>CM049428.1:133597528-134099696 GCA_026929855.1 Poa annua | reverse complement strand
CCGAAAATCTTCCTGGGACCCAAAATCTGTAGACTATAGCCACAAAAACGGCCAGAAAATGGCTGAAATCACGAGTTTTTAATGATTTCGAAAAAATCGTTGTGACGGGTCCCGGACCCTTTAAATACGTTCAAACACCAAAACCGTGTGCTATGGCCCACGAAAACGCCCAGATATGCCCGAAATCGAGAGTTTTTTATGATTTCGCAAAATCATGTGACGGGTCCCGGACCATTTAAATCTACATCGGACCCCAAAACCGTGTGCTATAGCCCACAAAAACGGCCAGAAATACCCGAAATCGCGAGTTTTACGATGCCACTAGAGTCGTGTACCGGGGGTCACGGGGCTTTGAATATTTCCGGGACCCAAAAACCGTGGACTATAACCTATGAAAACGGCCAGAAATGCCTTAAATCACGAGGTTTTTATGATTTCGCAAAAATCGTGTAACGGGTCCCGGACCATTTAAATCCATGTCGGAGCCCAAAACCGTGTGCTATAGCCAAGAAAACAACTAGAAATGCCCAAAATCGCGAGTTTTTTATGATTTCACAAAAATCGTTATGACGGGCTCCCGGACCATTTAAATCCACGTCAGACCCTAAAACCGTGTGCTATAGCCCATGAAAACGGCCAGAAATGCCAAAAATCCCGAGTTTTTACGATGCCACTAGAGTCGTGTACCGGGGGTCACAGGGCTCCGAAATCTTCCTGGGACCCAAAAACTGTAGACTATAGCCCACGAAAGCGGCCAAAAATGGCTGAAATCAATAGTTTTTTATGATTTCGAAAAAATCGTGTGACGGTCTGGACCATTTAAATCCACGTCGGACCCCAAAACCGTGTGCTATAGCCCACGAAAACGACAAGAAATGCCCGAAATCGCGAGTTTTTTATGATTTCGCAAAAATCGTGTGACGGGGTCCCGGATCATTTAAATCTACACCGGACCCCAAAACCGTGTGCTATAGCCCACAAAAACGGCGAGAAATGCCCGAAATCGCGAGTTTAACGATGCCACTAGAGTCGTGTACCGGGGTCACGGGGCTTTGAAATCTTCACGGGACTCAAAAACCGTGGACTATAGCCCACGAAACGGTCATAAATGCCTCAAATCATGAGTTTTTTATGATTTCTTAAAAATCGTGTGACGGGTCCGGACCATTTAAATCAACGTCGGACCCCAAAACCGTGTGCTATAGCCCACGAAAATGGCCAGAAATGGCTGGTATCATGATTTTTACTATGCCACTAGAGTCGTGTACTTGGGTAACTGGGCATCAAAAACCTCACGGGACCCAAAAACCGTGGACTATAGCACACGAAAACGGCCAGAAATGGCCGGAAAATCACAAGTTTTGACGATGTTAGTAGAGTAGTGTATCGGGGGTCATGGGGCGTCGAAATCCTCCTGGGACCCAAAAACCGTGGACTATAGCCCATGAAATCGGCCAGAAATGCCAGAAATCCCGAGTTTTGACGATGCCCGCTAGAGTCGTGTACCGGGAGTCACGGGGCATCGAAATCCTCCAGTGACCCAAAACCGTGGACTATAGCCCATAAATCGGCCAGAAATGCCAGAAATCACGAGTTTTGACGATGCCGCTAGAGTCGTGTACTTGGGTAACGGGGCATCAAAAACCTCACGGGACCCAAAAACCGTGGACTATAGCCCACGAAACTGGCCAGAAATGGCCGAAATCACGAGTTTTGACGATTTTAGTAGAGTAGTGTATCGCGGGTCATGGGGCGTCGAAATCCTCCTGGGACCCAAAAACCGTGGACTATAGCGGACGAAAACGGCCAGAAATGCCTGAAATTAAGAGTTTTGATGATGCCGCTAGAGTCGTGTACCGGGGGTCACGGGGCATCGAAATCCTCCCGGACCCAAAACCCATGGACTATAGCCCACAAAACGGCCAGAAATGCCTGAAATCACGAGTTTTGACGATGTTAGCAGAGTAGTGTATCAGGGTTCATGGGGCGTCGAAATCCTCCCCGGGACCCAAAAACTATGGACTATAGCCCACGAAAACGGCCAGAAATGCCCGAAATCACGAGTTTTGACGATGCCAGTTGAGTCATGTACAAGGGGTCACAGGGCTTCGAAATCCTGTCGGGACCCAAAACCGTGGACTATAGCCCACGGAAACGGCCAGAAATGCCAGAAGTCACGAGTTTTCACAATGCCGCTAGAGTCGTGTACTGGGGGTCACGGGGCATCGAAAACCTCACGGACCCAAAAACCATGGACTATAGCCCACGAAAACGGCCAGAAATAGCCGAAATCACGAGTTTTGACGATGCCGCTAGAGTCGTGTACCGGGAGTCACGGGGCATCAAAATCCTCCAGGGACCCAAAACCGTGGACTATAGCCCACGAAAAACGGCCAGAAATGTCCAAAATCACACGTTTTGACGATGCCGCTAGAGTCGTGTACCGGGGGTCACGGGCCATCGAAAGCCTCCTGGGAACTCAAAACCGTGGATGATAGCCCAGGAAAACGGACAGAAATGCCTGAAATCACGAGTTTTGACGATGCCACTAGAGTCGTGTACTAGGGGTCACGGAGCATCGAAAACCTCACGAGACCCAAAAACCATGGACTATAGGCCACGAAAACGGCCAGAAATGGCCGAAATCACGAGTTTTGACGATGTTAGCGAGTAGTGTATCGGGGGTCATGGGGCGTCGAAATCCTCCCGGGACCCAAAAACTATTGACTACAGCCCACGAAAACGCCAGAAATGCACGAAATCACGAGTTTTGACGATGCCAGATGCTTCATGTACAAGGGGTCACAGGGCTTCGAAATCCTGCCGGGACCCAAAAACCGTGGACTATAGCCCACGGAAACGGCCAGAAATGCCAGAAGTCACGAGTTTTGACGATGCCGCTAGAGTCGTGTACTGGGGGTCACGGGGCATCGAAAACCTCACGGGACCCAAAAATCATGGATTATAGCCCACGAAAACGGCCAGAAATAGCCGAAATCACGAGTTTTGACGATGCCGCTAGGGTCGTGTATCGGGAGGTCTCGGGGCATCGAAATCCTCCGGGGATCCAAAACCGTTGACTTTAGCCCACGAAAACGGCCAGAAATGCCCGAAATCACAAGTTTTTACGATGACGCTAGAGTCGTGTACCCGGGGGTCACGGGGCATCGAAAGCCTCCTGGGACCCAAAACCGTGGACTTTAGCCCACGAAAACGGGCAGAAATGCCTGAAATCACGAGTTTTGACGATGTTAGCAGAGTACTGTATCGGGGGTCATGGGGCGTCGAATCCTCCCGGGACCCAAAAACTATGGACTATAGCCCACGAAAACGGCCAGAAAGGCCAGAGAATCACGAGTTTTGACGATGCCAGTTGAGTCATGTACAAGGGGTTACAGGGCTTCGAAATCCTGCCGGGACCCAAAACCGTGGACTATAGCCCACGGAAACGGCCAGAAATGCCAGAAGTCACGAGTTTTGACTATGCCGCTAGAGTCGTGTACTGGGGGTCACGGGGCATCGAAAACCTCACGGGACCCAAAAACCATGGACTATAGCCCACGAAAACGGCCAGAAATAGCCGAAATCATGAGTTTTGACGATGCCGCTAGAGTCGTGTATCGGAGTCACGGGCATCGAAATCCTCCAGGGACCCAAAACGGTGGACTATAGCCCACGAAAACGGCCAGAAATGCCCGAAATCACGAGTTTTGACGATGCCAGTTGAGTCATGTACAACGGGTAACAGGGCTTCGAAATCCAGCCGGGACGAAAAACCGTGGACTATAGCCCACGGAAACGGCCCGAAATGCCAGAAATCAAGAGTTTTGACGATGCCGCTAGAGTCGTGTACTTGGGGTCACGGGGCATCGAAAACCTCACGGGACCCCAAAAACCGTGGACTATAGCCCATGAAATCGGCCAGAAATGCCAGAAATTCCGAGTTTTGACAATGCCGCTAGAGTCGTGTACCGGGAGTCACGGGGCATCGAAATCCTCCAGGGACCCAAAACCGTGGACTATAGCCCACGAAAACGGTCAAAATGCCTGAAATCACGAGTTTAGACGATGCCGCTAGAGTTGTGTACCGGGGGTCACGGGGCATCAAAATCCTACCGGGACCCAAAACCGTGGTCTATAGGCCACGAAAACGGCCAGAAATGGCCGAAATCACGAGTTTTGATGATGCTGCTAGAGTCGTGTACCGGGGGTTACGGGGCATCGAAAACCTCACGGGACCCAAAACCATGGTCTATAGCCCACGAAAACGGGCAGAAATGCCTGAAATCACGAGTTTTGACGATGCGCTAGAGTCGTGTACTGGGGGTCACAGCGGCATCGAAAACCTCACGGGACCTAAAAAACCGTGGACTAAAGGCCACGAAAACGGCCAGAAATGGCCGAAATCACGAGTTTTCACGATGTTAGCATAGGAGTGTATCGGGGGTTATGGGCGTCGAAATCCTCCCGGGACCCAAAAACTGTGGACTATAGCCCATGAAATCGGTCAGAAATGCCAGAAATCACGAGTTTTGACGATGCCGCTAGAGTCCTGTAATGGGATCATGGGGCATCGAAATCCTCCTAGGACCCAAAACCGTGGACTATAGCCCACGAAAACGGCCAGAAATGGCCGAAATCACGAGTTTTGATGATGCCGCTATAGTCGTGTACCGGGGGTTACGGGGCATCGAAAACCTCACGGGACCCAAAAACCGTGGACTATAGCCCACGAAAACGGCCAGAAATGCCCGAAATCACGAGTTTTGACGATGCCAGTTGAGGTCATGTACAAGGGGTCACAGGGCTTCGAAATCCTGTCGGGACCCAAAACCATGGACTATAGCCCACGAAAACGGGCCAGAATGCCAGAAATCACGAGTTTTGACGATCGCCGCTAGAGTCGTGTACTGGGGGTCACGAGGCATCGAAAACCTCACGTGACCCAAAAACCATGGACTATCACTAGGTGAAAACGGGGCTTTGGTTCACCCCTTTAGCCCACATTTAAAAAAGGAACCGAGACTAAAGGGTACAAGCCACCAGATTGAAATTCGGAGGGACCTTTAGTCCAGGTTCATGACACGAACCGGGACTAAAGGGTCACCACATGTGGCCGTAGAAATTTAGGTCGTTAAAACCGTGACACTAACATCGTCAAAACTCGTTATTTCGGCCATTTCTGACCGTTTTCATGGGCTATAGTCCATGGTTTTCTGGGCCCCGTGAGGTTTTCGATGCCTGTGACCCCCAGTACACGACTCTAGCGACATCGTCAAAACTCGTGATTTTCACACATTCTGGCCGTTTTCGTGGGCTTTATCCATGGTTTTAGGTCCCGGTAGGATTTCGATGCCCCATGACCCCCGATACACTACTCTGCTAAGATCGCAAAACTCGTTATTTCGGCCATTTCTGACCGTTTTCGTGGGCTATAGTCCACGGTTTTTAGGTCCCGTGAGGTTTTCGATGCCCCGTGACCCCCGATACACGACTCTAGCGGCATCGTCAAAAATCGTGATTCAGCATTTCTGGTCGTTTTCGTGGGCTATAGTCCATGGTTTTGGGTCCCGGGAGGATTTCGATGCCCCCTGACCTCCGATTACACGACTCTAGCGTCATCGTCAAAACTCGTGATTTCAGGCATTTCTGGCCGTTTTCGTCGGCTATAGTCCACGGTTTTGGGTCCCTGGAGGATTCCGTTGCCCCGTGACTTACGGTACACGACTCTAGCGGCATCGTCACAACTCGGAATTTCTGGCATTTCTTGCCGATTTCATGGGCTATAGTCCACGGTTTTTGGGTCCCCGGAGGATTTCGACGCCCCATGACCCCTGATACACTACTCTACTAACATTGCAAAACTCATGATTTTGGCCATTTCTGGCCGTTTTCGTGGGCTATAGTCCACGGTTTTGGGTCCCGTGAGGTTTTCGATGCCATGTGACCCTAGTACACGACTCTAGCGGCATCGTCAAAACTCGTGATTTCTGGCATTTCTGGCCGATTTCATGGGCTTATAGTCCACAGTTTTTGGGTCCCAGGAGGATTTCGACGCCCAAGACCCTCGATACACTACTCTACTAACATCGTCAAAACTTGTGATATCGGCCATTTCTGGACGTTTTCGTGGCCTATAGTCCACCGGTTTTTGGGTCCCATGAGGTTTTCGTGCCCTGTGACCCTAGTACACGACTCTAGCGGCATCGTCAAAACTCGTGATTTCAGGCATTTCTGCCCGTTTTCGTGGGTTATAGTCCAAGGTTTTGGGTCCCAGGAGGCTTTCGATGCCCCGTGACCCCCGGTACACGACTCTAGCGGGCATCGTCAAAACTCGTGATTTCAGGCATTTCTGGCCGTTTCGTGGGCTATAGTCCCCGGGGTTTTGGGTCCCTGGAGGATTTCAATGCCCCGTGACTCCCGGTACACGACTCTAACGGCATCGTCAAAACTCGTAATTTCGGCCATTTCTGGAGGTTTCGTGGGCTATAGTCCATGGTTTTTGGGTCCCGTGAAGTTTTTGATGCCCCGTGACCCTTAGTACACGACTCTAGCGGCATCGTCCAAACTCGTGATTTCAGGCAGTTATGTCCGTTTTCGTGGGCTATAGTCCAAACTTTTCGGTCCCGTGATGCTTTCGATGCTCCGTGACCCCCGGTACACGACTCTAGCGGCATCGTCAAAACTTGTGATTTCGGGCCTTTCTGGCCGTTTTCGTGGGCTATATTCCACGGTTTTGGCACCCAGTAGGAATTTCGATTCCCCGTGACCCCCCAGGTACACGACTCTAGCGGCATCGTCAAAACTCGTGATTTCGGGGCATTTCTGGCTGTTTCCGTGGGCTATAGTCCACGGTTTTGGGTCCCGCTAGGATTTCCAAGCAGTGTGACCCCTTGTACATGACTCAACTGGCATCGTCAAAACTCGTGATTTCGGGCATTTCTGGCCGTTTCCGTGGCCTATAGTCCACGGTTTTGGGGTCCCGGTAGGATTTCGATGCCCCATGACCCCCAATACACTACTGTGCTAACATCGTCAAAACTCGATATTTCGGCCATTTCTTACCATTTTTGTGGGTCTGAGCATTTTCGTGGGCTATAGTCCACGGTTTTTGGTTCCCGTGAGGTTTTTGATGCCCCGTGACCCCCAGTACACTACTCTAGCGGCATCGTCAAAACTCGTGATTTCAGGCATTTTTTGACCGTTTTCGAGGCTGTATCCATTGTTTTCGGTCCCGGTAGAATATCGATGCCCCATGACCCCCGATACACTACTCTGCTAAGATCGTCAAAACTCGTTATTTCGGCCAGTTCTGACCGTTTCCGGTGGGCTATAGTCCATGGTTTTTTAGGTCCCGTGAGGTTTTCGATGCCCCGTGACCCACGGTACACGACTCTAGCGGCATCGTCAAAACTCGTGATTTCTGGGATTTTTGGCCGTTTTTCGTTGGCTATAGTCCATGGTTTTGGGTCCCGGGAGGATTTCGATGCCCCGTGACCCCCGGTACACGACTCTAGCGGCATCGTCAAAACTTGTGATTTCAGGCATTTATGGCCGTTTTCGAGGGCTTTATCCATTGTTTTCGGTCCCGGTAGAATTTCGATGCCCCATGACCCCCGATACACTACTCTGCTAAGATCCTCAAAACTCGTTATTTCGGGCCATTTCTGGCCGTTTATCGTGGCTATAGTCCACGGTTTTTGGGCCCGGGAGGATTTTGACGGCCCATGACCCCCGATACACTACTCTGCTAACATCGTCTAAACTCGTGATTTCGGCCATTTCTGGCCGTTTTCGAGGGCTATAGTCCATGGTTTTCGGGTCCCATGAGGTTTTCGATGCCCCGTCCCTCAATCACGACTCTAGGGGTATCATCAAAACTTGTGATTTCAGGCATTTATGTCTGTTTTCGGGGGCTATAGTCCACGGTTTTGGTCCCGGGAGGCTTTCGATGCCCCGTGACCCCCGGTACACGAGTCTAGCGGCATCGTCAAAACTCGTGATTTCGGGCATGTCTGGCCGTTTTCGTGGGCTATAGTCCACGGTTTTGGGTCCGGTAGGATTTCAATGCCCCGTGTCCCCCGGTACACGACTCTAGCGGCATCGTCAAAACTCGTCATTTCGGGCATTTCTGGCCGTTTCTGTGGGATATAGTGCACGGTTTTGGGTCCCGGTAGGATTTCGAAGCCCTGTGACCCCTTGTACATGACTCAACTGGCATCGTCAAAACTCGTGATTTCGGGCATATTTCTGGCCGTTTTGGTGGCCTATAGTCGACGGTTTTGGGTCCCGGTAGGATTTTCGATGCCCCATGACCCCCAATACACTACTCTGCTACATCGTCAAAACTCGTTATTTTCGGCCAGTTCTGACCGTTTTCGTGGGCTATAGTCCACGGTTTTGGGTCCCGTGAGGTTTTTCGATGCCCCGTGACCCCCAGTACACGACTCTAGCGGCATCGTCAAAACTCAGGATTTCAGGCATTTCTGACCGTTTTCATGGGCTTTATCCATTGTTTTGGTCCCGGTAGGATTTCGATGCCCCATGACCCCCGATACAATACTCTACTAAGATCGTCAAAACTCGTTATTTCGGCCATTTCTGACCGTTTTCGTGGGCTATAGTCCACGGTTTTAAGGTCCCGTGAGGTTTTCGATGCCCCGTGACGGCTGGTACACGACTCTAGCGGCATCGTCAAAATGCGTGATTTCAGCATTTCTGGCCGTTTTCGTTGGCTATAGTCCATGGTTTTTGGGTCCCGGGAGGATTTCGATGCCCCGTGACCCCCGGTACACGACTCTAGCGGCATCGTCAAAACTCGTGATTTCAGGCATTTCTGGCCGTTTTCGTCGTCTATAGTCCACGGTTTTGGGTCCCTAGAGGATTTCGATGGCCCGTGACTCCCGGTACACGACTCTAGCGGCATCGTCAAACTCGTGATTTCTGGCATTTCTGGCCCGTTTTCGTGGGCTAAGTCCATGGTTTTGGGTCCTGGACAGGATTTCGAAGCCGGTGACCCCTTGTACATGACTCAACTGGCATCGTCAAAACTCGTGATTTCGGGCATTTCTGGCCGTTTTCGTGGGCCTATAGTCCATGGTCTTTGGGTCCCGTGAGGTTTTCGATGCCCCGTAACCCCCGGTACACGACTCTAGCGGCATCATCAAAACTCGTGATTTCGGCCATTTCTGGCCGTTTTCGTGGCCTATAGTCCACGGTTTTGGGTCCTAGGAGGATTTCGACGCCCCATGGACCCCGATACACTACTCTACTAACAACGTCAAACTCGTGATTTCGGCCATTTCTGACCGTTTTCGTGGGCTATAGTCCACGTTTTTGGGTCCCATGAGGTTTTCGAGGGGCCCCCGTGACCCCAGTACACGACTCTAGCGGCATCGTCAAAACTCGTGATTTCTGGCATTTCTGGCCGATTTCATGGGCTATAGTCCACAGTTTTTGGGGTCCCGGGAGGATTTCGGCGCCCCATGACCCCCGATACACTACTCTACTAACATCATCAAAACTCGTGATTTAGGCCATTTCTAGCCGTTTTCGTGGCCTCTAGTCCACGGTTTTTGGGTCCCGTGAGGTTTTCGATGCCCCGTGGCCCCCAGTACACGACTCTAGCGGGCAGCGACAAAACTTGTGATTTCAGGCATTTCTGGGCCGATTTCGTGGGCTATAGTCCACAATTTTTGGGTCCCGGGAGGATTTCGACGCCCTATGACCCCCGATATACTACTCTGCTAACATCGTCAAAACTCGTTATTTCGGCCATTTCTGACCGTTTTCGTGGGCTATAGTCCACGGTTTTTGGGTTCCGTGAGGTTTTCGATGCCCCGTGACCCCCGGTACATGACTCTAGCGGCATAGTCAAAACTCGTGATTTCAGGCATTTCTGGCCATTTTCGTGGGCTATAGCCCATGGTTTTGGGTCCGGGAGGATTTCGATGCCCCATGACCGCCGGTTCACGACTCTAGTGGCATCGTCAAAACTCGTGATTCAGGCATTTCTGGCCGTTTTCGTCGGCTATAGTCCACGGTTTAGGGTCCGTGGAGGATTTCGATGCCCATGACTCCCGGTACACGACTCTAGCGACATCGTCAAAACTCATGATTTCTGGCATTTCTAGCCGATTTCGTGGACTATAGTCCACGGTTTTTGGGTCCGGGAGGATTTCGATGCCACCATGACCCCCGGTACAGACTCTAGCGGCATTGTCAAATCTCGTGATTTCAGGCATTTCTGCCGTTTTCGTGGGCTATAGTCCATAGTTTTTGGGTCCCGCGAGGTTTTCGATTGCCCCGTGACCCCCCAGTACACGACTCTGCTAACATCGTCAAAACTCGTGATTTCGGCCATTTCTGGACGTTTTCGTGGGCTATAGTCCACGGTTTTTGGGTCCCGTGAGGTTTTCGATGCCCCGTGACCCCCAGTACACGACTCTAGCGGCATCGTCAAAACTCGTGATTTCAGGCATTTATGTCCGTTTTTCATGGGCTATAGTCCACGGTTTAGGGTCTCGGGAGGATTTCGATGCCCCGTGACCCCCGGTACACGACTCTAGCGCATCGTCAAAACTCGTGATTTCGGCATTTCTAGCCGTTTTCATGGGCCATAGTCCACGGTTTTGGGTCCCGGTAGGATTTCAATGCCCCGTGACCCCCAGTACACGACTCTAGCGGAAGCGTCAAAACTCGTGATTTCAGGCATTTCTGTCCGTTTTCGTGGGCTATAGTCCACGGTTTTGGGTCCAGGGAGGAGTTTCGATGCCCCGTGACCCCTGGTACACGACTCTAGCGGCATCGTCAAAACTCGTGATTTCGGGCATTCTGGCCGTTTTCGTGGGCTATAGTCCACGGTTTTTGGTCCCGGGTAGGATTTCGATGCCCGGTGAATCCGGTACACGACTCTACTGGCATCGTCAAAACTCGTGATTTCGGGCATTTCTGACCGTTTTCGTGGGCTGTAGTCCACGCTTTTAGGGTCCTGGGAGGATTTCGATGCCCCGTGACCCTCGGTACACGACTCTAGCTGCATCGTCAAAACTCGTGATTTCGGGCATTTTTGGCCTTTCCGTGGGCTATAGTCCATGGTTTTGGGTCCCGGTAGGATTTGATACCCCGTGACCCCCGATACAGTACTTGCTAACATCGTCAAAACTCGTTATTTTCGGCCATTTCTGACGGTTTTTGTGGGCTATAGTCCACGGTTTTGGGTCCCGTGAGGTTTTCGATGCCCCGTTGATGCCCGGTACACGACTCTAGCGGCATTATCAAAACTCGTGATTTCAGGCATTTCTGGCCGTTTTCGTGGGCTATAGTCCATGGTTTTGGGTCCCGGGAGGATTTCGATGCCCCGTGACCCCCGGTTCACGACTCTAGCTGCATCGTCAAAACTCGTGATTTCGGCCATTTCTGACCGTTTTCGTGGGCTATAGTCCCCGTTTTTTGGGTCTCGTGAGGTTTTCCATGCCCCGTGACCCCAAGTACACGACTCTTGCGGCATCGTCAAAACTCGCGATTTCAGGCATTTCTGGCCGTTTTCGTGGGCTATACTCCATGGTTTTGGGTCCCGGGAGGATTTCGATGCCCAGTGACCCCCGGTACATGACTCTAGCGGCATCGTCAAAACTCGTGATTTCGGGCATTTCCTTGCCGTTTCGTGGGCTATAGTCCACGGTTTTGGGTCCCGGTAGGATTTTGATGCCCCGTGACCCCCCGGTACACAAATCTACTGGCATCGTCAAAACTCGTTCATTTCTGGCATTTCTGGCCGATTTCGTGGGCTATAGTCACGGTTTTTTGGGTCCCGGGAGGTTTTCGATGCCCCGTGGCCCCCAGTACACGACTCTAGCGGCAGCGACAAAACTTGTGATTTCAGGCATTTCTGGCCGATTTCGTGGGCTATAGTCCACAATTTTTGGGTCCCGGGAGGATTTCGACGCCCTATGACCCCCGATATACTACTCTGCTAACATCGTCAAAACTCGTTATTTCGGCCATTTCTGACCGTTTTCGTGGGCTATAGTCCACGGTTTTTGGGTTCCGTGAGGTTTTCGATGCCCCGTGACCCCCGGTACATGACTCTAGCGGCATAGTCAAAACTCGTGATTTCAGGCATTTCTGGCCATTTTCGTGGGCTATAGCCCATGGTTTTGGGTCCCGGGAGGATTTCGATGCCCCATGACCGCCGGTTCACGACTCTAGTGGCATCGTCAAAACTCGTGATTCCAGGCATTTCTGGCCGTTTTCGTCGGCTATAGTCCACGGTTTTGGGTCCGTGGAGGATTTCGATGCCCCATGACTCCCGGTACACGACTCTAGCGACATCGTCAAAACTCATGATTTCTGGCATTTCTAGCCGATTTCGTGGACTATAGTCCACGGTTTTTGGGTCCCGGGAGGATTTCGATGCCCCATGACCCCCGGTACAGACTCTAGCGGCATTGTCAAATCTCGTGATTTCAGGCATTTCTGGCCGTTTTCGTGGGCTATAGTCCATAGTTTTTGGGTCCCGCGAGGTTTTCGATGCCCCGTGACCCCCAGTACACGACTCTGCTAACATCGTCAAAACTCGTGATTTCGGCCATTTCTGGACGTTTTCGTGGGCTATAGTCCACGGTTTTTGGGTCCCGTGAGGTTTTCGATGCCCCGTGACCCCCAGTACACGACTCTAGCGGCATCGTCAAAACTCGTGATTTCAGGCATTTATGTCCGTTTTCATGGGCTATAGTCCACGGTTTAGGGTCTCGGGAGGATTTCGATGCCCCGTGACCCCCGGTACACGACTCTAGCGGCATCGTCAAAACTCGTGATTTCGGGCATTTCTAGCCGTTTTCATGGGCCATAGTCCACGGTTTTGGGTCCCGGTAGGATTTCAATGCCCCGTGACCCCCAGTACACGACTCTAGCGGAAGCGTCAAAACTCGTGATTTCAGGCATTTCTGTCCGTTTTCGTGGGCTATAGTCCACGGTTTTGGGTCCAGGGAGGATTTCGATGCCCCGTGACCCCTGGTACACGACTCTAGCGGCATCGTCAAAACTCGTGATTTCGGGCATTTCTGGCCGTTTTCGTGGGCTATAGTCCACGGTTTTTGGTCCCGGTAGGATTTCGATGCCCGGTGAATCCGGTACACGACTCTACTGGCATCGTCAAAACTCGTGATTTCGGGCATTTCTGACCGTTTTCGTGGGCTGTCGTCCACGCTTTTAGGGTCCTGGGAGGATTTCGATGCCCCGTGACCCTCGGTACACGACTCTAGCTGCATCGTCAAAACTCGTGATTTCGGGCATTTTTGGCCTTTCCGTGGGCTATAGTCCATGGTTTTGGGTCCCGGTAGGATTTTGATACCCCGTGACCCCCGATACAGTACTCTGCTAACATCGTCAAAACTCGTTATTTCGGCCATTTCTGACGGTTTTTGTGGGCTATAGTCCACGGTTTTGGGTCCCGTGAGGTTTTCGATGCCCCGTGATGCCCGGTACACGACTCTAGCGGCATTATCAAAACTCGTGATTTCAGGCATTTCTGGCCGTTTTCGTGGGCTATAGTCCATGGTTTTGGGTCCCGGGAGGATTTCGATGCCCCGTGACCCCCGGTTCACGACTCTAGCTGCATCGTCAAAACTCGTGATTTCGGCCATTTCTGACCGTTTTCGTGGGCTATAGTCCCCGTTTTTTGGGTCTCGTGAGGTTTTCCATGCCCCGTGACCCCAAGTACACGACTCTTGCGGCATCGTCAAAACTCGCGATTTCAGGCATTTCTGGCCGTTTTCGTGGGCTATACTCCATGGTTTTGGGTCCCGGGAGGATTTCGATGCCCAGTGACCCCCGGTACATGACTCTAGCGGCATCGTCAAAACTCGTGATTTCGGGCATTTCTTGCCGTTTTCGTGGGCTATAGTCCACGGTTTTGGGTCCCGGTAGGATTTTGATGCCCCGTGACCCCCGGTACACAAATCTACTGGCATCGTCAAAACTCGTCATTTCTGGCATTTCTGGCCGATTTCGTGGGCTATAGTCCACGGTTTTTGGGTCCCGGGAGGATTTCGACGACCCATGACCGTTTCCGTGGGCTATAGTCCACGGTTTTTTGGTCCCGTGAGGTTTTCGATGCCCTGTGACCCCCAGTACATGACTCTAGCGGCATCGTCAAAACTCATGATTTCAGGCATTTATGTCCGTTTTCGTGGGCTATAGTCCACGGTTTTGGGTCCCGGGAGGATTTCGAATGCCCCGTGACCCCCGGTACACGACTCTAGCGGCATCGTCAAAACTCGTGATTTCGGGCATTTCTGGCCGTTACCGTGGGCTATAGTCCACGGTTTTGGGTCCCGGTAGAATTTTGATGCCCCGTAACCCCTAGTACACGACTCTAGCGGCATCGTAAAAACTCGTGATTTCAGGCATTTCTGGCCGTTTTCGTGGGTTATAGTCCACGGTTTTTGGTCCCGGGAGGATTTCAATGCCCCGTGACCCCCGGTACACGACTCTAGCGGCATCGTCAAAACTTGTGATATCGGGCATTTCTGGCAGTTTTTGTGCGCTATAGTCCACGGTTTTGGGTCCCAGTAGGATTTCGATGCCCCGTGACCCCCGGTACACGACTCTACTGGCATCATCAAAACTCGTTATTTCGGGCAATTCTGACCGTGGGCTGTAGTCCACGGTTTTCGGGTCCTGGGAGGATTTCCATGCCCCATGACCCTCGGTACACGACTCTAGCGGCATCGTCAAAACTCGTGATTTTGGGCATTTCTGGCCGTTTCCATGGGCTATAGTCCACGGTTTTGGGTCCCGGTAGGATTTTGATGCCCCGTGACCCCTGATACACTTCTCTGCTAACATCGTCAAAACTCGTGATTTCGGGCATTTCTGGCCGTTTTTGTGGGCTATAGTCCACGGTGTTTGGGTCCCGTGAGGTTTTCGATGCCTCGTGACCCCCAGTACAAGACCCTAGCGGCATCGTCAAAACTCGTGATTTCAGACATTTCTGTCCGTTTCCGTTGGCTATAGTCCACGGTTTTGGGTCCCGGGAGGATTTCGATGCCCTGTGACCCCCGATACACTACTCTGCTAACATCGTCAAAACTCGTGATTTCGGCCATTTCTGACCGTTTTCGTGGGCTATAGTCCACGGTTTTGGGTCCAGGGAGGATTTCGATGCCCCGTGACCCCTGGTACACGACTCTAGCGGCATCGTCAAAACTCGTGATTTCGGGCATTTCTGGCCGTTTTCGTGGGCTATAGTCCACGGTTTTTGGTCCCGGTAGGATTTCGATGCCCGGTGACTCCGGTACACGACTCTACTGGCATCGTCAAAACTCGTGATTTCGGGCATTTCTGACCGTTTTCGTGGGCTGTAGTCCACGCTTTTAGGGTCCTGGGAGGATTTCGATGCCCCGTGACCCTCGGTACACGACTCTAGCTGCATCGTCAAAACTCGTGATTTCGGGCATTTTTGGCCTTTCCGTGGGCTATAGTCCATGGTTTTGGGTCCCGGTAGGATTTTGATACCCCGTGACCCCCGATACAGTACTCTGCTAACATCGTCAAAACTCGTTATTTCGGCCATTTCTGACGGTTTTTGTGGGCTATAGTCCACGGTTTTGGGTCCCGTGAGGTTTTCGATGCCCCGTGATGCCCGGTACACGACTCTAGCGGCATTATCAAAACTCGTGATTTCAGGCATTTCTGGCCGTTTTCGTGGGCTATAGTCCATGGTTTTGGGTCCCGGGAGGATTTCGATGCCCCGTGACCCCCGGTTCACGACTCTAGCCGCATCGTCAAAACTCGTGATTTCGGCCATTTCTGACCGTTTTCGTGGGCTATAGTCCACGGTTTTTGGGTCCCGTGAGGTTTTCCATGCCCCGTGACCCCAAGTACACGACTCTTGCGGCATCGTCAAAACTCCCGATTTCAGGCATTTCTGGCCGTTTTCGTGGGCTATACTCCATGGTTTTGGGTCCCGGGAGGATTTCGATGCCCAGTGACCCCCGGTACATGACTCTAGCGGCATCGTCAAAACTCGTGATTTCGGGCATTTCTTGCCGTTTTCGTGGGCTATAGTCCACGGTTTTGGGTCCCGGTAGGATTTTGATGCCCCGTGACCCCCGGTACACAAATCTACTGGCATCGTCAAAACTCGTCATTTCTGGCATTTCTGGCCGATTTCGTGGGCTATAGTCCACGGTTTTTGGGTCCCGGGAGGATTTCGACGACCCATGACCGTTTCCGTGGGCTATAGTCCACGGTTTTTTGGTCCCGTGAGGTTTTCGATGCCCTGTGACCCCCAGTACATGACTCTAGCGGCATCGTCAAAACTCATGATTTCAGGCATTTATGTCCGTTTTCGTGGGCTATAGTCCACGGTTTTGGGTCCCGGGAGGATTTCGAATGCCCCGTGACCCCCGGTACACGACTCTAGCGGCATCGTCAAAACTCGTGATTTCGGGCATTTCTGGCCGTTACCGTGGGCTATAGTCCACGGTTTTGGGTCCCGGTAGAATTTTGATGCCCCGTAACCCCTAGTACACGACTCTAGCGGCATCGTAAAAACTCGTGATTTCAGGCATTTCTGGCCGTTTTCGTGGGTTATAGTCCACGGTTTTTGGTCCCGGGAGGATTTCAATGCCCCGTGACCCCCGGTACACGACTCTAGCGGCATCGTCAAAACTTGTGATATCGGGCATTTCTGGCAGTTTTTGTGCGCTATAGTCCACGGTTTTGGGTCCCAGTAGGATTTCGATGCCCCGTGACCCCCGGTACACGACTCTACTGGCATCATCAAAACTCGTTATTTCGGGCAATTCTGACCGTGGGCTGTAGTCCACGGTTTTCGGGTCCTGGGAGGATTTCCATGCCCCATGACCCTCGGTACACGACTCTAGCGGCATCGTCAAAACTCGTGATTTTGGGCATTTCTGGCCGTTTCCATGGGCTATAGTCCACGGTTTTGGGTCCCGGTAGGATTTTGATGCCCCGTGACCCCTGATACACTTCTCTGCTAACATCGTCAAAACTCGTGATTTCGGGCATTTCTGGCCGTTTTTGTGGGCTATAGTCCACGGTGTTTGGGTCCCGTGAGGTTTTCGATGCCTCGTGACCCCCAGTACAAGACCCTAGCGGCATCGTCAAAACTCGTGATTTCAGACATTTCTGTCCGTTTCCGTTGGCTATAGTCCACGGTTTTGGGTCCCGGGAGGATTTCGATGCCCTGTGACCCCCGATACACTACTCTGCTAACATCGTCAAAACTCGTGATTTCGGCCATTTCTGACCGTTTTCGTGGGCTATAGTCCACGGTTTTGGGTCCAGGGAGGATTTCGATGCCCCGTGACCCCTGGTACACGACTCTAGCGGCATCGTCAAAACTCGTGATTTCGGGCATTTCTGGCCGTTTTCGTGGGCTATAGTCCACGGTTTTTGGTCCCGGTAGGATTTCGATGCCCGGTGACTCCGGTACACGACTCTACTGGCATCGTCAAAACTCGTGATTTCGGGCATTTCTGACCGTTTTCGTGGGCTGTAGTCCACGCTTTTAGGGTCCTGGGAGGATTTCGATGCCCCGTGACCCTCGGTACACGACTCTAGCTGCATCGTCAAAACTCGTGATTTCGGGCATTTTTGGCCTTTCCGTGGGCTATAGTCCATGGTTTTGGGTCCCGGTAGGATTTTGATACCCCGTGACCCCCGATACAGTACTCTGCTAACATCGTCAAAACTCGTTATTTCGGCCATTTCTGACGGTTTTTGTGGGCTATAGTCCACGGTTTTGGGTCCCGTGAGGTTTTCGATGCCCCGTGATGCCCGGTACACGACTCTAGCGGCATTATCAAAACTCGTGATTTCAGGCATTTCTGGCCGTTTTCGTGGGCTATAGTCCATGGTTTTGGGTCCCGGGAGGATTTCGATGCCCCGTGACCCCCGGTTCACGACTCTAGCCGCATCGTCAAAACTCGTGATTTCGGCCATTTCTGACCGTTTTCGTGGGCTATAGTCCACGGTTTTTGGGTCCCGTGAGGTTTTCCATGCCCCGTGACCCCAAGTACACGACTCTTGCGGCATCGTCAAAACTCCCGATTTCAGGCATTTCAGGCCGTTTTCGTGGGCTATACTCCATGGTTTTGGGTCCCGGGAGGATTTCGATGCCCAGTGACCCCCGGTACATGACTCTAGCGGCATCGTCAAAACTCGTGATTTCGGGCATTTCTTGCCGTTTTCGTGGGCTATAGTCCACGGTTTTGGGTCCCGGTAGGATTTTGATGCCCCGTGACCCCCGGTACACAAATCTACTGGCATCGTCAAAACTCGTCATTTCTGGCATTTCTGGCCGATTTCGTGGGCTATAGTCCATGGTTTTTGGGTCCCGGGAGGATTTCGACGACCCATGACCGTTTCCGTGGGCTATAGTCCACGGTTTTTTGGTCCCGTGAGGTTTTCGATGCCCTGTGACCCCCAGTACATGACTCTAGCGGCATCGTCAAAACTCATGATTTCAGGCATTTATGTCCGTTTTCGTGGGCTATAGTCCACGGTGTTGGGTCCCGGGAGGATTTCGAATGCCCCGTGACCCCCGGTACACGACTCTAGCGGCATCGTCAAAACTCGTGATTTCGGGCATTTCTGGCCGTTACCGTGGGCTATAGTCCACGGTTTTGGGTCCCGGTAGAATTTTGATGCCCCGTAACCCCTAGTACACGACTCTAGCGGCATCGTAAAAACTCGTGATTTCAGGCATTTCTGGCCGTTTTCGTGGGTTATAGTCCACGGTTTTTGGTCCCGGGAGGATTTCAATGCCCCGTGACCCCCGGTACACGACTCTAGCGGCATCGTCAAAACTTGTGATATCGGGCATTTCTGGCAGTTTTTGTGCGCTATAGTCCACGGTTTTGGGTCCCAGTAGGATTTCGATGCCCCGTGACCCCCGGTACACGACTCTACTGGCATCATCAAAACTCGTTATTTCGGGCAATTCTGACCGTGGGCTGTAGTCCACGGTTTTCGGGTCCTGGGAGGATTTCCATGCCCCATGACCCTCGGTACACGACTCTAGCGGCATCGTCAAAACTCGTGATTTTGGGCATTTCTGGCCGTTTCCATGGGCTATAGTCCACGGTTTTGGGTCCCGGTAGGATTTTGATGCCCCGTGACCCCTGATACACTTCTCTGCTAACATCGTCAAAACTCGTGATTTCGGGCATTTCTGGCCGTTTTTGTGGGCTATAGTCCACGGTGTTTGGGTCCCGTGAGGTTTTCGATGCCTCGTGACCCCCAGTACAAGACCCTAGCGGCATCGTCAAAACTCGTGATTTCAGACATTTCTGTCCGTTTCCGTTGGCTATAGTCCACGGTTTTGGGTCCCGGGAGGATTTCGATGCCCTGTGACCCCCGATACACTACTCTGCTAACATCGTCAAAACTCGTGATTTCGGCCATTTCTGACCGTTTTCGTGGGCTATAGTCCACGGTTTTGGGTCCAGGGAGGATTTCGATGCCCCGTGACCCCTGGTACACGACTCTAGCGGCATCGTCAAAACTCGTGATTTCGGGCATTTCTGGCCGTTTTCGTGGGCTATAGTCCACGGTTTTTGGTCCCGGTAGGATTTCGATGCCCGGTGACTCCGGTACACGACTCTACTGGCATCGTCAAAACTCGTGATTTCGGGCATTTCTGACCGTTTTCGTGGGCTGTAGTCCACGCTTTTAGGGTCCTGGGAGGATTTCGATGCCCCGTGACCCTCGGTACACGACTCTAGCTGCATCGTCAAAACTCGTGATTTCGGGCATTTTTGGCCTTTCCGTGGGCTATAGTCCATGGTTTTGGGTCCCGGTAGGATTTTGATACCCCGTGACCCCCGATACAGTACTCTGCTAACATCGTCAAAACTCGTTATTTCGGCCATTTCTGACGGTTTTTGTGGGCTATAGTCCACGGTTTTGGGTCCCGTGAGGTTTTCGATGCCCCGTGATGCCCGGTACACGACTCTAGCGGCATTATCAAAACTCGTGATTTCAGGCATTTCTGGCCGTTTTCGTGGGCTATAGTCCATGGTTTTGGGTCCCGGGAGGATTTCGATGCCCCGTGACCCCCGGTTCACGACTCTAGCCGCATCGTCAAAACTCGTGATTTCGGCCATTTCTGACCGTTTTCGTGGGCTATAGTCCACGGTTTTTGGGTCCCGTGAGGTTTTCCATGCCCCGTGACCCCAAGTACACGACTCTTGCGGCATCGTCAAAACTCCCGATTTCAGGCATTTCAGGCCGTTTTCGTGGGCTATACTCCATGGTTTTGGGTCCCGGGAGGATTTCGATGCCCAGTGACCCCCGGTACATGACTCTAGCGGCATCGTCAAAACTCGTGATTTCGGGCATTTCTTGCCGTTTTCGTGGGCTATAGTCCACGGTTTTGGGTCCCGGTAGGATTTTGATGCCCCGTGACCCCCGGTACACAAATCTACTGGCATCGTCAAAACTCGTCATTTCTGGCATTTCTGGCCGATTTCGTGGGCTATAGTCCACGGTTTTTGGGTCCCGGGAGGATTTCGACGACCCATGACCGTTTCCGTGGGCTATAGTCCACGGTTTTTTGGTCCCGTGAGGTTTTCGATGCCCTGTGACCCCCAGTACATGACTCTAGCGGCATCGTCAAAACTCATGATTTCAGGCATTTATGTCCGTTTTCGTGGGCTATAGTCCACGGTGTTGGGTCCCGGGAGGATTTCGAATGCCCCGTGACCCCCGGTACACGACTCTAGCGGCATCGTCAAAACTCGTGATTTCGGGCATTTCTGGCCGTTACCGTGGGCTATAGTCCACGGTTTTGGGTCCCGGTAGAATTTTGATGCCCCGTAACCCCTAGTACACGATTCTAGCGGCATCGTAAAAACTCGTGATTTCAGGCATTTCTGGCCGTTTTCGTGGGTTATAGTCCACGGTTTTTGGTCCCGGGAGGATTTCAATGCCCCGTGACCCCCGGTACACGACTCTAGCGGCATCGTCAAAACTTGTGATATCGGGCATTTCTGGCAGTTTTTGTGCGCTATAGTCCACGGTTTTGGGTCCCAGTAGGATTTCGATGCCCCGTGACCCCCGGTACACGACTCTACTGGCATCATCAAAACTCGTTATTTCGGGCAATTCTGACCGTGGGTTGTAGTCCACGGTTTTCGGGTCCTGGGAGGATTTCCATGCCCCATGACCCTCGGTACACGACTCTAGCGGCATCGTCAAAACTCGTGATTTTGGGCATTTCTGGCCGTTTCCATGGGCTATAGTCCACGGTTTTGGGTCCCGGTAGGATTTTGATGCCCCGTGACCCCTGATACACTTCTCTGCTAACATCGTCAAAACTCGTGATTTCGGGCATTTCTGGCCGTTTTTGTGGGCTATAGTCCACGGTGTTTGGGTCCCGTGAGGTTTTCGATGCCTCGTGACCCCCAGTACAAGACTCTAGCGGCATCGTCAAAACTCGTGATTTCAGACATTTCTGTCCGTTTCCGTTGGCTATAGTCCACGGTTTTGGGTCCCGGGAGGATTTCGATGCCCTGTGACCCCCGATACACTACTCTGCTAACATCGTCAAAACTTGTGATTTCGGGCATTTCTGGCCGTTTTCGTGGGCTATAGTCCACGGTTTTTGGGTCTCGTGAGGTTTTCGATGCCCCGTGACCCCCAGTACACGACTCTAGCGGCATCGTCAAAACTCGTGATTTCAGGCATTTCTGGCCGTTTTCATGGGTTATGGTCCACGGTTTTGGGTACCGGGAGGATTTCGATGCCCCGTGACCCCCCGGTACACGACTCTAGCGGCATCGTCAAAACTCGTGATTTCGGGCATTTCTGTCCGTATTCGTGGGCTATAGTCTATTTAGAATCTCTAAGAGGCAAGGAGCTGTTTGCCGAAAGACCATGAGCTAACTTTATAAGATAGCCTCAGCTATAAAATGGTATTGCATGTTCTCATGAGTCATGAGAAGTCATGTGGGGTAGTTTATAAGTGTGGTGCTAGAAAACCAGCATTGTACGTTTTGTGCTTTATTACGTGGTTCATTCTACAAAGCCTGGAAAAACTAGTATTTTGTTGTTATGGTGGTACAGAAATATCGTAGATGACATCAAATAGCAGCAGCAGTGTACTTTGCACTTGCAAAGTATCAATCCATGCAATAAGAAAGTAAAATATTATACTCAAAGGCTGGAACAACCACAATGAATTTTACATGCCACACTCATCACTAATCCTACTAGTGTACCATCCAAACTGGTTGAACATAACCCATGCTACCATCTCTCCAATTGGCCGCACCCAGAGGCCATATATTCCCGCACCTCCTCAAACTAGTCCATTTTACTATACATTCCTGATCATTTGAGTTATCATTTCATGTTAATTCAGATATCATATATGCAGGTCCAGAGAAGATCTCATAATCGTACCCTTGGTGCCCTATTTCACGACCACCTTTTTCTATATTATTTACTTTTACTGGGGTTTTTCTTGTGAACTATGTTCTGTTGAGCTCAGCAGCATCAGAATCCAGTCACAATGTGATCCACACCTTTCACTATGCTGTAGATCTAATGAACCAGGTTTGTGAGACCAGTTTCTATAGCAGCATCCAAGTCAAAATTATGAACATGCTTTTTGGAGTTCTGGATGTATGTGGAATCGCTTCCTGAGTTTCACTAGATTCTTGTCTTCTGCAGATATTTACGAGTCCCATGGCACCACTTGTGTTGTTAGCGGTTCTTGTTTTTTCAAGCCACATCATCTCGTTGACATCTGTTATAGCTAGCCACGCGGTTATGAAGAATTTCTTTGGTGCAAACCTGTCTCTTACTGCACATCATGTGTCACTTAAGGTTCTTGCAATGATTCCTACCATGTATTGTGCAAAAGTAGCAGGTTCTGATGGGATTTATCAGTTATTCATTCTGTGCCCAGTAATCCAAGCTATGCTCTTGCCTTCGTCTGCTATTCCTGTTTTCCGTATTGCATCATCAAGGTAATGGGAAACTACAGGATAACTTCATATGTCGAAATCTTAGCCTTTCTTGCATTTCTTCTTATGTTGTTTACAAATATTATTTTCGTGGCGGAAGTCCTGTTCGGTGACAGCACCTGGACAAACAACCTGAAAGGGAACATCGAGTGTCCTGTGATAATTCCACAAACTGTTATAGTCCTAATGTCTTGTTCAGCTATTGCTTTTGCACTCTTCCTGGCTGTTACTCCACTAAAGTCAGCACGTAGTGAAGCTGAAACTCATGAGGAGTCTATGCATTCTCAGAGAGAAGCATTAGACAGTACGCATCACAGTGAAGATAGTTGGCCGGAATATATTGGACATGAAGAAATTCGAAGGTATTCTCGTGATGTTGTTCAAAGGAGTTCGGCGAGGAATCATCGGGAATCAGCTTTCAGAGCATACTGACAGTTCTGAAATCACTGTAGCTACTTCCGTGTTCCTCTGCTCCCTGATGGACGCCGACGCGCCCGGACACCGCGGCCTCCCCCACATCAACCTGGACACCGGGACGATCGGCATCATCGACAAGGTCGACCGGGTGCGTGGTATGGCCACTTCTGTTTCTGTGCAGGCGATCGTCTTGGCTGTCGAGTGTGCAGACCCGCTCCTGTTCATCCCTCCAGCGTCCGAGGTGGCGCCCGTGGTGCCGCAGGGTGGCGCCATCCGTCTCGGAGCTGCCGCGCCGTGGGCGGAAACGCAGCCAAGCGATCGCTCCCATGGGTGCGCCGCTGCCGCCGCGCACCAGCTCCCGCCTGCGTGACAAGAACGGCCCTCTGTTTGAGAGCGTGCTGGACCGCGCCATGTGTCTCCGCGCCGAGAAGACCGGTAGGGCGTCGACCTCGACCCCCTCCGCTCCCCGCCGTTCAGTCGCGACGAGCTGCTCGCCATGGCGTCTGCGTGTGACCTCCCTCCTGATGATGTCCGCGCTCTCTGGCGGACGCTCTTCCGGTGGAGGATGGTGCCCCATGATGTGTTGCACACTGTCTGGCGACCCGGGGTGCGGCGTTTTTGCTGATCGGGCGCGTTGTGTCGAGCTGGTCCGTACCCCACTGCTTGCTCGCCACCTCGCGTCTAGTGTTTCCCTGCTAGTTGTACTCCCGGCCTATGTACGCCGCCATGCCCTGGGTAGTGTGTGCGTTGCTGCTTCTGTACTGAGAGCAGCGAGTGGTCGTGTGTCTGTACAGTTCTGCTGGTTGGTGCTTGCTCTTAGGTGTTTAGGTTGTGTCCCATGGTTGTAAACTTTAAGCAGCTTGTGGTGTGTTCGTGGAACACTAGGGGCCTGAACGATCCTGTGAAATGCACTGACGTCAAGATGAACCTGTCTGCGCAGCCTCTCCACGATCTGCCTCCAAGAATCCAAGCTCAGTGTTGTTGATCCACTCAAGGCATCGTCGTTCCTCCCCCCGGCTTCTCGACACTCTCCATCGTGCCCTCTGTTGGGGCGTCCGGAGGGATTGTCACCATGTGGGATGCCCGGATCGTCGCCCGCATCTCCGACCGGCGCTCGGAATTCTCCCTTACCACCACATTTGAGCTCGCCGTGGACGGCATGTGTTTCGCCGTGACGAACGTGTATGCGCCGTGCGTGCCGGCGCGCCGAAGGGTGTTCCTTGAGGAAATTCGCTCCCTTGCAGCCTCCGTCGACACCCCCTGGCTTGTTATCGGTGATTTCAACATCGCCTGCGACCCGGGCGACCGCAACAACGACAACTTCGACGCGCGCTCCGCCAATGAACTCAATGGCATGGTTGATGATCTGGAGCTGCAGGATTTGCCGCTCCTGGATCGTCGCTACACTTGGACTAACGGCCGTGATAGCCCTACACTTGTTCGGCTAGACCGGGCGTTGATCAACCTCGCCTGGGGAGAGCGGCTCTTCAACACGACAATCGTCTCTGGCCTCAGGAACACTTCGGATCACGTGCCCCTGTTGCTAAGTGCCTCCTCGCGCGCGCCGGTGAGCCAAGTCTTCCGGTTCGAGCGCTCATGGACCTCCTCGCGGGAGTACAGGGCTATGATCTCGTCGGTTTGGGCCCGCCCGCAGAACCGGTCGCGCACCTGTGCAGCCTCCCGCCTACCTAACTCGCTTAAGTGGGCTCGGGCCTCCTCGAAGAAATGGGCGCGTCATTGCCGGCGGCCTGCTGAGGTGATTTGTAATTGCAGGGTCGTCATCGAGGTTCTCGACATGGTGGAGGAAGATCGCGTGCTGTTCGCGCCAGAGAGGTTGCTACGTGACCTGGTCCGTGCACATCTTTCGAGCGAGTATGGCCGGCTGAACACGTATTGGCGCCAGCGCTTCACCTTCCGCCTGTGCCGTCTGGGTGAAGACAACACCAAGTTCTTCCACGCGTGTGCGTCTGCACGCTTGCGTGGGAACCAAATCAAGGTGCTCCACAATGGAGGGCGGGTGCTCGTCAATCACTCAGATAAGGCTGCCGTCCTTCACCGCTTCTACTCCAGCCTGCTGGGTCATGCAGAACCGTCGACGTGGACCTTTGATGTTGCGAGTGTGCTTCCCCGGGTGCCTGGCCTGGGCGCCCTAGAGGCCCCCTTCTCCGAGCAAGAGGCGAAGGATGGGCTATGGATGATGCGTCCTGATAGCAGCCCCGGTCCTCATGGCTTCGGCCCTGCGTTCTTCCGTGCTTTCTGGCCGTTGGTCTGTGAAGATGTGATGGCCTTCCTCGCCGACTTCCATGCCGGATCCACACCACTTGATGGGGTGAACCGCGCCTACATCGCTCTTCTACCCAAGAAGGCGGATATGGTCTCCGCCGACGGCTTCCGTCCCATATCCTTGCAGAACTGCATTATGAAGCTTGTCACGCGCATCATTACGACCAGATTGCAGGGCTTCATGGAGTGCCTCGTGTCCCTTGAGCAGTCGGGATTCATCAAAGGGCGCGTGTTCACGGACAACTTCCTATACGCCATCCACCTCGTGTAGAGTTGCCATGTGCGCAAGGTGCCCGCGGTGGTTCTGAAGTTGGACTTCAGGAAGGCATTCGACTCCGTCAACTGGATTGCGCTCGACAAAATCTTGGAAGTACGCGGGTTTGGCGCCACGTTCTGTGGGTGGGTCGCGGCCATCCTGTCCACAGGGAACAATCTTACTCAACGGGGTGCCAGGGCGCTGGATTGCATGCAAGAACGGGCTGCGGCAGGGGGATCCCCTATCCCCGTACTTGTACCTCATCGTCGCTGAGCTTCTCCGCGCGCGACTTGCCGAGGACACTAGCGAGGACCGCCTCCGCCACCCCCTGGCGGACGACCTCCATGTTCCCGTCATTCAGTACGCTGACGACACCCTGATCATCCTCCCCGCCGACCCCGTGCAGGTTGCGAAGCTGCGCACAATCTTGGACTCCTTCTCCCGCGCCACAGGACTACACATCAACTTCCACAAGAGTACTTTTGTGCCAGTCCGAGTGCCGCCTTCGGACACCGCTGCTCTTGCGGAGTTGCTCGGGTGCCCCGTGTCTTCCTTTCCCCAGACCTACCTCCGCCTGCCTCTGTCGGATCAGAAGCTGTCGGCGTCGGCCTTGGACTTCCTTGCCACTAAGATCTCGGGGAGGATCCCTGGGTGGCGCACCTCGCTGGACCCCATCGGGGGGGGGGGGGGGGGCCTCACGCTCGCCACGGCCGTCCTCTCCGCCATACCGACCCTAGCCATGTCGGTGCTTCCCCTCTCCAAGGGGACCATCGTCAAGATGTACAGGCCGCGTAGGGGGATGTGTTGGAAAGCGGCAGCCAAGTGTTCGGGCGGAGACTGCCAGGTCGCCTGGGATTTCGTTTGGAGGTTGAAGTCGGAAGGGGGCCTTGGTGTGGTTGATCTCGGGCTCCAAAACACATGTTTGCTCCTGAAAAACCTCCATGGTCTCTTCTCCGGGCGAGAGACGCCGTGGACGCGCTGGGTGCGTCGAAGCTATCTATCACCGCACCCCCAGGCTTCTACCCCGTCGTGGCGCCACTTCGAGTCCCTGATCCCCTTGTACCGCTCCATCACTCGGGTGGCGCCGGGGGACGGTGCCTCTACCTCGCTGTGGCGAGACTCGTGGTCGTCATGGGGGCCCTTCTCGGCCATGTTGCCCGCCGCCTTCTCCCACAGTCTGCTCCCCGACGCGACCCTAGCGGATGCCGCCTCGGGAGAGCGAGCTCATGTGCCCACGCAGGGGCGTCTGACCCCCCAAGCCGCCGCGGAACTCGCCTTCCTCCAGTCGCAACTGTGCTCTCTTCGGCTCTCACCCTCGCCTGATGCTCGCATTGTCGCCTTCGGTGCCACGGGCGGCTTCTGCGCCGGGGATGTCTACCGTGCGTTGCACTCGTCCGGCGTGGTTGTTCCGCTCCAGGAGGTCAATTGGACTAACTTTGCCCCCTCCAAGGTGCAAGTGTTCTTTTGGATTCTCCGCCTGGGCAAGACGAGGACGCGGGACCGCTTGTTCCGCCATGGGTGCGTTCCCACCCCACACTGCCCCTTCTGCCCCAGTCAGGTGGAAGACTTGGATCACCTATTCGTCCGCTGCCCTCGCTTGACCGGGCTTTGGGAGCGCGCTGCGACCGGTGACGCGAGTGCACAAGGTGGCCGCCCATATACCCCCGATGCACCCTCTCGCCCGGAACACGATCATGTTGGCGATCATGTGGTCGGTGTGGAAGTCGCGGAACAGCATGGTGTTTGACGCGGATAGCCTCTCCCTTGCTCGTGTGCTTGGACTGGTCGCGGACCATCTGAGACTATGGGGGGTTCGTTCCCCGCGCAGGGTGGACCTCGGCAGCCTCCACGCCTGGTGTGACTACCTCGTTGGTTGACCACACGTACTGCCCATGTGGCTTCCCCTCTCTTTCCCCCCTTATTGTTTTCCTCTCGGGTGGTATTCCGCCCCATGTGCGCCGCGCCTCCTGTTTTAGTTGCGCGGCGTTGCTGCCCCTTTGTACATCCCCGTATTTATGAAAAATCGTTCAGGTGGGCTTTTCGCCCCTCGTTGCTTGCTTTCAAAAAAAAGAAATCACTGTAGAATTTGACAAAGGGACTCAACAGTCACTGTCTTATACGGCGCCCATTCCTGAGGCTGGCCCTTTGGCATCTTGCAACCTTGATAGGCCGAAATCAGCTGTCATGGTTGACTTTATGGAATCAACACGAAAGGTCTCTAATGCCACGACCCACCGTAGTAGAACAAATGTCAGCACAAAATATCGAAATGAAGAGCACAGCCGAAAAAGATGTTAAAGTAGAAGCAGATGTTTGCACAAACAAGGATAATGAGACTTCACATAATGTGAAGTTCGATAAGCCTGCTGGAGGCAAGGCACCCTGTTTGTCTTCCAGTGAGCTACCATCCCTTAGTATGAGGAGGTATAAAGACACTGATGACTGATGCTGTCAATGGCAGTGGTGGCCTCTCAAGGCTACCTGCCTACCTGGTTTGGGCCGTGCTGCAAGGAGATAGTTAGCAGCAATTCTGGATGAGTTCTGGGGGCATATTTTTTTATTATCATGGTAAGCTAACGCTAGAAGCTAATGGTGGAACGATCGACCTTTTGCTTGGACTGGACTTGAGAATTTATAGTTCAGATGGGAAAATGGATAATCAAAATATTGAAGGTTTCAAGAGCCCCTTGATCGAGATATGGTGCCAGAATTTGGTACATCATGGGACGTAGTGTCCCATAACAAGGAAATCTCTAGTCCAGACCTTTCTCAACTTCACGCAGGACATTGTGCAAGAGCGGTTTAATCCCGGCGCCTGTGCATGGGAATGTGGGGTCAATGTATTTGATCTTGAGGCGTGGCGACGGGATGGCTGCACGGAGCTGTTTTATCAGTACATGGAGCTGGTGAGTTGTGGCAATCTTCTTTTGTGCAATAAACTGTATTCGGTGCTGCATTGCCTAGTTGCATCAGCTAACTGCTACATTCGGTGTCTGATGGTTACTGTGCCTTTGTGGCAGTGCATACGTTTTTGCTTTGTAATTTCACTAGCTAAGGTGCCAGTTCTACTGAAGTCTTCTTGTTACTGTCATTATGTTCATCATGTGATTTAGGTACCTTGATTTAGCCCTCAGTTTCTGAGTTTTTTTATAGTGGGCTTTGAGTGTAGTAGATTTTAGTCAAAAACATTCCGTATCAGTGTAAACTGTTTTGGGCGGAAGAAATGTGGTCTCCTGGGAAGGATTCCATTTAGCTCATCTGTTGACGGTAATCGTATGTTGACAGAACACAAATATTTAGCATAGATGGACTGGGGGGCTACAATTGCACAGTGTGTTCTTTTGTAGCATAGACTGGTTCTAATGTTTCAAAACACAAATTTTTCTTAAACTAGTATATTAACAACGGTTGCTTTTCAGGTTGTAGCTCTTGGTTATCTCTTTGAGGTTATACAGGTCCCTGATTACATTCAGTAGCTGCGCTCAAATTTATCCAAGTATAATCAATGAAATTTGTTTATATGGTTAATGGTGCCTTCTTAGTTTAGTTTGAGTGTGTTTCAGGTAACATTAGAACCATTCTATTTGCGAGCATACCTAAAAATGTGGCATCTGATTTTTCTTTCATATATGAGAATATGCAAAGTCTTAAGTCTAAGCGATGAGTAGTTAGCTTGTTGTATGTAATGGTCAATGCCTTAGTGGATTATATGTAGTGTGGCCTTGCCTCTTGACTTTCTAAAAGTCACATACTTGAAACATAGAATCGCAACATAGCCCAGAATCCTAAGGGAAACTTGGGTGTCATGCGAATTAATTTTCTTTGTTCCTGAGCCCCAAGTATTATGTTTAACGGCCAGCTCTGCAATAGAAAACTAAATAGAAACCCTTGTATGCTATTCATATTTGATGTTATTCTGACTAAAATTATGTTCTCCTTGTCGTGTTCCATGTAGCACATGTAATTTTTTTTGCCAATGATGCTCCAACTTGCCCATTTTTGTATCATAAAAGTATGTGCGTACCCTCCAAGACAATGATATATGTTTGAATATATGACCCAATATTGTTATTTGGTTCTGTCGAAATATGACCGATTATCCTCATGACAGAACGAGGACGGAGAACTCTAGGATCCAACATCTGTTCTACACTTCTACCAGCTGGACTGATGGCATTCTATGGCAATACCAAGCCACTTGACAAGTGATGGCATGTAATGGGTCTTGGATATAATCCAAGCAAGCATAAGTCCTGAGGTAATCTGTGTTGCTGCAGTAATACATTTTAATGGGAATATGAAGCCGTGGCTTGACGTTGCTTTCAACCAGTACAAGGCTCTGTGGACCAAACATGTTGACACTGAAATGGAATTCCTGATGCTATGTAACTTTGGTCTCTGAAGAAATGTTCCAAGAATAAGGAAAACACCAATATGTTTCCCTTGTGGGCAAAAGAGCCTACACGAGTACTATATATCTTTAGTAAAGTTATATACCTTTGCGGTGGTCAGCGTTGGTGTGTAGATTTTGTAGCTTGTTGATGGTGGTAGTTATTTGGTTAGCTAAGATGTACCGTATAGTTGTGGACTTGTGGTATAGTCGAAGTAAATTATAGATGAACATTTATGTACTATCTGTAGCAAACATGTCCTCAGCTGTTTATGTTTTACAAGGAAGAAAAAATTGTATCCAGGTTCACATTTGATGATCCTCATGATTGATTTTTTTGTTCACTAAGACTAGTTACAATGGGGGTATCATAGGTGGTATCATGCATGCCATGTTGACAAAATGATGACGTGTCACAATAATTAATGAAGAAAGAGATGATAGTGGTATCATAGGTAGATACCGTAACATAACATATTTCAATGCAATATGAGTCTAACACCTAATAAATTTAGTGTCATAGTAAATATGCCCGTGTGTTGCACCGGGTTTTAAAATAAAACATTTTAAATTATGACGCCTAAATATTCCGCGCACGGTCTGAAAATTTAGTACAAAAAATATGTGTGTTACTCCAAGAATCTTTCACAACTCATATTTAAATTCCACACTCCTATAAATCTTTCTTTTTGTATGGTGAGCTAATAAACATGCAGATCAGGAAGAATATAGTGTATCTTTGCATGCACAAAATATTTAAACTTTTGACACGCTTGCTTGGACACCATTCAACCATGAATCCTGCTCTACAAATAACCTACACTATAAGGTAAATGCGCGCTTCGCCACACCCGCTCTCGATATTCGCTGACACACCACTTGAGCATTCAGCCTAGCGAGTCTCTACTTTTTGCTTACATGACTCTACTTTTGTTGCCACATACCACACGTTGGACAATGCATGTGTCTTAAAAAAATGTTTCAAAGTTATCGAATGCCTCTCAGGCATTGTGTAGAACACAATCCAAACAATTGGTTAAAGTTTTTGATTCCATCACACAAACACCACACCTCATTTAAAACTTGCCACAGACATACATATTAACCAAGAGTTAAGTCCAACTTTACATGGTTAATTGTAAACACAAGTTATCCACAGTAACAAATCCTCTGTTGTCGACCAATTGAAATGCAAGTTCAACAGTTCATTATTCTCCTCCGGGCTGCATTCGTCGGATTACCTGCTTGGTACATATATCATTCCTTTGTTGTTTGCTTCAGCGGTAACAACAAATAACCAAAATGATTATACAAGTAAGAATACCGACATGTATCTTTAGCCAAAGCTATACAAGGAAATAATAGGGACTCCTATGCAAATGAAGATAAATGGTGCCAAATATTGACAATACTTGAGCTAAACATAATCAACATAGCCAAGAAAATAATAGGAACATATTTGAACTGAAACTTTATACAGATTCATGGTGCATTAGTTCTAGCAGAAGGAAATCATTAAGACATATTTTGTACCAGACCTAATATAAAACATATGGCATAAGGATATTGATACTCTGGGATGAGGTTCACCCAAAATCAGTCCATACTTAAGTGAATTGGAAGAAAGCTCAAGAAGGTATGAAGAATCAGTGGTGGAGCTTCAACAAAATAAGAGGAGGCTATAAATAAGGATAGTCAAGTCTATTATGTCAAATCTGTCACAAGTTATTAGCTTATTTATTTAGATATATAGCAATTTATACCACCTGTAGAAAGCAAAGTAAGTGGTATTAGAACCTAAGTGAAATGTGTATTACCAAATGAGCTTTTTTTACATGTTTTCAATCTTGATTTGTCAATTCGTTAAGTAATGTTACTTGAATTATGCACACTTTTAAAGAATTATCATTTCAATTGGATATCATTGAAGTGAGGGTTTTAGTGTGGCACCATGTAATTTTTGCTTCGATGATAGTACATGAACTTGTTAAAAAATATAAAACTGACTGGTCTGGTTACTGAGTATAATCTTAGCACAATTATTTGTGAAATCCATGTAGCACGGATGACCTTAACACACTATTTGACCTGATTAACAATGCAGGCTATTAAATAATAAAGATTGCAATATGCTTTGCTTCGAGGGTACATGAGACAAGTAGAGGAATGGTAAAAGCAACCAAAGGGTAATGAAGACCAGCATGTTGGATAATGTAGTATCATGGTTATTTTACTATGTATATAGTATTTACCTCAACACGTACATAGCACAGAAAATAATATGGAGTTACGGTCAGTTCAAGACTAATATTTATTTCTTTGGATAGATAAAGCACAAATGTTTCGTTATTCTTCATCCCATAAACTTTGTACTCGGGGAGTGGATCTGACGTGTACACTGAAAATATGCATGGATTTGCATTCCTATATCCAAGATAAAGCTACTTGAAAATTTAAGGGAAACATACTGTAGCTTCAAAATATTTGCAAACTGAATTTTTGAAGCATTGTCGGCTCTAATGCATATTATTTTAATGGCTAGAGCTAAATTTCGATATGAAGAATAACATGTGAAGTGTATATGTCTAGGGCCGAACACAAATAATCTTATGAGAAATATCAAAAAGCAACAAGCCGCATAAAAATCAAATGCATTAATCCTTTTAGAACAATTGTTTCTTGAACATAAAGTTGCACTGGTGTTTGATAACTTGCAAAAAATATATAGGAGGCTATACAAATAGCGACAACTGGGTTGCGTTTCTTGAACATGAAAGTTGCACTGGTGTTTGCCTACTCATGCTGGCTAGTATCCACTCCATTTTCACTCTGACAGAGATGCAATGCAGCTTCCATATAACAAAGGCAGAATAAGTTAGAGAAATCTTTATCAAGCAAAAACCACAAAGCCTAATATGTATTCAGGTTGTTACAATCGTAGAATCTAGGTTGTGTAGGAAATGACAAAATTGTGTACTCGACGAGTAATAACTAAGATGAAATGTCATCCTCCATCACGCATGGAATGTCATGTATTTATGTAACAAAGAAAGAGGTGTGTTAGATAAGGAAGAACCAGATGGTAAAGGTAAATACAATGATTCACCCATCTTGTCGAGCATTCTTCTTATTCCTGCCTTTTATTGTCTACAACTAAGAAGACAATACATTTTCCTTCTTAGAAACTGAAAATAACAGCCTTTAGAAGTACATCTCAATTATGCAATCTATCAATTACTAAACTAATAATTGTGAAGATTGATTTGCGTTACATCAAATTAAATACAATTGTGTTTCTCTGTTTTGATCCCCTCTAATTCCATCGTTATCTGAATTAACCGTTGCATATAAGTATTATCAGATAAAGTAAGCTCAAAGAGATACAATGGAGAATTATCTATAGCAAACCCCACAAATTCGATGGAAAACTACTTGCAGCAATATGGTAGCATTTTTGTAACTTTCTGCGACTTATTTTCCCCAGTGTCGTTTATTGGGGGCAAGTTGGATCATATATATATTTTTTCATATGTTGCTTCTTTGACTTTAGCGAAAGCACCAGAATCTGAAATACTATCTCAGTCCAACTCATCAATGCCAATAAAAGGGTCCGACGAGCCAAAGGAACACCAACCCATTACCTTATACCTAAGCGACCCCTAGGATATATGTGTTCTTCCTTTGCTGGTGCCATTTGTGGCATTCGACCAACCTCACGTCTAGCAACCTGACAAATATTAAAACCATTCTTGTGATATATTTTTCTATAGATGGAAAAGTATGCAAAATAGACAACAAAACGCAGAGTATATATGTGACAATATAACCCCTAGGCTTTGGGCAATCACTTGTCTACCAATTATTACAGGTAAGTAACGAAACCATTTTATGGGTTGGATATAATCATGCCGGGCACCATCTACAGCTTATTGTACAACAGAATATCCCCTCTACTTACACCGGAAGCACCCTAAAGTCCTAAACCACTTCCATTCTAAACTGGTGCACCATAACTTATCTTGAGGCACATCATACAGAGCACTTCATTGATCCATAACAAGCATTCATGTTTCTTTAAAAAAAACATGTAAAGCACCTGGGCCTAGTAGAATTTATTTGCTAGTAGCAAACCGGAGAACACAATAAAAAATGGTAACAATAAATCTAAATAGCCAATAAGATTATGGAGTTGTGATTATTGCGTATGTTTGCTAAGAAATAGTTTCAACGAGAATCTTGGCTTCCTAACATGCCAACATACATGTCAAATTAACATAACCACAACAGGCCACAAGAGATGAAAGATAACCCAGATATGGCTAGGGTTTGTCGGGGAGTGTGCTGCTGGTAGAAACATCGTTGATTATTAGAGGCGGCAACAAAACTTGGCAGTATATAGGTGCCTGATAGCTCATGAATTACACCAAGCTGCAGTTCTTTCATATCCAAGAGTTCTGCTCTGCATAATAGGGGCAATGCATACTCGTAGTGGAGCTATTCAAGCCAGGTGCACTATGTCGCATTCAGATAACATCAAATTGGTGAATTGCTATTCATGCTTAAATTCGGCTACCAGTAGGTATAAACAATATTCCCCTTTTTAGGTGTAAACACATAAATCTTTTGGCATATGGATTTCGGTCAAATTAAACATCTTCCAGGCAGGGCAAATTATTAAGCTTCGTATACCGGCATATGTCTCCTCTGTAGCTTGGTGTAAGATAATAGAAAGAACTGACAGGGCCATTTAGTAAGCAATCAAACATCAAGCGAGAAGTGGTGGGGGCACGAACCTGATCGCAGGGACTCCTTGGGCTTGCTGGCCTTGTCGGCATCAAAGACGCAGAGGGTGTAGAGTTACCTAGAGCAGCGCACCTTAAACTTGACGGAGTCCTTGGTCCTCTTGATCCGCATGGACCGCGCGTCCTTTTCGCGCGCCGTCAGTAGGAAGTTATTGATCTCGTGGATCTGCATCGGCTGACTCTCATGGGAACGACCAGCGGACAAGCGAGCCGAGGGGACAACTTTTTCCTTTTCCGGTGCTCCTCCCGACCAGGCACCGGCAGGGAGAGGAATGGTGGCGAGCACGAGCAGGGAGAGGAATGGCGCCTCCGACAGTGCGCGAGCCATGGGGGTGGGGGAAGCACGTAGTGGACTTCAGTATCCACCTAGCTGGTGAGCTTTGAAGTAGATATGCAGGCAATTAATAAAGTGTATTCTTTATCATATATCTTATTTGTTTACAATAGGTTTTTGTGTCATGCTATAACCGTATTAAGAGGAAACATTAATACGGGTGTGATGCGTAAACAACCAGGTCCCTAGTAGACTCTACTAAAACTAGTTTCGTTGCGCGATTGATGATCGAGGTTTCCCGATCATAGGGCATGGCGCCGGTCGGCAATGGAAATCATATCGTTGGAGAACGATGTGATGGACATACCCAGATTTGGAGGACGTAGTCGTTACGCCTTTAACCATGAGATCAACTCTTATTGTTATTCCTGAAAGATACTTTGATCGCATCAAATGTCGTATCTTATATAGTATGACAATAACGGTGATACTTTTGAGTATCGGAAAGTAGTAGTTGAGACGAGGGGTCAAGAGCGGGATTTGACAGTCCGCATAGCAGGATAGATACTCTAGGGCCCACTCGGTGAGATCATGTCTAATGAGTTTGCAAGCATGTGACTAGGTCACGGAGACATGAAATCATAGACGAGTCGAAGATAGCGTTGTCGGTAACGAGGTCAAGCTAGGTATGGAGATATCTATGGAACGACACTCGGACACGCTAAGTATCGCTATGGCAAAAGGTTTAAGACTTTACGTTCATGTTTGATAGATAAAAGTCATTCGTTATTTCACACGGATTAATTCATGGGGTCCAGGCCTACGAGTTAGTCGTTGATCAGAGGAGTCTTGATCATACCTGTTATTATATCGAACCGCTATGGTAACACACTTAAGTGGTTTCGACAAGACAGCCGGAAAGGAAAGAGATCACCGGGAATGTCCCGGGAGGGGTCCGATGGAGATCGGGCAGCGACGAAAAAGTTTTCGGAGCTAGAATAAATTATATATAATATGTTTGATATTAATTAGTGTAATTAATGTGCAAATATGATTTTATATATTTATTTTCGAATTTATTTAGTCTGATTTCACTCAATGGATCTTCTGGTCGAAAGAAGGACCAAGAGGGGGAAAATTCCCTAGGGAAATTCGGTGGGAGCCATGGGGCCGACCCAGGTGGGCCAAAAGGGGCCCACCAGGGGCCGGCGCACCATGTGTAGCCGCACCAGGCAATGGGTGAAAGAGCATTTTCCCTCATGTGTGGTTTTGGTAATTGAATGACAATCTCTATGGACTAATGTTTGCTTTTGAGATATCATTATAGATCATGTCCATGGAATTGTGGAGTTCATGTGTTGGACTCTTGAAGCTTATTGCAAGTATGTCTTGAAGATTCAAGACATCATCTTAGTGAAGAAAAGATGAGTTGTGCAAGACCAAGAGAAGCTTTCTCGAAAAGATCCCATGCTTGGTGCTTGCAATGGATACATGAAGACGAAGCTTAGCGAGACTCTCCCATTGTGAGCATGGGGGAGTATTTGGAGAAGTCTTCATCAAGCAAGTGTTTGGACGCGCAATCAAGAAAGATGACCCACTTGAAGAGATCAAGATAGTCATCATCCAACTCAAGTGGAATGTTCAAGGCAAAGGTATGATCTTGATAGGGCTATAGGATAGATAGGCGTACTATCAAGAGGGGCTCTCAAGTTAGTAACTTGATCGCATTCTTGTGGAGAGCTCAAACCTTTGCATACTTGGCATATCATGTTTCTTGGTTCTTATTTGGCTTTTATGGTGGTGAGGAATTAGAGCTTGGTTCATCTCCATGTCAAGCTCTAGTTCATCGAAATCGGTTTTTCTTTGGACAACTTGTTGCGTTTTCGGTGGCGGAAATATTGCTGGTTCTACCTTGAGGAAAGTCCCACACCTTGCCATGTGTGGAGATTTTACTCTATTTATGGGATGCAATATTAGTCCATAGCAGTTTTCGTTGGGTAGTCATCGTCGCTATCTTTCCAACAAAATTGGTCTCACCTCATTTGGAGTTCATTTGCAAAAGTTATAGCAGTTTTCGTTTCGGTGTTCTGCTGATTCGGATTATTGGGGCCGGATATTCCGCCCTACCGGAATTTCCGGTTCCCCAGCTCATCCAAGAAAACGGCTAAGGAAAGGAGAAAAAGGGTTCTGACTCCAGTCGGAAATTGTGCTCGGAAATTTCCATATACCGGAATTTCCGAGTGCCCCTAGAAAAGTCCTCCAGAAATGGCTAAGGAAAAGTTTGGTTTTGCTTCTGACTCCAGCCGGAATTTCCGAGCTCTCTTAGACCGGAATTTCCGGGTGACCGGAGTTTCCGAGTCTCTCTAGACCGGAATTTCCGGATGACCGGAATTTCCGAGTCTCACTTATACCGGAATTTCCGAGTGTCGAAACAGCCAACGGCTATATTTCCTGGAGGGGTATATATACCTCTCCCCTTCTTCTTCCCCAGTGAATCCAAGGCAGCACGACTTTCCCCTCTCTCCTACTCCATTGTTGACCTTGGAAAGCTCACTTCCCTCTCAATCCCTCCATTGAATCTTCCATATTCTTTAGGGAAAATTGAGAGGAGATCTAGATCTACAATCCTACCAATCCATCTCTCCTCTGAGTGAGGGGAACTTAGTTGATCTAGTTCTTGGAGTTCCTTTGTGGTTCTTCCTCTTTGTTCTTCCTCTCTTATCCCCCATAAGCATTTGTTGCTTTTGGTGGGATTTGGGAGTGAAGGATTTGACTCCTTTGTGGTTTCCTTTGTTCTTCCTCTCTTATTCCCCCATAAACATTTGTTGTTGTGTTGGAATTTGAGAGTGAAGTACTTGAGCACTTCGTGTGCTCTTGCCATTGCATTTGCATCGGTTTGAGCCCTCCACGAGAATTCGTGGTGGTATTACTTGTGAGCTTGTTACTCTTGGGTCTTTGGACCCTAGACGCCTTTTGTGGCCGGCCTTTTGTGGCCAAGACCTTTTGTGGTCAAGACCTTTTGTGGTCACTTGAGAGCCCCCAATTAAGTTGTGGGTGTGTGCCTCAAGACTTGGGAGCCCCCAATTAAGTTGTGGGTGTGTGCCTCAAGAGTTGTACGGGATTCGATCTCCGCCCCAAAGGAGATCAATAGTGGAAGGTGAACTCGAACCTTTTGTGGTTGAGTTCATCAGGAGAAGAAGGTGAGCCTTTGTGGCGTTGCGGCTAACCTGTTGTGGTTGCGCACACCTCTCCAAACGAGACGTACACCTTTGGGTGGAACTCGGGAATACATCCTCGTCTCCGCGTGCCTCGGTTATCTCTATACCCGAGCTCTTTACTTATGCACTTTACATTGTGATAGCCTTCGTGCTTGAAGTCATATATCTTGCTATCATCTTGTTACTAGTATTGCTTAGCTTAAGTTGTTGGTGCACATAGGTGAGCCTAGTTTATATATCTAGGTTATATGCTTGTTTAAGTAAACCTCTAGTTTTATTCCGCCTTTATCAAGCATACCGGAATTTCCGGGTCACTCGTGTACCGGATATTCCGGCACTTCGGAATTTCCGGTCACTCTTGGACCGGATATTCCGGCTCCTCGAAAAAGTTTTAAATCGCCTATTCACCCCCCCCCCCCTCTAGGCGACGTCTATCCGTTAAATGGGGGATAGTCCCACATTGCCTAGCTGGCAAGGTTGGCTCCCCCCAGGAGCCTTTATATAGAGGGGCACCCCTGGCCTTTTAATTCACCAATTAATTCCCCAATTCTCTCTCGATTTCGTGATTCCATAGCCCGCTGCCGCGCTGCTGGTGTTCCGGTCGCTGCTCGTCCTGGACTGGAGCTTTGGAGGCCGTCATTTCCACCGTACGTGTGTAACGCCCTGCGAGGTGCTGCGCTAGCGGTACTCGGAGGTCTGCTTCCTCTACACGACCTTGAGGTCGGCTTCGTCGGTCTTCATCGACAACGTTTGTGCGGGAACGTAATCCCCGCTTTCGGTCTACAAGGGTATGTATTCCGATCTCCGTTCGTACTACTATATCTGCATAGAATATATCTTGGCATGTTTTAGGGATATCATTGCTAGGAATTTTTTTGCTTTCTGCACCCGATCCCCTTCAGTGGTATCAGAGCCGATCTATCGTAGATATAGTTGTACGCTGTTAGAACCCATGTTCTTCACGGGGGCACCGTTCCTGTTATTTGCTACCCTCTAGCGTGCACTTGTGATTCCAGCGGCATCGAGTTGATGAAGTGTCCTGGACCGACTTTACGCGTACGCTTACGCGAGACTGGTTCCACTACTGACATACGGCTTGTACCGTATCTGTGGCTGGCGGGTGTCAGTTTCTCTCTCTTTAGTTGGTCTTCGCATTTTCAATGGAGGGCCCGAAAGGGATGCTTAAATATGCAATTATAGGATCGTTGTTGTGGTCATAAGATTTATAGGTATGAAGCGGTTCTATTTACGAAAGCCCCAAGCCACGTAAAATATGCAAAAGATAAAGTAGAAGCGTCTAACTTTATTTTGCAGGGGCTATGTGATATGGTCAAGGTAGGTTTATTAAATTGTTTATAAACTGCGGGCGCCAAGAAGACCATGGCGCAATGGACTATATCACATTGCATTACATTTGATGTATTGTGTGCATCTTATATTGTGTGATTATATATATATATATATATAGTATATATTAGTTACGCGGCAGTAGTTATATAAGATGATCCCTTCAAAATATCACTAGTGTTCTCCCTCCAACGCGCACCACCAAGAAAGTTCTACGTTATGAGGCATGCCGTGATGATCGGGTGTCGGACATATCGTCGTTCGCATACAGTGGGTGTAAGCCATGTTGCACAAGCGTCAGCGTGGAGGTTATGGTGGCGAGCCTAGCATATGCAGATATGGCCTCGGAACAAGGAGACCGAAAGGTCGAGCACGAGTCACAAAATTGGTGTGGCGGACATTTGTCTTCTCTTGAAGTTGTGCCGCCGGCTCTGATGATGAGGGGTGGTGAAATGGATGGGGGTCGTGTAATCGCTTAAACGACCAGGAGGGATGCTCGTTTGAGTGGGAGTTATGTTAGTTATTTTCTAAAAATACTATAACTCAAAATTATTATGAACAAAGTCTTATGCTGTTGCAAATTCCATTGTAGATGTCTCGCCCCTCGTTTAACCTAGGTCTGTTCCTTGAGAAAGAAAAGCTTAACACCAATGGGTCAAACTTCATGGCCTGGTTCCGCAACCTGAGGATCCTCCTCACTCCCCATAGGGTGGCCTACGTCATTGAGGCCGCCATAGGTGACCCTCCCGCAGATGAAGCCTCTGAGGATGAGAAGAAGGTCTTTCAGACCAGATCGGAGGATTCTGCCTTTGTCCAGAGTGGCATGCTCTACGCCATGGAAGCCGACCTGCAGAAGCGCTTCGAGAAGATGAGCGCCTTTGAGATCATTTCTAATCTCAAGGTTGTCTTCGCGCCGCAGGCTAGGCTGAGAGATATGAAGCTTCTGACCTTTTCTTCTCGGCATGCTCTACGCCATGGAAGAGCATAGCAGTGTGAGCGAGCATGTGGTCAAGATGTCTGGCTACGTTCAATGCCTGAATGCTCTGGAATGCAAGATTCCCGATGAGCTGGCGATTGACAGGGTGTTGCAATCGTTGCCCCTGGCTATAAAGGCTTTGTCATGAACTACAACATGCAGGGCATGGCTAAGTCCCTTGGGTGAAGTGTTCGTGATACTCAAGACTGCTGAGGTAGAGATTAAGAAGGAGCACACGTTGTCGATGGTCAACAAGACCGTCGATTTTAAGAAATCCGGTGGCAAGGGAAAGTAGAGCTGGAAGTCCAGGAGGGAGGGCAAGATGATTGCCAAGCCCAAGACTAACAGATCTGGTCCCAGAGCTAGCGTGGAGTGCTTCTACTGCAAGGGAAAAGGTCACTGGAAGCGCAACTGCCCCAAGTACCTGGAGGATAGGAAGTCTGGCAAGACGGTCGACAAAGAGCAAGGTATATTTGATATACATGTTATAGATGTGTACCTTACATCCGCCCGGAGCAACACGTGGGTATTTGATACTGGTTTTGTTGCTCATATATGTAACTCTCAGGAGGAGTCACGGAATAGACGGCGGCTGGCTAAGGATGAGGTGACGATGCGCGTCGGCAACGGATCGAGAGTCGACGTGGTGGTTGTCGGCACACTCCCTCTACATCTACCATCGGGATTAGTTTTGGTTTTAAATAAGTGTCATTTTGTATCATCCTTGAGTGTAAACATTATAAGTGGGTCTTGCCTGTTACAAGACGGTTATTCATTTAAATCAGTATCAAGCAGTTGTGCTATTTATACGAATGATATCTTTTATGTTGATGCTCCCGAGAATAATTGTTTATTCTTGTTGAATCTCGATCGTAGTACTCACATCCATAACATAGAAGCCAAACGGATTAAGTGTAGTGATGATACCGCCATGTATATGTGGCATTGCCGTCTTGGTCATACTGGTGTAAAGCATATGAAGAAACTCCACTCCGATGGACTTTTGGACTCGTTGGATTTCGGATCCCTCGATACATGCGAAACATGCCTTATGGGCAAAATGACCAAGACACCGTTCAAAGGTTTCGTTGAACGGGCGTTGGATTTATTGTGGATCATACATACAGATGTGTGTGGACCGATGAGCGTTTCAACACGCAATGGTTATCGTTACTTCGTCACCTTCACTGATGACTTGAGTAGAAACGGTTATATCTACTTGATGAAACACAAGTCTGAAACTTTTTAAAAGTTCAAAGAATTTCAAAGTGAAGTTGAGAATCATCTTAACAAGAAAATCAAGCACCTCCAATCTGATCGTGGTGGCGAGTATTTGAGTTTTGAGTTTGGCACACATCTGAAGAGTTGTGACATTCTACCCGAACTTACGCCAGCCGGAACACCGCAGCGTAACGGCGTGTCCGAGCGACGTAATCGTACTCTACTGGATAGTGTCCGATCTATGATGTCTCTAACCAATTTGCCCGTGCCTTTCTGGGGTTATGCGTTAGAAACAGCCGCATTCATTTTAAATAGGGCTCCGTCCAAATCCGTTGAAACGACACCGTATGAATTATGATATGGCATGAAGCCTAAGTTATCGTTTATGAAGGTTTGGGGTTGTGAGGCGTATGTTAAGAAAATACAGCCCGACAAACTCGAACTAAAGTCGGAGAAAGTCGTCTTTGTAGGCTATCCGCGGGAAACCGCTGGATACACCTTCTACAACCAAGCTGAGGGCAAAACTTTTGTCGCGAAGACCGGTACCTTTCTAGAGAAGGAGTTTCTCGCGAAAGGAGTAAGTGGCAGGAAGGTAGACCTCGATGAGATCGTTGATCCTGAACTCGAGATTCCGAGTGGCGCAACGGAAGCAATTCCGGAAACGTCCTCCGTGGATGGAGTGGGAGAAACTGTCGAGGAAAGTATTCTACCTCGTAGATCTGATAGATCTCGGATCGCACCAGAATGGTATGGCAACATGGTTTGCACCGTCATGTTAGTTGAACAAGACGAATCTACGAACTACAAGGAGGCGATGGCGAGTCTAGAGTCCGAGAAATGGCTTGAAGCCATGAAATCCGAAATAGGCTCCATGTATGATAACAAAGTGTGGACTTTGATGGATATTCCCGAAGGGTGTTGGGGATATATCAACTAGGGGTATCTCCAACATGGATCAATCCGGCTAGTCCAGGGTGGCTCAAGGGTGGTAAGGCTGAAGCCTGTCGAGCGGCCCAGATAGCTGACGTACGAGGAAGTAGGCGGACGGTCCAAGAAAGGAAGAAGGCCGAAGCCCATCAAGCCACCAAGCCCAAGACGGAAGGCGGCAACTAAGCCAACTAGTTCTAGGACTCTGATTACTTCCGGACAAGTACTTGCCTTGTATCCTGGGGTCTGGCCGCTTATATAAGCCGGCCACCAGGAAGCCTTTAGGGCAGACTTGAATACGCATCATACACATTGTAACCTGTTCACGGCCATTGCCTCATAGTGAATTATAGCAGCACGTAGGATCTCGCCACCGCTACGGGATCTGAAGCTGGGTAAACTCGCCGTGTTCAGTCCCGTCCTCGACGACACCAACCTTCTTCCCCACAATCCATACGTAGGCTAGAGGACCCTCGTCTCCTATCAATTATGCCGATACCACGACAGTTGGCGCCCACCGTGGGGCATAAGGTTCCTGGCATCACGTTCCAGGCGGGAACACTTGGCGGCGTGGGCAAGCAGATCGCCGTCGGCCGCGTCACAAGGTATGGCGGCCACAGCTACGTCAACTCGGATGAGTCCTGGCTCCCGGCGGACGACTACCTTATCGGATGCGCAATCGTACCGATCGGAGGGATCGACGTCTTCATCGGGTACACGCCAGAGGCGTACGGCCTACCGCGTTTCTACAACCCCACCCACCAACCCTTCGACCAAGCAGTCGACCGACAAGATGGATCTGAATCCGCCTTCTCCCAGGAGTCGGTCGAATCTGATTTCCACTTCGTCGGAGTTGTCGGATTGGGATCCGACTCCCAGCCGGAAAACAACGATCCTGAGTCAATTCTCCCTGCTCTCGAGGAGGATGCGATGTCAGATGCTGGATCCAGATCTACCGTTCAAGTCAACGTAGACTCTGACTCCGATGATGATGCTAGTCTCTTCGAAGAGAAGATCAAAAGTCCCTTTTCCAGTGATAATCCGACTCCTTCAGAGGGCACAGCGGATACTGACATGCCTGACAAGCTGGCTATGATGGTTGTCGTCGGTCACGAGTCAACCCCAGTTGCTTCTGAAACGCAAAACAAGCCGGTGGAAGATGCCGGCGACACCACTGCCGGTCAACTTATTGAAGGTTCCGACAAGGTGCGCGCAAAGAAGAAAACTGGCCTCGAGAAAGGCGGCAGCAGCAAACCCACGGATTTGCTCTCCGTCATCAAGGAAGTAGAAGAGATTATGAACACTCCGGTGAACAAGGATACCCCACTCGACGAAGTGGAAGAGCTTAGGATTAACATGATTAAGCACTCTGACTTCCTGCGCAAAAGAGAGGAGCACGTTGAGAGCCTTGCAAAGAAGATCGAGAAAAAACAGGAGAAGATGTCGGCTAAAACAAGCCGGCAGCTCTTTGAGGAAAAAAGGTCATCAAAAAACCGCCGTGACAAGGAGCCGCCAACGCGTGCAACAACAGCGGCTCAAGATCTCGGGTTCGACTGGCGCACGGCACCACAGCGCGTGGACAGAAGGGGAGATGTCGTCTTCTGCACCCCCATCCTTAACGCCGTCGCGCTAGACACCTTAGACGACAAAACTTACACGGCGGAGGAAAAGCTGGCCAATGCAAGACACTTCGTGAGCAAGGGCCTCGAACAACAAGCTCGCGCTGACTCCTACGGCCACATGGCGGATGCTCGCGGGGGAGACCTAGAGTCCAAGTCAGAAAAGTGCAAAGCCGCACCTGGCGCTGACCCCGAAGGCCCGTCCGGCTCCAGTAGCCATGGCGACAAAAGGAAGGCAACGCCACCTCCAAAGAAGACGCCACCGCCAAAGCCAAGGCGGGACGATAATTCAAGCACAGGAAGAAGAGGAGACCTGCCACCTCCAACCCAGCCAAGACGCGACAATGGCGGTAGCCGGGGCAACGGACTGCCGCCTAGGAAAGATGCCGGTAACGACCCTCCCAGGAGAGGTCGAAGTCGGTCTCCGTAGCGTAGCACCGGCAGCAAGAGGAAGGAGGCGACAGAAGGGCCCAGGCGTAGCATAAGCTGGGCAGCGTAGGATGAGCCAGACGCAAACAGAGGTGCACAGCAGCTCGATCCAAAAGACGCGCGACACCGCCTACAAGACATAGCAAGAGGAAAGGAGCCGCTATATTCTGGACCAAAGTGGTTTGGCGACGCCATCCGCAGAGAGCCGTTCCCTAAGGACATGACATCAGTGTCAAAAAATTGTTCTAGGTACAACGACCTCGTTAAGCCGGATTCATGGCTAGCTGACTATGCCATGGCCATATAAATTGCCGGCGGAAGCAGTTATATTGCCGTCCGTTACCTACCTCTCATGTTAGAAGGCACGGCAAGGGCTTGGATCGACAACCTTCTAGAAAAGTCTATCCATAGCTGGTACGACATGGAAAAGGTTTTCTCCCAGCACTTCCAAGGAACATACAAGCGTCCAAATACCTACACGGATTTACAGCGCTGTATTCAAAAGCCGGACGAAACCATGACAGACTTTGTCAGCCGTTGGATCTCCGAAAAGGCCAACTGTCATGGTGTCTCGGACGCACAGGCTATCCATGCCTTTTACACGGGCCTGCAGAAGAAGTCCTTGCTCCGTCATCGGCTCGTCCGCGAGAAAATCACGGACCTTGGCGAGATGCTCAATCTAGCCGCCCAATATGCGGCAGCGGATGACGACGCCCGCGACGATGATCCAGACGTCATCATCGTGCCAAAACGAAGCAACAAACGCAAGCAGGAGGAGGATGACAAAGGCGGACCTTCCAACGAGGTAGCTGTCGCATTCCAAGAGAATGCCGGCAAAAAGAAGTGGAAGAATAAGAAGGATAATCGCGACGCCGGCTCAGGGCCTAAGGCGGCGTGTATCACTTACGAGCAGGCAAAACTTTTGCCGTGCCCTATCCACGCCTCACTTGGCAAGGTCTACCATATGCTTAGCGAGTGTCGTTTCATGGACGATTTCAAAAAGGACCCCACAATTGGCTGGAAGTCAAAGAAGTCAAAGAAGTACGACAAGAAAGACAACAAGGACGACGAAGATGACGACACCATGTCTATCTCAAGCGAGGATGACACGGCCGCCAAGAAAAAGAAACCATATCCGAAGGTCAAAGAATCTCTCGTGTGCTTTGTCGGCACACCTTCGAGTAAGGCGGATAAGGCGGAGATGCGCGAACTCAACGCGACAATGCCAGACGTCCCTCAGTATTTGAACTGGTCCGAGGCGGCGATCACCTGGGACCGGTCCGACCACCCTGATCACGTTCCTCACCCAGGAAAGTACGCCCTTGTCGTCGATCCCATTGTCGACAACTTCAGACTCACAAAGGTACTCATGGATGGCGGCAGCAGCCTCAACATCCTGTACTACGACACACTAAGTCGTATGAACCTGTCAGAGGATCAGCTTGATCACAACAACCTCACTTTTCACGACATAGTACCCGGCAGGCAAGCAAAGTCAATGGGGAGCATTAGGCTGAAGGTAACTTTTGGACCAAAGGAGAACTACCGCTCAGAGTTCCTCCGGTTCGAAGTTGTCCCCTTCAAGAGCGCCTATCATGCAATCTTCGGACGACCGGCTTTCGCCAAATTCATGGCAAGGTCGTGCTACATATACAACAAGCTCAAGATGCCGGGAGAAAACGGAACCATCACGATTTCCGGCAACTTCAAGAAAGCCAAGGAGTGTGAGCGTGGCATGGCCGCCTTCTCAGAAGTCGTCATCCACAAGGAAGAACTCGCACTACTTGAGGCGGACCCAGACAACTCCATGCCCAAGCCAAAGATTGATGTCAAGAAGACCTTTGAAGCTTCAGAAGACACCAAAAAGGCGGACCTCATCCCAGGCGACAAGTCTAAGCAAGTCGTCATCGGCTCCAGCCTTGACAGAAAATAGGAAGGCGCGCTCGTCGAGTTCCTCCATGAGAATCATGACATCTTTGCATGGTCGCCTTCCGACATGCCTGGTGTACCGAGGGAACTTGCCGAGCACTCACTCAACGTCATAAAAGGATCCAAGCCGGTGAAGCAAGCAAAACGACGCTTTGGAGATGAGAGACGCAAGGCTATAGGAAAGGAGATAAATAGGCTGAAGGCTGCCAATTTCATAAAAGAAGTTGTGCACACTGATTGGGTGGCAAATCCTGTACTTGTTCCAAAGAAGATAAAGAGCTGAGGATGTGTATTGACTATACCGGTGTTAACAAGTGCTGCCCAAAGGATCCCTTTGCGCTGCCTAGAATCGACAAAGTCGTAGACTCCACAGCAGGCTCTGAGCTACTTTGTTTTTTGGACGCCTACTCAGGATACCATCAAATCAAGATGAGAGAGTCGGATCAGCTGAAAACATCTTTCACCACTCCATACGGGACTTTCTGCTATATCATGATGCCTTTTGGCCTGAAGAATGCAGGGCAACATACCAGCGCTGTATGCAAAATTGTCTGCACGAACAGATCGGCCGCAATGTTCACGTCTACGTAGACGACATCGCGGTGATGTCGAAAAAGAAGGCAGATCTCCTAGAGGATTTGGAAGAAACTTTTCAGAATCTCCGGAGGTACCAGATGAAACTCAATCCCGCCAAGTGTGTTTTTGGCGTTCCAGCCGGCAAGCTGCTCGGGTTTATCGTCTCAGAACGAGGGATCGAGGTTAATCCGGAGAAGATCAAGGCCATCTAAAACATATCCAGACCTACTTGTCTGAAGGACGTGCAGCGCCTAGCCGGATCGGCGGCGGCCGTCGGTCATTTCATAAGCCGCCTAGGGGAAAAGGCAATGCCTCTCTACCGGCTATTGAAGAAATCCGACAACTTTGAGTGGACAGCAGAGGCTGATGCCGCCTTACAGCAACTTAAGGAGGCTCTCATATCCGCTCCGATATTGGCAGCACCTCGATCGTAGGAACTAATGCTGCTATACATCGCAGCAACCGGAGCAGTTGTCAGCGTTGTCTTGGCTGTGGAAAGAAAGGAGAACGAAGCCGCGACGTTTGAGCAACGACCGGTTTACTTCATCAGTGAAGTCTTCTCCGCCTCCAAGCAGAGGTATCCACATTACCAAAAGCTGGCTTATGGTGTATTCTTCGCCGCCAGAAAGCTTAGGAATTATTTCCCGGAACACACAGTGACAGTAGTCAGCAGGGCGCCGTTGGGATACATAATCAACAATGCAGAGGCAACAGGTCGAGTCGCCAAATGGGGCATCGAACTTGCCGCCTTTGATATAGTCTACAAACCACGGACCGCCATTAAGTCTCAAGCATTGGCAGACTTTGTTGCCGACTGGACAGATGCCATGGAGGAAACGGTACTGCCCGAGTCAGAATATTGGGTCATGCACTTTGACGGATCAAAGATGCTCAAAGGCTCGGGGGCTGGAGTCGTTCTACGCACACCCAAAGGCGACAAGCTCAACTACGTGTTGCAAATTCATTTTACGGCAACCAATAACGTCGCAGAGTATGAAGCTTTGCTTCACGGGTTGCACATGGCAAACGACCTCGGCATCAAGAGAATCCTCTGTTATGGTGACTCAGATTTGGTCACACAACAAGTAAGCAGAACATGGGATGCGAAAAGCGCAACAATGGCGGCATACAGGGCCAAAGTTGATGAATTCGCTAAAAACTTCGCGGGCTACGAAGTCCGGCATGTTCCAAGAGCTGAGAACCAGGTGGCTGACACACTTGCCAGACTAGGGTCAGAACGCAAAAAGGTACCAAAGGATATTTTCCTGGAACTCTTGCACAAGCCGTCCATTAAGGGCGATGTCGTGGTGGTGTCACGGCAGATGCCATAGGATGGCTAATGTGTGGGGCCGATGGACGTTGGTGGATCCGGGGAGGGATAGCGAGCTGAAGAGCTCACACGGGGAGGATCCCGGTAAAACCGAGATCTCCCAGGAACAAGAAATAAGAACAAAGTACGATGGGGGAGATCTAACAAACACAAACAAATGCACGAAGGCACACAACACACACACGATATACCCAGGTTCAGGGCCCTCGTGAGGAGGTAATACCCCTACTCCTGCATTTCCTCTCTATATACTTGTGGTACAAGAGCTACAACTTGTTGCTAGATCTCTCAAAGGGAGGAGTACAAAGAACTAGATGAACTCAAGGTGGAAAGGAGTAAATGCTCTAAGAGTAAATGTGACTATAACTTTGGCTCTGAAGTTGGTCTCTCCCTCTCAGGAGCAGTTATGGCGCCTTTTATAGAGCTCCGGCCAGGAGGGCCAGAAACCCTAAATCGGCTTGGCCCCACCGGACAGGCCTAGCCGGCATGCCGTCACCGGCTAGTGCGACCTAGTCGCCGGGCTATCCGGCGTAGCCCCTTCGTCATCATCTTGACAAGGACGGCAGGCGCCGTCCTGCACCATCATTGTCCCCCTGTCAGAGACAAGACATGTCTTTGCCAGTCCCGGATAGCCTTTTCCGGATTGCCGGGCTAGGTATGCCAGGTCTTGTCGTACCACGATCGTACCGGCTGACGCGCTCCCGTGTCAGGCGGGAGGTGACCATGCTTCCGTGTCAGGCAGGAGGTGACCATGCTTCCGTGTCAGGCGGAATGGTACTTCCCCGCAATAGACGGGAAAGCCTGCTACGGACCGTTGACGGCCTACCGGAAGCCCGCACGCCGGCTACCTCCTCGCTTCCCAATGTGAGTCTCTTCTGCATAAGATCAAGACCGAGACATACATTCCGGTTAGTTCCCACCCGGATAACCTATCCGGTAAAGCCGAGTACGCCTCCTTCCGGGAGTCTCCTCGGACCCCGAGACTCAGGACCCTTTCCGGATACGTCCGAGCTCGTCTCAGGATGAGTATCTCTAGGCCTAGCCTCCCGAAGATGTCTTAGCCTATCAGCAAAGACATCTTCGAGAAGCTAGTTCTTAGAGGAACCACCCGCTCATGCTTGTGCTGCGATTGTGAGGGCCGGGGGTGTCTATTTATAGATGCCAGAGCTGCCCCTTGCGCCTGCCAGGAGACATTTTGCCCTCTACCCGTGTTCAAGGGTCAAGCTGCCCTTTCAGCACGCCAGGAGGTGTCCCTTGCTCTCGCCAAAGGTCAAGTACTGTTGGCCCTTTACTGAATTATACCGGGATCTGCCCCTACCCGGGGGGCAGCCCCCCAACACTAGTCCCCTAAGCTGGTGCTGCACGGCGACCTCGGATGACGTGCGGGATCAGCTTTAAACCACAACTATCTTCCGAGAACACACGATACCAGCCTTTCCCTATCTGCCGAAGTCGGTTCTTCCCGAGATCTTATTACCGAGACAGTTTTTTATCGAGAGGCGAAGCCTGCAACCGGATAACGCAGCCTTAGTGAATCTCGACCGTTGGCTTCGTGCTGAATTCGAGATTGCGAGCTGGGGCCCACCCGATGTCCTGTCCGAGCAGAAATGCACTCGAGTGCTCCTGCTCGAGCACGTCGTCGCTTGGGTTCCCGCGCCGGGAGCCGCAGCCGATCCGGAGTCCAACCGTTGGGGCCGTGTGGCCCTCGGTGTGGCCGGATCGGACGCTCCGGGTAGCGCCACGTGGCTTACTGCGCAAAACAGATCCCACCCACGATCGTGGGGATCGTGGGCGGGAAAATTGGAAACCGCTTCGGAATCCCCCCCATAAATAGGGGACCGGAGCGGTCTCCTCTCCTTCTTCCTCTTCCTTGCTTCTCCACCATTGTCTCGAGCACATCGCCGCCGCTGCGCTCGTCACTCGAACGCCGTCGCCCTCGCCGTGCGCCGGAGCTCGAACATCGCCGTCCCTCTCGCACGTCACCGATCTCCTCTTTCACCGGTGAGTCGCTCTCTCCGTCTCGATGATTTTCTTCGGTAGAACAACCGCAAGACTCCGGCCGTGCCGTAACACAAGTGCGGCTGAGCCGCCGCCGGTGAGCACAACTTGAGCGGCGCGCACGAGGCGCACGGCGGTGATGTACCATCGCGGTAGGATGTAGATCATTCACTCGCATTGCGCCTCGCCCGAGTCTAGCGCGAGCCTATTTTCTTCCTTTTTGTTTAGATTTTTTAGCAGACGGTAGATCTTATTTCCCAGGAATCCGGTTGTGTTTAGCAGTTTGTGCTCCGGCATCCTAGTTTCCGGTAGACTAACCCCGACTAACCGCCGCTGCGCCTGCAGAGTAGCCCGGATACACCTGCAGTCTTCTCCGACATGGGTGAAGAAAGTATCCGGGGATGCTGGGATGGCTCTGAAACCAAACAATGGGATCTGGATTGGCTGTATCGGACTCACCGGATTCCTCCAGAAGTCGAGAGCCGTCTCCCGGAGGGCGAGGTTGAGCCGGAACCCCAACCCGGGGAATACGTTGTATTCCTTACGCATTTCGAGCATGGGTTTGGGCTTCCGGCTAGCCCCTTCTTCCGCGACTTCCTCGACACCTACAGCCTCCAACCGCATCACCTCCCAGCTAACGCCATTATGATGCTCTCGGTCTTCACCACGTATGCGGAAGCATACCTCGGCGTGTGGCCCTTTCTGGATCTTTGGGCCAAGTATTTTATCCTTCGCCGCCAAGTCATCCCCAACCCGGATCAGAAAGAGAAAGACCTGGTCGACTGCGGAGCGGCCACCATCATCCCTCGCGCTGACTCCGGGTTCCCCATAGTCAAGGGACTAGAATCCTGCCGGAAGTGGCAGCGCAGTTTCTTCTACGTGAAGAACCGGGAGCATTCGGGAGATGGTCCGGGATCCTCGAATCCGGATTTCATAAATCTGCCGGAGTTTGTCCATGGCCCTCCTCGCAAGTTCAACCTCTGGAAAAGACTCCCGGATACCGAAGAGGTCAATTGCATGCATGACGTGCTCCTGGCGCTGAACAAGAAAATGACCGGCGACGATCTCCTTCGCTGCTTCATTATTCGCCGCGTCTGCCCTCTGCAAAACCGAGTGCACAAGATGTGCCATATGGACGGGAGCTATGACCCCACTAGGACCAGTATTTTCGGGTTAGATCATGCTGCGGTCGTCCGACGCGTTCGAGCCATTGCTCGGACGAAGATGACGGATGATTACACCTGGGGTGTCCTTGGGGGATCCCGGAATAAACCGTTAAAACAGGTGCTCCTGTCTGTCTTTCGCGCATTTACCCACGTACATGCGTTTACTTGGAAATCATGTGATGACCTGTTTGCGCAATTATTCGAGCGGCAAGCCGAAGAGGACGCAGTCCACGCCAACGGGAACTTCGTGCCGAACCTCCCGGTGCCGGATAAGATGCCGAGAAAGGACCCCGATGGCGAGGACCATCTCGCTATTCCTCTGTTCAAGGCTGCAGCTCCGGGTAACCCTTCAACTTCAGAGACAGTTTCTATTTCTTCGGATGATGAGGATGAGATTGACTGCCAAATTCTCGATGTTATTGACGCTCTCCCTCTCAATTGGGCCTCAGCAGTGGTTCCGAAGCCGACTGCCGGAACCAAACGTGCCGAGAGCCGGAAGCGTGCGGCTTCCGACACCGAGGCTGCCGACAACCCCGGCAACCCCCCCAAGAGGAGCAAGCCAAATAAACAAACGGCCCCGAAGCCTCGCCGGCAAAGGGGCCCTCCCACTGTGGACTCCGGGTAACTTCTCCTTGCCTTATGCCACATGACTTTGCCTTTTCCATAAACTATTACTGAGATATTCTCTTTCAGGGACGCACTCGACCTCCCGTCACCTGCTATTCCTCCTCCTCCCGGAACTCGGAATCCCAGCCCTGCTCGGGCTTCGCCTTCTCCTCCTCGGCCCTCTACTCGGGGAAGCGAAGCTGCCGCCTCCGGTGCCGCACCGGGATCCGTGGCGACTCCGGATGCTCGCCCGGTGATTGACGAGATCCCGGTGCAGGCCACAACGACCTCGGGAGACATTCTTCTTCCCGAAAGTCCGCGTCGGGTGCCCGGGCTTGAGGCGGAGATCTTGAGCCCTCCCCGGCAATCTGCGCCAAGCGGTCCCTCCCGGCAAGCTTCGGACAAGACTGCCCCGGAGAAACGGCCCGCAGCCTCCTCCCGGCCAGCTGATCCACCTGCCGGGAAGTCGCGTCCAAAGGTTGTTGGGCAGAAAACGACTTCTGCCAAGGCCGCAGCTGCACCGACATCCTCAGCCCAGGACTTGGTGCTGCGCACGGGTACGTTTTCATCGTTACCACCGCCTCCCGCCGAGATCCCTACTGCTGCCTTGCGGATGTTGCGAGCAACCGTTAGCTTCTTTGTGCCTTCAGGGTCCCGGGATCTTGCTGCTACCCGCGCGCCCGGCGGCTCCGGCATACAGGTTGTTGATGAATACAACTAGGCCTGGCTTGCCGCCGACGCCTCCGAGACCGCGGGAGACTTGCACGCTGCAGGCCCAAGCCGCAACGCCCAAGCTCTGCACGCTCTCCAGGTGGCCGCGCTGGATGTTACTCGGGTGACCGAGGTAAGCTTGTTCTATTTCTTTCAAAAAATACTTGTTCCTTCCACCACCACTAGTCCCCGAGATTGGTGCTTAGTGCTCTAGATTCCACCGAATAGCAGATCACTAGGTTCCAATCTTAGAGAAAGTTTCAGGACTCGGACACCGAGTCCTCGAGATCCTCCCAACCGGGTAGCTTGCTTTAAAATTTGCTTCACAACCACTAGTCCCCGAGATTGGTGCTTAGTGCTCTAGATTCCACCGAATAGCAGATCACTAGGCTCCAATCTTAGAGAAAGTTTCAGGACTCGGACACCGAGTCCCCGAGATCCTCCCAACCGGGTAGCTTGTTATGTGCTAGAGATCCCGGATTCTCCCGATTTCTTTACATTCTTCACCGGCTGACTCCTCCTTCTTTGTCTTGATTTCAGGAGTGCAGCAAGAAACGCTGCAGCATCTTCAACCGAGTTCTTGCTGACCTCGGTCAATCCAAAAAATCCGAGGGGCGCCTCCGGGAGGAGCGAGATGCCGCGCGCAAGGTCTCGGTAGACCAGAAGGCCGCACTCGCCACCGCGCAAGCCGAGATCGCGCGGCTCAACGGCGAGCTAGAGAAGGTTAAGGCTGTCGCGACCGATATGAAGACGCGCTTCATCGAGGCGACCAAGAAGCAGAAGGAAACCTTGGACCAGTCCGAGGAGCTCGCGCATAGTGCCGAGACCGAGCTGGCTCTCCTCCGGTCACGGTCTGATACTTGGCTCTCCGAGCTCACTGTATTGAACCGGGATCTTAACAGTAAGTGGACCGACATCCGTCTTCTCTTGTTGCTTCCTTACTTTGTTGTCGCTTTTCTTATGATCTAGTTGTTTGACAGTTCTTCTTTTTAAAGGGGAATTTGAGCACTCCCGGGAGGCTGCTATTCTCGTCGTTGCTGCCGCCCGAGAGAAGCGCGCCGGGAAGGGCCCTGTCTCGGAAGCCTGGGACATCGAGGATCACCTCACCGCCTTGAAGGGCCGGATAGTGCCTCTTCGGTCTATCGGAACGGAGCTGCTCAGCGCTGCGGTTCACGTCCACGACGCCTTGTGGCCGAGCATCCGCGGGACGCTCTCGGTGCCCGAGCTCACGAGCGCACTGCAGTGTGTCGGGAGGCGCATTCATGCGTGGAAGCGTTCCGGTGCGCGAGCTGGTGCCGACCAGGTCTTGACCCAAGTACTTAGCTGGTACGAAGGTCTTGATCTGGAGGCGATTCAGCGCCTACGGACGATTTCGCCGTGGCTGAGTGATCCGGCCAAGATTCAGCGGCGACAGGAGGTGGCGCACCGGATTGCTTCGTGGTCCAGCATCTGTGCCTTCACCGCCAGCGTCCTTCCTTCCGACTCGGAATCTGATTACGAGGATGACGAAGAAACCGGCGCGACCGGCGACGCGGAAGACGAGGCCCCGGAAGAAGATGATGCTGCCTCCGGCGCCGCGCCCGAGAGCGTGCTTCCCCGGGATGGCTCCGAGACCGAGGTGCACCCCGACGCCCCGAGTGCTGGTGCCGGAACTGAAGCCGAAGCTGCTCCTGCTGCGTCTCCCGAGAGAGCTGCTCCTGCTGATGCCGCCGAGACTGCTGCTCCTGTTGCTCCTTCTGATGCCGCTCCCGAGGTCGCTCCTCCCGCTGGTGTCTCGGTCGAGAAGCCGACATCTCCTATCGCTTGAAACACTTAAGAGTAGACTCGTCAAATCCCCGGGATGCCGGGTACAATATGTAATATACACTTATATTATTTTCGTTGCGTACTGAACTATTTATCCGAGTAACTTATGTCAATTTATTCTGTTTTGAGTTCCCGACTTGCCTTTCATGTTTACCGTACTTAGGTAATTTCTGCTCTTGTCTACCATTTCGGCGTTCGACAGTCGAGTCACAAAACTCCACGTACGGCATACATTACTTAAAACAATCCGAGTTCCTACTAACCGAATTCCCGACATAAAAAACAACTAAGTTAGTAAAAAACAGGTATGCCGGATAAGTTCCTGCTCCGAGTCCCCGAGACCATTTTCGTGTTTCCCACCTTCCCTCTCTTTGCTCTTGACTACCATTTCGGCGTGCGTCAGTCGAGTCACAAGATGATTTCACATGACATACATTACTTTGATTTTGAGAATCGAATTCGGAACTTTCCCGGCATACAAAAATAAAAATAGAGAACAGTTATCCGGCAGTCACCGGGTTCCTTCCCGAGATGCCGGTAAAAAACAATAAATGAACTCGACAAAAATAACAACAAGACATGCACATAACCAGGCAGTCCCCGGGTTCCTCCCGGGGTGCCTTACTTTCATTAATATGAAAAAACTGAGACACAACATACACTGAGCCCTTTACGTGTAAAAGGGGCGAAGTAGAGCTACATTCCATGGACGCTTGGTTTCCTCACCGGATTTGTCTATTACACCTTTCCTAGCCTCCTGTGCATCTACAAGGTAATAAGAATCATTGTGCAATGCTCTGCTTATCACAAAAGGTCCCTCCCATGGAGGTGATAATTTATGCATTCCGGCCGTGCGTTGGATGAGCCTCAGCACCAGATCCCCCTCTCGGAACACCCTCGGGTGTACTTTCCGGCTATGGTAGCGACGAAGATTCTGCTGATAAATTGCAGACCGAGATAGTGCCAATTCTCTTGCCTCTTCGAGTAAATCTACATCATCTTCTCGGGCCTCCTTTGCCTCGGTCTCGGTGAACATTGTCACTCTCGGGGAGTCATACTGTATATCGTTCGGGAGTACTGCCTCAGCACCGTATACCATGAAGAATGGCGTGTAGCCGGTAGATCTATTCGGTGTAGTCCGGAGACCCCATAATACCGCCGGTAACTCCTCTATCCAGCATCCCGGAGTTCTCAACAATGGTTCGATCAAACGAGCTTTGATACCGGCTAAGACTAAGGCATTTGCTCTTTCGACTTGCCCATTTGCTTCCGGATGTGCGACTGATGCTACATCTAGCCGGATTCCCTTCTCAGCACAAAATCGAGCGAATTCCCCCACAGAAAAGTTGGTTCCATTATCTGTGATAATGCTGTGCGGGTATCCGTATCTCAAGATGATGTCTTTCAGGAATTGCACAGCGGTGTGTCCATCACACTTCCGGATTGGCTTAACTTCTATCCACTTGGTGAACTTGTCCACCATCACCAGTATATGTGTCATATTGCCTCTCGCCGGCTTGAACTGACCGACCATATCCAAACACCACACTGCGAATGGCCAAGTGATGGGGATTGTTTTCAGTGCTGACGCCGGCATGTGTATCCGGTGAGCAAATCTCTGGCATCCTCCACACTTTCGGACAATATCTTCTGCTTGCTGCAGCGCAGTGGGCCAGTAGAACCCATGCCGGAACACCTTTGCCACCAGGGCCCGGGATGATGCATGATGTCCACATTCCCCCTGATGTATTTCCACCAGCATCTCTTGTCCTTCTGCCGGTTCCACACACCTCTGGAGTACCTCAGTGACACTCCTTTTGTACAGTTCTTGATTGATGACAGTGTATGCTTTTGATCTTCGCATTATCTGCCGGGATTCCACTTCATTCTCCGGGAGAGTTCCTTCCAAGATATAAGCCATAATGGGCTGTGCCCATCCCGGGACAGGTCTGACCGGGAACATGAGAGCGTCTATGTCCATTGGCTCTGCCGACATCACCTCTATCATCATTCTTCTTTGCCTCTCTGAGCACTGGGACGCAGTTCCCGGGTTCGATGTTATGCTCCCGACATCTACTTCCATGGGTACTGCATCTGAACCAGGCTCCTTGGGGATGAAGATAGAATCTGACTCGGGTGATGGTTGAATAGATGGCTTCCTCAAATGCTCCAGAGCTATCCCGGGTGGGATGGCGTCCCGAGATGACCCTAGCTTGGACAAGACATCCGCTGCTTCATTTTCTCCTCTGGGTATATGCTTGAACTCGCATCCTTCAAAAAATCCGGATATTTTCTGCACATGAAACCTGTATAAGGCCATGTTTGCATCGAGGGCATCCCAATTCCCCGACACCTGTTGTACTACGAGGTCGGAGTCACCGAAACACTCTATCCGGCGGATGCCGATCTCCTTGGCGACGTTCAGTCCATGAACCAAGGCCTCATACTCTGCGACATTGTTGGATGCCCGAAAATGAATTTGCAGCACATACTTCAGTACATCTTGTTTTGGGGAAGTGAGGACCACTCCTGCACACAATCCGATCTTAGCCTTTGAGCCATCGAAATGCATCCTCCAGAAATTGTAATCCGGCATCGGAGGTTCATACTGCATCTCGGCCCAGTCCACCAAAAAGTCCGGCAGCGCCTGCGACTTGATGGCATCTCGTCTCTCGTACGCCGGAGCGTAAGGAGACAACTGGATGGCCCATTTGGCTACCCGGCCGCTAGCTTCCTTGCAACCGATGATCTCGGCGAGAGGAGCTTCGCATACCACTGTGATCGGGTGTTCCTGAAAGTAGTGTTTGAGCTTGGTCACTGCCATGTATACCCCATACGCCATCTTCTGGTAGTGCGGGTAGTTTTGCTTGGATTCCGAGATCACCTCACTGAGGTAATACACCGGCCTCTGTATCAGCTTGCCCCCTTCTTCCCTTTCTACAACCGTTGCCACACTGACTACTCGGTTGGTTGCGGCAATATACAACAGCATAGGTTCCTTGTGTAATGGGGATGCCAACACGGGTGCTGTTGAGAGCATCCTCTTCAAATCGTTGAACGCCGCATCAGCCTGCGGGGTCCAAACAAATGTTTTGCTCTTCTTCATCAGCTGGTATAGAGGCAAGGCCTTCTCCCCAAGTCGGCTCACAAACCGACTTAGGGATGCAAGACACGCGGTAAACTTCTGCACATCCTTGAGACGCACGGGCAATTTCATGCTCTCGATAGCACGAATTTTACCCGGGTTGACTTCAATTCCCCGGCTTGATATGAGGAAACCGAGTAACTTCCCTGCCGGTACACCGAATGTGCACTTATCCGGGTTCAACTTCATGCGGAATCTTTTTAAGTTCATGAATGTTTCCCTCAGATCATCTATTAGTGAGGCTTTTTCTTTTGTTTTTATGACTATGTCATCGACATAGACCTCGGCATTTCGGCCTATTTGGTCATGCAAACATTTCTGCATGCATCTCTGGTATGTAAAACCAGCATTCCTCAAACCGAAAGTCATGACACGATAGCAATAAGCCCCATAAGGGGTAATAAAAGCAGTTTTCAATTGATCATCCGGATTTAAAGGTATCTGGTGAAAACCAGAATAAGCATCTAGAAAAGTTAAAAGCTCACTCCCGGCAGTGGAATCTATCACTTGATCTATCCGGGGTAGTGGAAAGGGCTCCTTCGGACATGCTTTGTTGAGGTTGGTGAAGTCGATGCACATGCGCCACACCTTAAGCAGGAGGGGATCATCCTTCTTCTTCTCTACCAAAACCGGATTTGATATCCAATCCGGGTGCAGCACTTCCATTATGAATCCGGCGGCCAGCAGTATAGCCAGATGCTCCATGACCGCGGCTCTTCTTTCATCCGAGAGGCGCCTAGTTGGTTGCTTCACCGGCTTCGCATCTGGTCGAACAAACAGAGAGTGCTCAGCCAACTCCCTCGGGACGCCTTGCAGATCGTCACTCGACCACGCAAAGGCATCCCGATTCTCACGGAGGAAGTCGACGAGCTCGCCTTCCTATTTGCTGTCGAGGTTGCTGCCAATGATAACTTGGCGCTCCGGGTTGCTGGGGTCCACACACACCTTCTTGGTCTCCTTGGGGGGCTGAAATGATGCCCCCTGCTCCGGGTTCACCATCCCGGGCATTCCGAGTTGGGAGTTCTTGGCCATTGCCACCACCTGCTGGATTCTCTTCTTTTCTTCTGCGATCACCAGAGACTCAGCCAAGCACGACCCCGCCGAGGCACATTCCATGGAGCGCTTGTGGTCTCCCGAGATGGTGATTACACCGTTAGGTCCCGGCATCTTCATCTTGAGGTAGCCCACGTGAGTCGAGATCATGAACTTGGCGAGGGCCGGTCTGCCGATCAGTGCGTGATACGGGCTCTCGAGGTCCACGACCTCGAACTCCAAGCTCTCGGTTCGGCAGTTCTCCCGAGTTCCGAATAGCACGTCAACCCAGATCTTTCCCATGGGCGAGCAAGAGACTCCGGGCACAATGCCGTGGAAGGTTGTCTCGGTAGGCAGCAGGGTGTTCATGGATACTCCCAGCTTCAACATCGTGTCCTTGTACATGATGTTAATGGCACTGCCATTGTCAATCAGAACCCGGCTGAAGCGGACGTTGAGGTTGGGTCCAACAAAAGTTGGGTCAACCACCAAGGCATACGCTCCCGGCTTAGGCATAACTCGGGGGTGATCCTTCCGGCTCCACGTGATCTCCATCTCGGACCAGTGCAAGAACTTGGACACCGCCGGGATCACAGCATTCACCTCCAGGGCACGCTGCCGCACACTCTTCCGGTCAGTGGGTTCGGTTACGAAGACCACATAGCTTTGATGTGCCTCCCGGTAGTTGCTCTGCTGGTGTCCGGCTTGGTTACCGTTGTCGTTCCGGGTATGCACCACATTCACTGGCCGAGGTGGGGGTCCTCTCGGAGGAGGGGGAAGTCGGACAGCGTTGGCCCCTGATGTCGGAGGAGGGGGTCTCGGGATATTGGGCCGAGATGCCGGAGCACTCTGCCGAATAGCTCCCGAGCTGCCCTCCTGCAACGTGCGCTGATACCAGCTACACTGCCGAGTAGAGTGGTTTGCGGGCTTGTTGGCCTCCAGAGTGTGTTAGCAGCATGGCTTGTTCAGCATTTCCTCATATGTCAAGGGCTTCTTTTGTTCCACCCAGGTCTTTTGCACCTCCTGACTCTGACCCCAAGCCGGGCCACTTGTCTTTTGACGCTGGCTGTTGCCGGCATCCTCCTGCTCCCGGGTCACTGCTGCGACATGCTGCGCGGCATGGTGGTACTCGGGCTGATTCCTCTTGTGGCCGAACTCCTGGCGATCATGGCTCCTGCTCGGTCCTGAACGCTGAGGCCCCGCATTCCTCCTGTTGGAGTCTCCGACATCCACCAGGGGTTGCATGGGATCTCCAAGCGTGTAGGTATCGGCGATGCGCATGGTCTCTGCCAAGGTCGTTGGCATCTTTCTTTGCAACTTCTGCCATAGCATTGAGCCATGCCGGCAGCCTTGTGCAAACCAGGAGATGGCCTGTGCCTCTACCACTCCTTCGCAAGAGTTGCGAATATTGCTCCACCGGGTAAGGTATTCCCGGTCAGTCTCGTTACTCCTCTGCCTACAGATGGCGAGCTGCTGAGGTCTGTTGGGCCTTTTGTACGTGCTGGTGAAATTGCTGATGAATGCTTCCTCAAAATCTAACCAGCAGTCTATGCTGCCAGTTCTCAGGTTGTTCAACCAGATCCAGGCTGGTCCTTCCAACATCTGCGGCACATAGCGTACCGCCCATCGTCTGTTTCACCGGCTATGCTTACTGCAGTTACATAGTCGGTTAGCCAGTCCTCCGGCTTCTTGCTACCGTCATAGGTCTTGGCACCACGGTTGAGCTGAAAGTTCCGAACAGGAGGTTCCCGCATGATCCGAGGTCCGAAGCAGGCAGGTCCCGGAGGTCCTTGCTCTTACACCAACTCGGACTGATGAATCCGGTCGAGCCGGAATCTGGCATCTGCCGGGTTTAGCTGCCTGGTTCCTATCCGAGATCCCAAAGGGTTCTCGTCTGGCTGATATCCGAGCTGCTGCAGCCTCGAGTGGCCATCATTGAGCCTGTCCTGCACAGGGATCACGGCCTGCTGAGGAACAGAGGCGACCTCCCTCTGTGGGTTTCCCTGAGCATGAGGAGGGTTCCGGGGTGGATTACCACGGCCAACCGGGTTATTGTTTCCCACACCCAGGTTACCATCCCCACGGGTACTTCCCGCCTGCCCCGAGTTACGCTGTCCGGCCTGCCCGGCTTGCTGGATACCGGCGAAGGCCGGGTCATAGGTCTGCAGCTGTTTGTTCTTCCCGGAACCTCGACTCCGGCTCCGGCTCTTGCTCTTGCTCTTGCTTCTGCTCGGATGCGGGGAAGAGGCCTCCCCGTCCGACTTCTGGCTATTGGGTCTGGCTGAGTGCACCTGGGACCCTGCTCCGGGGTTCTTCTTCTTGAAGGCCTGATTCTGACGGTTGGCCTCAATCACCAACTCGTTTACCCGCTCCTGCTGCTTGCGCAGGGCCTCACCGGATAACCCTACCAATTCGGCCATGGCGGCTTCGGCGGCCCTAAGAGTTTTCGCCGGTGAGCTGTACACCGGCTTCCCTGCTGAAATCCGACTTCCTGTGTGACTAGTGGTGGCTCCACCAGCCAGCTCCTCATTCACCATTTTTCCTGTCTTGCGCAGATCCCCAATGCGCTTGTCCCGGGAGTCTATCTTAAGGAATCCGTGAGCTGCATTGTACTCCCGGAGGCTAGCATTCAGCTCGCGACGGATCTCGGCGATCTCCTGCGCTTCAGCGAGTAGCAATCTCCGCTGCTCCTCCAACTCAACTGAAGTGGCTTGGGTATCCGCTTCAGCAGCCATAGGTACAGTCAACTTATCCACCAGTCCCGAGAGGGGATCCGGGCGACGTCGCGGCTGGGACGGCTGCGGATCGCCATCTCGAGCCACAGGTCTTTCCTGCGGGGGTTTGGCCAAACGGGGGAGACCGCTCCCGGTATCGCCGTCTGCGTCCTGGTACTCCTCCTCAGTAGCCCCGACCATCATCACCGCAACGGAACTCGGGGGGTGACCGACACGCAGACCCCGAGCAGCGCAGAGCATGGGCGGGTCCTCAGCTTCCAGGACCACGTCCGGGTAGCTACAGACAACCTCTGTGGCGACGTAGGTGGTGAAACCACCAAAGTCAATGAGACATCCGTTTACCAGAAACAGCCTGTTCCGGAAGCATCCTGCGTTGTCGCAGATGAAGTCCATCTCCCCTAGCCTTATGACCAGGCCAGAGCCAACCCGAACCTCGAAGTGAACAGGTGATCCCGTCCGACTTGTTGGACCCCGATGCAGAAGAACCAGTAGAAGCGGCAAGTCTCGCTGTCTACTCGATATAGCCGGATTGGACTGTCCCATACCTCGATTTTCTAATCGACAGCAAGTTGCCGGAGGATGATGAGGTGCTAAAAAGGCAGATCATAAGGCGAGCCAAGGCATTCACAATAATAAAAGGCGAGCTATATAAGCGAAGCACGTGTGGTATCTATCAACGATGCATACAGCCAGAAGAAGGCCAGGAAATTCTGAAAGACATACATGTTGGTACCTGCGGGCATCACGCTTCCGCCAGGTCCATGGTGTCCAAAGCTTTCCGCCAAGGCTTCTACTGGCTTACCGCCAAAGAAGACGCCGAGCACATTGTAAAAACATGCAAAGGCTGCCAATTGTACGCCCGCCAACCTCACATGCCGGCACAAGAGCTTAGGACAATACCAATCACCTAGCCGTTCACGGTCTGGGCTTAGACATGGTTGGTCCCTTCAAGAAGGCACGTGGTGGGTATACCCACCTATTGGTCGATGTCGACAAGTTCACCAAATGGGTCGAAGCCAAGCCAATCAGCAAACTTGACGCGCGAACAACCACCAATTTTCTCTGGGGAATTATCTCCCGGTTTGGAGTTCCACACAGCATTATCACTGATAATGGCAGCAACCTATCTCAAGGCGACATAGAAGAATACTGCAGCGGTCTAGGTATCCGGCTTGACTTGGCATCCGTGTCACACCCACAATCTAATGGACAAGTAGATCGTACAAACTGCCTAGTCCTCTCAGGACTTAGGCCTCGTCTCGAAGCTCTGTTACATAGGGCAGCCGGCGCTTGGGCAGAAGAGCTACAGTCCGTACTCTGGAGTTTGCGCACAACGCCAAACAGATCTACCGGCTACACTCCTTTCTTCTTAGTATATGGCGCGGAGGCGGTGCTACCTACCGACATGAAATACGATTCCCCAAGAATTCAAGCCTACATCGAGCAAGACGTAGAAGGTGCAAGATAGGATAGCCTAGACCTGCTAGACGAAGAAAGAGACGTTGCTCTACATCGCTCTGCCTTGTACCAGCAACAACTCCGTCGCTATCATAGCCGGAGAGTGCGGAAGCGGAGCTTCAGAACAAGTGACCTGGTTCTCCGCCTAATTCAAGACAGAAAAGACTTGCACAAGTTATCCCCGCCATGGGAAGGACCGTTTATAGTCACAAAGGTGTTGCTCAATGGTTCCTACTACCTAGCCGACATCCGCGACGAAGAGGAAAAGAAAAAGCGCAAGAAGGCGGCAGGAAGAAGGGGAACCAAGCGCAAAAGAGGCATTGACGATCCGTTCGAACAAACAAGACGGCCTTGGAACATTGAGCAGCTACGTCCTTTCTACACTTAGCAATTTATAATTGTAATAAGTTATATATGATTATGAAATAAAAGTCAATGGTTCCTCACATGTGTTCAGAAGCATGCCATCTTTTGTCTTTTCTTACAGTCATATACCACCTATGTATCTAAGTTACCTTTTTTCTAACTCCGTGCAAAGGTTCAAACTGGTAGATACTTGCAGCTTTCGAGCCAACCCACAGCAAAAATCAACTTTTTGCGCCGCCTAATTCCTTTACCACTGATTACTTATATGTGGTTCGCCTAGTAGTATGTCTCAAATTTTATTTAGCCAAAAGAAGATTTATTAAAATATATTTCCAAATTTGACTTTAAGTGTCAAATTTGTATTTAATCAATATTTCAAAATATTATTTTTCAAAAATGTTCAAAACATTCCCACAACTGGTTTAACACAAAGATAATAATTTCACAAGTTTTTAGAAATTTGTTTGACCTCATTTGGGTTTATAAATCAAAAGTTATAAAGAAAATAAATAAAACAGAAAATAACCTGACAGCGGGACCCACCTGTCAGCCCAGGGTCGTCTTCAACCTCTGCTCAAATCGTGCCCGAGAAATCCGCCGGCGATCCCCTTCCATTTTCGAGCCGTGATCAACGCGGGCGTTTCCCCCTCTGCCCCTTACAAATACCCCAGACCCTCCTCTCCCTTTTCCCCCTCGAAAACCCTAGAAACCTCGCCACCGGGCTGCTCGAATTGGAGCCACCACCGCCGCCATTTCCGCCGCCGTTTCTACGGATTTCGGTGAGCACGATCGACCCCGAGCTCCCCCCCGTGCCTTCTACTCCTTCCCTTGACCGTGCGCGTCCGTCTGACATGGTCGTGTGTCCTTTCATGCGCCAGGTCGACGATACCGTGCGCAACCGAAGCACGTCGCCGCCACCCGCGACTCCGGCGAGCAAAAGGAAGAGAAGGGGGGTACACCGGAGCTCATCACCGCGCCAACGACTTCGCCTCGACGCCCTCTTCCCGTAGGTATGACCCGCTCGTCTCGGAACACAGTAGAACACCGGGAACGGCTGTTGCCGATGCGTCGCCGCCGCGGATGGAGGTCACCGGAGTAACTCCGGCCGGCCGCGCCGCTAGTTTTTGGGTCAACGCCCCTGGACCGTCCGATCTACCCTGTGCGACCCAGATTAGAAGTTTTAATCGAAACGGTACGAACAGATCTGGACCGCCAGATCCAGATCTGACGGCCCAGATTTTTTGACTTATCCACGTCAGCGCCAGAGTGTCAGCCCAGTCAGCGCACAGTCAGCAGCCACGTGGAATTTGATTTCTTTTAATTAGAGTAAATGGCAGTTTTGCAGAAAAGCCCCTGTCTATTCAAACTATTATATCTTTTTCTCTGTTTATCCAAATTCAAATATTTTTATATATTTGGAAAGCCCTTGACATGTAGAATATTTTGGATCTGCCAAAAATCAAATTTGAATTAGTTTAAAATATTCAAATTTCAAATGGTAAATTTGAGTATTTTTGTCATAACTTTAAATCTGTAAATTCAAAAATTTCAAATAAAATTGTTTTAGAAACTTTAGAATAATTGTAAATTGATGACACTACTATAAAATATTTTTGAGTGATGTTTGAATAAATTCCTAGTTATATATATTTAATCTGAATAGTTTGAGTATTTTCAACATAACTATTAATGGAAATATTATTTTGATTTAATCCAATTGCTATATATTTAATTAAATGCTCCATGTCTATTAACACTATTAATAAAATTAAGTTATAAAAATATTAATCATAGAAAACTTTAATCTTATCCTTTTATTATTTTCTCCAAAAATCGAAATTAATTAAATTGTAATTAAAGCTAAATGCATACTTTATAAAATATCACAATTTTTGTATGATATTCTTAGGATTTAAAAGTGCATTGCATGCATGACTTATTTTCACATGTAGTTATAATTCCCAAAATAAGACTCCTCCCCCATTTTCTCTAAGTCAGAAATATTTTCAAAACTTAGTATTTTCAACATGGGCAAGAATACCAATGAAGGGCTTAGCCAAAACAAGACTCCAGAAGAATCTCCAAGAAGTAGAAGCACTTAGAAGAAAAATCAAGAAAAAGTTCATGAGAAAGTTACAAGTATGGAGAAGATTTCTAGAATACCAACTACATCTTTCTTTCTATCTTTCCCTCTTTCCTAATCTTATCTTTCACTTTAGACATAAACGGTTTTGATCATGTTATTACCATCTTGAAGTTTGTTGGATCCTAGCGGCATAGTGAGATGAAGCGGCCTGGGAACAAACCTTACATGTCCACGTACATGAGACCTGTTCCACAATTTAAGTGGCTGGCCGGGTGTCTGTCTCTCTCACTTTAGTGAATATCCAATTTACAAAGAGTTGATAATAATTGTTGATCACCTCGAAGAATAGAGCTAGTATTTTCTCTAAGTATTTTTCACATCAGAACTAAGCCATTAGAGTGCTTATTCAAGATGATATAAAACAAAATATTTTATTCAACTTATGACTTTAGTCCTTAGTCATTTTGACCAACCCATTTCCTTGCATTAACTTAAAAGATTTTCATGGCATGACATGCATTTCTAGTCCTTAGAAATAAATTGCATATCATACATGACATGCTTTCCTTAGAAGTTTTACAAAACTTGTTTGTTCACTATGAATGTGCACGTTTGTTTGTTGATTGTTGTTTTGTTGTTTGCTTATATTGTTTAGATTGAACGGAGAGCAAACGTTCGTTGTTGAATAGAGTTTGTGAGCAAAGACATCATCCAAAGGCAAGTGGCACACCCCCATAAAAGTCCTATTATTTCTATGCATGAGTAGAGTATTTTCTATAAGCATGTGTAGGATAGCATTGCAATGCAAGCCATGATAGACCTGTTTATTCCTGTGTCTAGGTTCCTATGAAATTACTTAGTAGAATAGTGATGCTATGCAAAAACTATTTTGATGAAAAAGATAAAGTCTACTAAGTTTTAATCAAACACCTGGGTGGAAATTGGTTGCTTGGCTGTATGAGTTGAGTGTTGTTCCCAGGGGATTTACCTGTGGAATATTCACTTGTGGAAGGCCACCCAGGAGCAAAGGAATCTGAAGAACTCCAAGTGAAGATTGCTTCTCGTGCAGCCATTGCCAATATGGGCTCTGGCTTGATCAACTAAGCTGCGTGGACTCTTCCCGGCCTGACAGGTGGTGGTAGAGGATTTGTAGGTGGAGCGCGTCAAGCCAGAGTGGGAGGGAAAATGTTTCTGAAAGATCTCGTCTCATTCTTCTCCTTTCCTTATCACAGATGGTGTGTAAAGGTTAAATTGGGTGGAATGGGTACAATGGTGAACGTGCACAACCTCTGCAGAGTTAAAATCTAAGTACTTAGCCGTGTCCCCGGAAACGGACAATTGAGCAGCTGAACGAGGATGTCAACGGAGGATTCCACCATTCCAACTTCTAAATTAAAACTTGATGGGTGAACAAGGGTAGAATGAGACAGTGGATTTCATGCCACGGATGTCTCGAATAGAAGAAAAGTGTTTCCAAAAAGTTAGGGAAAAACTTGCTTTCTGCAAAATAGCCTTGAGCTCCCCAGCCAAATAAGCATATAGGTCATAGAGTTATTCCTCTAAGTGTCCACCATAGTGTCACTTGCCAGTTCCATTTTAATGGTTCTGACCCACGTTGTTGCAATATATATCTTATTGCAGACTGTCCTGATGATGAGTGAAAGTTTTTACTAAGGGTTTTCGAGTCTTCAACCAACATGCTCGCCTGTGGCACATGATGATGATTGGGGACTCCATGAAGAATAATTTTCCGCTGTTTACTCTGTTCACTGCTAGCTTTATGCTATGCAAATTTGTAATGAATATTTTCTAAGTCTGGATCAGCGTTGTAATAAATTGATACTTTGTTGTGATATTACATCGTAACTGTGTGTGCAAACGAATCGATCCAGGGATTTGCACTATACACAGGTATCTGCCATATTTTAGGTGCAGGTACACTACAGATGGTATCAGAGCACTGTGTTGCCTGTAGGTTCGAAACCCTAGGTTTGGATAGAAATAGGATTTGACCATAGGATTGAAAAATCTATTTTATTCACCTTTCTAAAAACAAAAAAAACTTTTCATTTTATTATATGAATTTTTCTGCTTCCTTTTAATTCTAATTCTCTTTCCTTTTCAAAAATTTAGATGGGAGAGTACACTGAGACCGCGTATGCTGGAGTTTTGTCGGGTTTCATCTTTGGGAGGCAGCTGTCTAGGTTGATAAGTATATTGAAGCTACCACCGCCCTATTTCCGAGGAAGGAAAGAGGAGACCGACATACCTAATGTGACACGTTGGAAAATCCGCACAATTATGACCCCAGATCCCACGATGCCAGACTTCGAGCCCGTGGACTATGCCACCTACTACCCAGAGTGGATTGAGGGAGTGAACATAGCTATGGTGGACTTAATGGCTCGTTTGTGTTACAAGTATCGCAACAAGCTAGCACCAGGATCGCCCTTCCGTGCCTTTGGGAAGAGGGATGCACATGGTCTCTCGATGGCTCACACGGGAAATCGCCTGGACCTGCCCATCATTAACAAGATGTTTGAAGACTTGGATTTTCTCATCAACTGTCTGACCAGGAAGGTTCAACAAGCTTATGACGTCGCGGATCATGCACAAGCCGTCATACACGCAAAAACCCATGAACTCCAGGCTTCTAAAAATCTTGTTGGTCATTTGCAGGAACTCATCCATGACCTACATTTGCAGAACCTTGGCAAGGATGAGCAGATTGCCACACTTGAGGCGCAACTCATTCCACCTCCACCACCGCCGGTAGCTGAAGAAGGAGGTGACCAAGGCACTGGAGACGTGACTGTACCTGCAGCTGTGAAGGGGGGAGGACGGGAGGAAGAAGACCCCGAAGAGGTGCTGTCTGAAGGGACAAGTGGGGAAGAAGCCACACCTTTGGTGAATAACCATGCAATGAAGCGCAAGCGTGTGATCAAGGAAGAATAAGCGAAGCAATTCAAGCAGCGTTAGAGAGACCACCATTTATCTTAGCTTATCGTATCGTTTTAGTGTATTGACCTATCAAAATGTGATATGGCAGTACCAGTGTGTTTTGTTTTGGAACTTAAATCGCTTTCAGATTTGAGACTTAAACACTTCAAGTTCAGGATTTTTCAATTGGAGTGGTTTTGAAACTTGAGTTGTGAATGTGTTTGTTTGCTTGATGTTTGTTAGATATTATTTGTAATTATTTGTCTAGATCTTCTTGTATAAGTTAGAATGTTGACTATGAACAAAACTTTTCTTTTAAGGGTGGTAGCCACCCAGATTGATTTAAACCTCGTTACCTCAATCCGGAGATCCCAAACCGTCGTTCTTCTGGCCTCCCCAAATCAGAAAAATTTATTCCCTGCGAATTTCTAGTTTCCCTGTCAGAAGTTTCATGTCTCAAAACAATCCCGAGTTATCAGAATCATTCAAGCATTGCTTGCCTTCCTAGCCTCTCCGAATCTCGGGGACGAGATTCCTTTTAAGGGTGGTAGTCTGTAACATCCCAACATTATATAATGTTCAAAAATCACAAAAACTTATAACTTTTCTTTTCATTAAAATAAAATATTAAATGCATAAGAAAACCAACTATGAAAGAGTTTAATTTTTCAAACATTACTTTCAAAAGTTGTTTCAAGTTAAAACATTTATTATCCATTGTTTTTCTGTAAAACCTCAATATCTAATTTGACAAATGTTTTACAAAACTTCAAACCATTGCCTGGTAATAAAAAGATTCTATATAAGTATTGGATTTAAATAACCTAACCATAGCTATTCATAAATTGAAAATAATATTGAGAAGTATTCCTTTAAACTATTTAAATATAATCTATGTTGCCAAATGGTTTTCATTCTTCAATTAAGCTCAAAATTTAGTTTGGAAACTATAAGCCTATAGTTATAACTTTAAAAACTCCATAAATTAAAATTAATGAATTATCCAAATAAGCATTTCATTTGCTTAAATGATTTTCATTATTTTTCAAAGATTGAAATGATTAAATATATTGTAAATAAGAAATGAATTAAAAACTAAAAGCCTTTCCAAAGTTGCTATGAAGTTTCAATTGACTTATCATAAATTAAATATAATGGTGCACAAAATAATTTGAATTAAAAATGATTACATTACATTTCCTCTTTTCATTACAAATACTTGTAATATGATATTTAATAATCTATTAAAGCTAAAATCTATTTGATAATGGAATATGAGTCTAAATAACTTAAATTCAAACAATATTAGAATGTGGGTATTTTACAAATTTTATTTAGCCAAAATAAGATTTATTAAAATATATTTTCAAAATTGACTTTAAGTGTCAAATTTGTATTTAATCAATATTTCAAAATATTATTTTTCTAAAATGTTCAAAACATTCCCACAACTGGTTTAACACAAAGATAATAATTTCACAAGTTTTTAGAAATTTGTTTGACCTCATTTGGGTTTATAAATCAAAAGTTATAAAGAAAATAAATAAAACAGAAAAGAAAAAGAAAATAACCTGACAGCGGGACCCACCTGTCAGCCCAGGGTCGTCTTCAACCTCTGCTCAAATCGCGCCCGAGAAATCCGCCGGCGATCCCCTTCAATTTTCGAGCCGTGATCAACGCGGGCGTTTCCCCCTCTGCCCCCTAGAAATTCCCCAGATCCTCCTCTCCCTTTTCCCCCTCGAAAACCCTACAAACCTCGCCACCGGGCTGCTCGAATTGGAGCCACCACCGCCGCCATTTCCGCCGCCGTTTCTTCGGATTTTGGTGAGCACGATCGACCCCGAGCTCCCCCTCGTGCCTTCTACTCCTTCCCTTGACCGTGCGCGTCCGTCTAACATGGTCGTGTGTCCTTTCATGCGCCAGGTCGACGATACCGTGCGCAACCGAAGCACGTCGCCGCCACCCGCGACTCCGGCGAGCAAAAGGAAGAGAAGGGGGGTACACCTGAGCTCATCACCGCGCCAACGACTTCGTCTCGACGCCCTCTACCCTTAGGTATGACCCGCTCGTCTCGGAACACAGTAGAACACCGGGAACGGCTGTTGCCGATGCGTCGCCGCCGCGGATGGAGGTCACCGGAGTAACTCCGGCCGGCCGCGCCGCTAGTTTTTGGGTCAACGCCCCTGGACCGTCCGATCTACCTTGTGCGACCCAGATTAGAAGTTTTAATCGAAACGGTACGAACAGATCTGAACCGCCAGATCCAGATCTGACGGCTCAGATTCTTTGACTTATCCACGTCAGCGCCAGAGTGTCAGCCCAGTCAGCGCACAGTCAGCAGCCACGTGGAATTTGATTTCTTTTCATTAGAGTAAATGGCAGTTTTGCAGAAAAGCCCCTGTCTATTCAAACTATTATATCTTTTTCTCTGTTTATCCAAATTCAAATATTTTTATATATTTGGAAAGCCCTTGACATGTAAAATATTTTGGATCTGCCTAAACTCAAATTTGAATTAGTTTAAAATATTCAAATTTCAAATGGTAAATTTGAGTATTTTTGTCATAACTTTAAATCTGTAAATTCAAAAATTTCAAATAAAATTGTTTAAGAAACTTTAGAATAATTTTAAATTGATGACACTACTATAAAATATTTTTGAGTGATGTTTGAATAAATTCCTAGTTATATATATTTAATCTGAATAGTTTGAGTATTTTCAACATAACTATTAATGCAAATACTATTTTGATTTAATCCAATTGCTATATATTTAATTAAATGCTCCATGTCTATTAACACTATTAATAAAATTAAGTTATAAAAATATTAATCATAGAAAACTTTAATCTTATCCTTTTATTATTTTCTCCAAAAATCGAAATTAATTAAATTGCAATTAAAGCTAAATGCATACTTTATAAAATATCACAATTTTTTTATGATATTCTTAGGATTTAAAAGTGCATTGCATGCATGACTTATTTTCACATGTAGTTATAATTCCCAAAATAAGACTCCTCCCCCATTTTCTCTAAGTCAGAAATATTTTCAAAACTTAGTATTTTCAACATGGGGCAAGAAGACCAATGAAGGGCTTAGCCAAAACAAGACTCCAGAAGAATCTCCAAGAAGTAGAAGCACTTAGAAGAAAAATCAAGAAAAAGTTCATGAGAAAGTTACAAGTATGGAGAAGATTTCTAGAAGACCAACTACATCTTTATTTCTATCTTTCCCTCTTTCCTAATCTTATCTTTCACTTTAGACATAAACGGTTTTGATCATGTTATTACCATCTTGAAGTTTGTTGGATCCTAGCGGCATAGTGAGATGAAGCGGCCTGGGAACAAACCTTACATGTCCACGTACATGAGACCTGTTCCACAATTTAAGTGGCTGGCCGGGTGTCTGTCTCTCTCACTTTAGTGAATATCCAATTTACAAAGAGTTGATAATAATTGTTGATCACCTCGAAGAATAGAGCTAGAATTTTCTCTAAGTATTTTTCACATCAGAACTAAGCCATTAGAGTGCTTATTCAAGATGATATAAAACAAAATATTTTATTCAACTTATGACTTTAGTCCTTAGTCATTTTGACCAACCCATTTCCTTGCATTAACTTAAAATATTTTCATGGCATGACATGCATTTCTAGTCCTTAGAAATAAATTGCATATCATACATGACATGCTTTCCTTAGAAGTTTTACAAAACTTGTTTGTTCACTATGAATGTGCACGTTTGTTTGTTGATTGTTGTTTTGTTGTTTGCTTATATTGTTTAGATTGAACGGAGAGCAAACGTTCGTTGTTGAATAGAGTTTGTGAGCAAAGACATCATCCAAAGGCAAGTGGCACACCCCCATAAAAGTCCTATTATTTCTATGCATGAGTAGAGTATTTTCTATAAGCATGTGTAGGATAGCATTGCAATGCAAGCCATGATAGACCTGTTTATTCCTGTGTCTAGGTTCCTATGAAATTACTTAGTAGAATAGTGATGCTATGCAAAAACTATTTTGATGAAAAAGATAAAGTCTACTAAGTTTTAATCAAACACCTGGGTGGAAATTGGTTGCTTGGCTGTATGAGTTGAGTGTTGTTCCCAGGGGATTTACCTGTGGAATATTCACTTGTGGAAGGCCACCCAGGAGCAAAGGAATCTGAAGAACTCCAAGTGAAGATTGCTTCTCGTGCAGCCATTGCCAATATGGGCTCTGGCTTGATCAACTAAGCTGCGTGGACTCTTCCCGGCCTGACAGGTGGTGGTAGAGGATTTGTAGGTGGAGCGCGTCAAGCCAGAGTGGGAGGGAAAATGTTTCTGAAAGATCTCGTCTCATTCTTCTCCTTTCCTTATCACAGATGGTGTGTAAAGGTTAAATTGGGTGGAATGGGTACAATGGTGAACGTGCACAACCTCTGCAGAGTTAAAATCTAAGTACTTAGCCGTGTCCCCGGAAACGGACAATTGAGCAGCTGAACGAGGATGTCAACGGAGGATTCCACCATTCCAACTTCTAAATTAAAACTTGATGGGTGAACAAGGGTAGAATGAGACAGTGGATTTCATGCCACGGATGTCTCGAATAGAAGAAAAGTGTTTCCAAAAAGTTAGGGAAAAACTTGCTTTCTGCAAAATAGCCTTGAGCTCCCCAGCCAAATAAGCATATAGGTCATAGAGTTATTCCTCTAAGTGTCCACCATAGTGTCACTTGCCAGTTCCATTTTAATGGTTCTGACCCACGTTGTTGCAATATATATCTTATTGCAGACTGTCCTGATGATGAGTGAAAGTTTTTACTAAGGGTTTTCGAGTCTTCAACCAACATGCTCGCCTGTGGCACATGATGATGATTGGGGACTCCATGAAGAATAATTTTCCGTTGTTTACTCTATTCACTGCTAGCTTTATGCTATGCAAATTTGTAATGAATATTTTCTAAGTCTGGATCAGCGTTGTAATAAATTGATACTTTGTTGTGATATTACATCGTAACTGTGTGTGCAAACGAATCGATCCAGGGATTTGCACTATACACAGGTATCTGCCATATTTTAGGTGCAGGTACACTACATATGGAAGGCGGACAACTCAATCATATGAGCTGCCACCGCGTCCTCAGCAGTTTGGGCGCGAGAAGTCTGCTTGGATATCTCCTCGGCAGCCGCCTTCTCCGCCTCCGCCAATTTCTTACCCTTGTGGTATCGAAGCGCAAATTGAATGGTTGTAGCTCGATGTTCCATCCTGCGACACGATCTGTTGCATTTGGGTTGCGCATAATTTGCTCCAGGGGAAAAGAGGTTACCACCGTGATGGGGTGCCCCTGGAAGTAGTGCCGCAGCTTTCTTGAGGCGATGAGGAGTGCGAGGAGAAGCTTCTGCTGCATAGGGTACCGCTCGCGAGCATCACGCAATACTGTGCTGACGAAGTAAACTAGATGCTCGACGAGAGTGGTTACTTTTTCCTTGGCGTCTTTCGCCTGAGGTGGCCCAGTTTTTCCCTCGATGGGGTCGGCTTCAAGAGGCTTGTCCTGGGCCTCGAGGGTGTTGGCCTCGAGTGACATGGTCTCGAGGGACTTGGCCTCAAGGGACTCGGCCTCTAGGGGCGTGGCCTCGAGGGACGTGGCCTCTAGGGGCGTGGCCTCGAGGGACGTTGCCTCGAGGGGCTTGGCCTCGAGGGACGTGGCCTCTAGGGGCTCGGCCTCTAGGGGCGTGGCCTCGAGGGACGTTGCCTCGAGGGACGTGGCCTCTAGGGGCGTGGCCTCGAGGGACGTTGCCTCGAGGGTCTTGGCTTCGAGGGACGTGGTCTCTAGGGGCGCGGCCTCACAGCGTTCCTCCTGGGCCTCGAGTGTGTTAGCCTTTTGAGCCTCCTCGGTCCCTTCGGCATGAACCTCTTGCAGCAGTTGACTCGGGGCGGTCCCCTTTTGAGGCTTTGGGCCTGGCGTGGCCCTTGTGATGACTGCCCCTTCGTCGAGCTCTTCATCAGGAGGCTTCTTCTTTGGAGTGGTTGCACTCTTCTTGTGAAGTACATGCTCCTCTCTTTCCACCACAAGGACATCACTGGCTGTTTGTGGGGTAGCTGACAAGTACAGCTTCAGGTGCTCGCCAGGCCTTGGGGTGACCATTACAGGAGGGCTGGCCAAGTACTTTTTCAGGTCCTCAAATGCTTTTTCAGCTTCAGGGGTCCACTTGAAAGTGCCCGTTCTCTTCATGATCTTGAAAAACGGCAAGGCCCTTTCGCCGAACTTGGAGATAAATCTGCCCAAGCTGGCCATGCAGCCTGCTAGGCGTTGCATGTCCTTGAGCCTGCGTGGGGGTTGCATGCCTTCTATGGCCTTGATTTTGTCTGGGTTCGCCTCTATGCCCCGATGAGACACAAGGAAGCCCAGCAATTTGCCCGAAGGTACTCCAAAGACGCAGTTGGCGGGGTTGAGCTTGATGTTCACCTTGCGCAGGCTGGCGAAGGTTTCTTCCAGGTCTCCGAGCAGAGTATTTCCTTCTCGTGACTTCACGACGATGTCATCAACATATGCTTCCGCGTTTCGCCCCATTTGCCCGCCAAGGGCTATCCTCATTAACCTCTGGAAAGTGGCTCCGGCATTTTTTAGGCCAAAGGGCATGCAGACGTAGCAATACACACCGCATGGGGTGAGGAAAGCCGTCTTCTCCTCGTCCTCTTTAGCCGTCTTAATCTGGTGATAACCAGAGAAGGCATCGAGGAAACAGAGGAGGTCGCAGCCTGCCGTGGAGTCCACGATCTGGTCAATTCTGGGCATGGGGTAAGGGTACTTGGGACATGCCTTGTTTACGTCGGTGTAGTCGATGCAGAGGCGGCCTCCGCCGGCGGGTTTTGGGACTACCACGCCGTTGGAGAGCCAAGTGGGGTGCGCGACTTCGCGGACTACATTTGCCGCTTTGAGCTTCTCGACCTCCTTGACAATGAACGCTTGCTTCTCGGGGGCTTGCTTTTTGCTTGACGGGGCGCGCGTTTGGCCACACGGCCAAGTGGTGCTCGATCACCTCCCTCGGTACACCAGACATATCTGACGGTGTCCATGCGAACATGTCAGAGTTTGCCTGGAGGAAGGCGACGAGCGCGCTTTCCTATTTGGGAGGTAGCGCGGCGCCAATGGTGACGCTAGCCCCCGAGCCTTCATCCCCCGAGCTCCCTGAGCTCAGAGAGATCTTCTTGGTAGCAGCTGCCTCATGAGAGAACAACTGCTTCTTGGGCCTCTCGAGAGGCTCTTGGTCCTCGTCTGCGGGTAAGGCCATGGCGGCAGTCTTGTAGGCCGTCTCCACAGCGCGCGTAGCGTCCAGGACATGCCCACGTATGGTGATCGTGTCGGCGCTGCCGGGGATCTTGACCATGTTATACGCATGGTGTGTGACGGCCATGAACTTCACGAGTGCGGGGTAGCCGAGGATGGCGTTGTACGGCAGGCCGATGTGCGCAACATCGAAGTCGATGTGCTCGGTGCGGTAATTTTCCTCGCTCCCGAAGGTGATGGCAAGCCTCACCTGGCCTAGAGGCTCGATTGAGCCGCTGGTGACCCACGTGAAGGGCCTCGAGGGCATAAGCCTCTCGTAGGGCACTTGAAGCGCTTCGAACGTATCTATGGAGATGACGTTCAGGCCTGCTCCGCCGTCAATGTGCGTCTTGGAGACAGCCACATTGTCGATGGTGGGGATGCAGACCAGCGGGAGGGTTCCAACAGTCTTGGTGGACTTGGGGTGGTCCTGAGCGTCGAAGGCGATGGTGTACTGTGACCACTTGAGGGGCCTGGAGGTTTTCGTGCTTGGGAGGGCGGCGTTGAGCTCGCGGGTGAACTGCTTGAACTGGTTGTTCGACTTTGGCGCCTGTGCCCCTCCTAGGATGCAGGCAATGGCGCCCCTCGGGGCTTGGTAGCCGCCATCTTCCTTGTCAGGGAGGTTGCCGTTCTTTTCTGTGGCGTTGGCTCGATTTCCAGATGGTTTCTGGTAGCCGCCCTTGCGTACGCCTCCGCGGTAGCCACGGCCTCGACCGCGGCCGCCGCTGTCTTCTGCTTGCTCGCGCTCCTTGCTCAACCTTTTGAGGTCGTAGCAGGACTCCGTAGAGTGGCCGCGCCTGTTGTGGTAGATGCAGAAAGGGCGGTGATCATCTTTCCTTTCTCCAGCCTCGGGGGAGTCCCTGCGGGTGCCTGTCAGGTTCTGCCGCGAGAACTGCGGTGGCCTTGCGCTTGGGCTCCTCCTTCTTCTTCTGGCTCTTGGACCCCTCAGCGTGATCATCCCCTCTCGAGGACATTTTTACGAAGAGGAGTCCCTCTTCAGCCTTGGCGCACTTGTCCGCCATGTCGAATAGCTTGAACACAGAGGTGAGTTTGTCGTGGATGCCCAGTTTCTCGAGCATCCTGCTGTTTGTGACGCCCTCGCGGAAGGCGGCGATGACTTGGGTGTCGGGGATGTTCGGGATCTTGTTGCGCACCTGGCTGAAGCGCTGGATATACTTGAGGAGCGTTTCGTCCTTCCTCTGCACCACAGCGCGCAGATCGTTGTGGGTGAGGGCGCGCTCGTACGTCCCCTTGAAGTTGGAGACGAACTGCTTGCAGAGCTCCTCCCAGGAGTTCACAGAGTCCTCCGGGAGGTTCAGGAGCCACGACAGTGCAGAGTCGCGTAGCGTGTGGGAGAACCAGTTGGCCATGACCTTGTCGTCTCCTCCCGCAGCTTGGATGGAGGTGGTGTAGAGCTGCAAGAACTCGACGGGGTTGCTAGAGCCGTCGTAGCCCTTGGGAAGAGCCGGCCTGAACTTTTGCGGCCAGACCACGTGGCGCAGGGAGCGAGTGAACGCCATGCAGCCCGAGGTGTACGTAGCGACCCCGTGCTGAAGCGCGCCGCGGTTCTATCCCGCCTGGCCGAGCTCCTCCACGAGCCTGTTCTGGCGATCTCGCTGGAGCTCCATCCCCACACGGGCGTCGGGTGCGGTGCGCTGCACGATCATGCAATCGCGCGGCGAGGTCGCGTGTGAAGCAGCCCTCTGTGCCGCAGCCGGCGCAGGCCCCGGAGGTGGCGGAGGCGCATTTGTTGCGACCGTGCCCGCGAGAGAGGGGTGCGCGTTGGACTGCGATGGAGCGGGGCGCGTCGTGGCGATGCCGACGAGGTGATTGAGGCGTTGGAGCCACTTCTCGTGGGCCTCAGCGGTGGGCTGGTAGCGGAGCAGCCCCTGCGCCATGAGCAGCGCGGTGTGGGGCGCAGGGTCGGTTCTCCCCGGGCCCGAGCCGCTCGGGCGCTGCGACGGGTGCGACGACTGCGCGTCCTCTTGGTGCTCGGCATCGTGCTCCGGCTCCTCCGCGTGAGGGCCAGAGGGGACATGCTCCTCTTGGCGGGGTCGGCCACGCCTTGCGCGGGTGGTCGCGGTGCCTTGGGGCGCGCGTGTTCCCGCGGGCACACGTCGGCTGACTCGAGCAATGCGGGTGGTGCGCGTGTTCACCATGGTGCGGAGACGAACTCGAAGGTTGTTGACGCGCCCCAATCCCCTATCTGGCGCGCCAAATGTCGGGTTATGACTCCCAAGAATCGGGGGTAGTCACTTCCTGAAGTGTAGTTCGAGAGGGGATTGAACGCGGAGGTCTAAACCCTCAAGTGGCTCCACGACGTTGCTCGCCGGACCCGAAGAAGACGCACACCCGACCAAGGAAAACACCGTCCTTTACCCAGGTTCACGGCCCTCGTGAGGAGGTAAGACCGCTACTCCTGCCTGTCTGTATTATATGTGGGAGGTTACAGTACAATTGAGCTTGCTGGAAGCCCCCTCAAGGCAGTTCTTGCCTGGGGAGGGAAGCGATGATCTTCTTCCTCCTCTGGTCAGAGGCTAACCTAACTAGAGCTGCTAGGGTTTACAGGGGAGGTTTGCACGCAAGGGGTCGACCCTTGCTACGATGGATGTCTTCTCTCTTTTATAGGCGCCTCGGGCCTTCTTCTTCGGCTTGGCCTTCGAGGTGGCTCCCACTTGCCAGTGGCGGGGCGGAGCATGAGACCACAGTGCTCCATTCGTCCATGGACTCGGTCCATTGTTGATAAAGGTGGTGCCGTGGCCGACAGGCGGCCGACCGTGCTCGTACCATCCGCAGAGCGGGCGGTCTCTGAGGTGGAGCCCGCGATGACTATCTCCGTTGGAGGGTTGCGCCGTCCACCTGCTTTATCGTCAGAGTAGAAGGTCCTCACAGTTGTGCAGCAGGCGGAGCAGCTTTGTTGACCGCTTTATCGCCAGGGACAGCGACGGAGGTGTGAGCGCCTCTGTACGAGCGTGGCAGAGGTCACATGCGCTCTGTCGGGATTCCTTGGCGACGACGTTTCCCTTCAGGCCTGAGGGGAGATTCCTGCCGGACTTTCCCTCAGGCGGGTTGGTTCCTTGACGGGGAGGATCCCCTGAGGCGAGGGGTCACTTGAGGCCCTCGCCTCCTCTTCAGGCCCCCGAGGGGGATCGCCTCTCGGGGGTCCCGTCAGGCGGTGACGCCTGGTCCTCAGTCGTTTCGTCCGTCTGGCCCGCGAGCGAGGCCTGGGGGGAATGGGCTCTTGGTACCCTAGTTCCCACTGTGCCGACGAACATGGATCAATCCGGCTAGTCTAGGGTGGCCCAAGGGTGGTAAGGCTGAAGCCTGCCGGGCGGCCCAGATAGCTGACGTACGAGGAAGTAGGCGGACGGTCCAAGAAAGGCAGAAGGCCGAAGCCCATCAAGCCACCAAGCCCAAGACGGAAGGTGGCAACTAAGCCGGCTAGGTCTAGGACTCTGATTACTTGCCGGACAAGTACTTGCCTTGTATCCTGGGGTCTGGCCGCCTATATAAGCCGGCCACCAGGAAGCCTTTAGGGCAGACTTGAATACGCATCATACACATTGTAACCTGTTCACGGCCATTGCCTCACAGTGAATTATAGCAGCACGTAGGATCTCGCCACCGCTGCGGGATCTGAAGCTGGGTAAACACGCCGTGTTCAATCCCGTCCTCGACGACACCATCCTTCTTCCCCACAATCCATACGTAGGCTAGAGGACCCCCGTCTCCTATCAATTATGCCGATACCACGAAAAAGAGCGCAAGGCCGTCGAGAATAAATGGATCTTTAAGAAGAAGACTGATGTTGACCGTAATGTGACCGTCTATAAAGCTCGGCTTGTCGCAAAAGATTTCCGACAAGTTCATGGGATTGACTACGATGAAAAAAATTCACCGGTAGCGATGCTTAAGTCTATTCCGATTTTGTTAGCAGTTGCTGCCTATTACGATTATGAAATCTGGCAGATGGACGTCAAACCAGCCTTCCTAAATGGAAACATTGAGAAAGAGTTGTACATGGTACAACCGGAAGGTTTTGTCGATCCAGGAAATGCTAACAAGGTGTGCAAGCTTCAGTGATCCATCTATGGATTGAAGCAAGCATCTCGGAGCTGGAATCTTCGCTTTGATGAGGTAATCAAAGGTTTTGGATTTTTCCAAAATTTGGAGGAGACCTGCATTTACAAGAAAATGAGTGGGATCTCGTTTGTGTTCTTAGCACTATATGTAGATGACATATTGCTGATTGGGAATGATGTGGAACTTCTGAATAGCGTGAAGGAATATTTAAACAGTAAATTTTCCATGAAGGACTTAGGAGAAGCTGCATACGTCTTAGGCATAAAAATCTATCATGATAGATCAAGGCGCCTATTAGCGTTGAGTCAGAGTACTTATCTTGATAAAATACTGAAGCGTTTCGGTATGGAGAATGCAAAGAAGGGTTATCTGCCGGTTATCAAGAATAAAACATTGTGGAAGGCACAGTGTTTGGTAACGGAACTGGATAAGGCCGATATGACTAAACATCCTTATGATTCAGCCATAGGATCGATTATGTATGCAATGTTGAGTACTAGACCTGATGTGGCATTAGCTCTAAGTTTGACAAGCCGGTTCCAAAGTAATCCTGGAATGGCGCATTGGATCGCTGTTAAGAGCATTCTTAAGTATCTCAATAAGACAAAGGAAATGTTCCTTGTCTATGGTGGCTGTGATGAAGAACTTGGCGTAACATGTTACGTGGATGCAAGTTTCTGCTCAGACCCCGATGACTCTAAGTCACAGACAGGTTATGTGTTCAAGGTGAATGGGGGCGCCGTGTGCTGGAGAAGTGGGAAGCGACCCATTGTCGCACAATCTACAATGGAGTCGGAGTACATTGCTTCTTGCGAAGCCGCGAATGAAGCTGTGTGGCTGAGGAAGTTCGTCATCGAACTTGGAGTGTTCCCGAGCGTGCAAGACCCCGTGATCCTCTTCTGCGACAATACGGGTGCCATTGCTAATGCCAAGGAGTCAAGGTCTCACTCCACCACCAAACACATTCTCTGACACTTCCATGTGATACGACATTACGTACAATGAGGCGATGAGAAGATTTACAAAGTGCATACGGATCTGAATGTGGCAGATCCGCTGACGAAGTCTCTCCCGCTTGACAAGCATGAAAAACACCAGTTAGCTATGTGTGTTAAGCTTTTACCAAGTTGTAATCTAGATTAATTTGTACTCTAGTGCAAGTGGGAGACTGAACGAGATATGCCCTAGAGGCAATTAATAAAATGTATTCTTTATCATATCTCATTTGTTCATAATAGGTTTTTGTGTCATGCTATAACCGTATTAAGCGGAAACATTAATACGGGTGTGATACGTAAACAACAAGGTCCCTAGTAGCCTCTACTAAGACTAGTTTCGTTGCGCGATTGATGATTGAGGTTTCCCGATCATAAGGCATGGCGCCAGTCGGCAATGGAAGTCATATCGTTGGAGAACGATGTGATGGACATACCCAGATTTGGAGGACGTAGTCGTTACGCCTTTGACCGTGAGATCAACTCTTATTGTTATTCCTGGAATATACTTTGATCGCACCAAACGTCGTATCTTATATAGTATGACAATAACGGTGATACTTTTGGGTATCGGAAAGGAGTAGTTGAGACGAGGGGTCAAGAGCGGGATTTGCCAGTCCGCGTAGCAGGATAGATACTCTAGGGCCCACTCGGTGAGATCATGTGTAATGAGCTTGCAAGCATGTGACTAGGTCACGGAGACATGAAATCATAGACGAGTAGAAGATAGCGTTGTCGGTAACGAGGTCAAGCTAGGTATGGATATATCTATGGAACGACACTCGGACATGCTAAGTATCGCTATGGCAAAAGGTTTAAGACTTTGCGTTCAGGTTTGATAGATGAAAGTCATTCGTTATATCACAGGGATTAATTCATGGGGTCCAGGCCTACGAGTTAGTATTTGATCATAGAGGAGTGTTGATCATACCTATTATTATATCGAACCGCTAGGGTAACACACTTAAGGGGTTTCGACAAGACAACCGGAAAGGAAAGAGATCACCGGGAATGTCCCGGGAGGGGTCCGATGGAGATCGGGCAGCGACGAAAGAGTTTTCGGAGCTAGAATAAATTATATATAATATGTTTGATATTAATTAGTGCAATTTTAATGTGCAAATAAGATTTTATATATTTATTTTCGAATTTATTTAGGCTGATTTCCCTAAATGGGCCTTCTGGTCGAAAGAAGGCCCAAGAGGGGGAAAATTCCCTAGGGGAATTCGGTGGGAGCCATGGGGCCGACCCAGGTGGGCCAAAAGGGGCCGACCAGGGGCCGGCGCACCATGTGCAGCAGCACCAGGCAATGGGGGATAGTCCCACATTGCCTGGCTGGCAAGGTTGGCTCCCCCAGGAGCCTTTATATAGAGGGGCACCCCTGGCCTTTTAATTCACCAATTAATTCCCCAATTCTCTCTCGATTTCGTGATTCCCTTTGTTGGAGTTGCGCCGAGTTGAGAGGGGGATCTCTTCCACCATAGCCCGCTGCCGCGCTGCTGGTGTTCCGGTCCAATTCTTCCGCTGCTCGTACTGGACTGGAGCTTTGGAGGCCGTCGTTTCCACCGTACGTGTGTAACGCCCTGCGAGGTGCTGCGCTAGCGGTACTCGGATGTCTGCTTCCTCTACACGACCTTGAGGTCGGCTTCGTCGGTCTTCATCGACAACGTTTGTGCGGGAACGTAATCCCCGCTTTCGGTCTACAAGGGTATGTATTCTGATCTTCGTTCGTACTACTATATCTGCATAGAATAGATCTTGGCATGTTTTAGGGATATCGTTGCTAGGAATTTTTTTTGTTTTCTGCACCCGATCCCCTTCAAGCTTTTGTGCGGGGACGAGGGCGGGAGCTTTTTGGCGGTGGCGAGCAGAGATGGCGATTGGAGGTGGAGGCTGTTTCCCGGTGGCTCGTGGCGAGACGTGGATGGCAGAGGCCGTTCCCGCTGGTGGCGAGAGGTAGGAGGCAGAGACCGCTCCCGGCGGCTCCCGGTGCTAGGCAGAGCCTCTCTCGTGGCGGCGCCCAGGAGACCGAGGAGATGGCGTATAGTCCCAGGAAACTGAAAAAAACAGTGGCGAACCGACCTCGTGTACGCGTAAACAAATCTGACACCGATGGGTGGGAGCGGATGGCAGGACGCGCCCAAACGCGTTTCACCACGTGGCACAATCCATAGCACGCTATTCCTAGGGAGCTTAGGTTTTGGAAGGATGAGCAAAGAAGCTATGAGTAGGTGAAGGTATCAACTCTTTTATGTCCGTTTTGTGTGTCAAACCAATTCATACTCTCATTTATGGAGTAGCCTGATGCAAATTTTTTATAGAGAAAACACAAAAGCTTTGCGTTTTTTTATTGAAAAGGTAGAGTCCTCCGGAGAGCTTACTGGTGAGAGAACGAGATAAAATCAGTGCACATCCTAGGTGGATGGCAGAACTGTTTGCAATGGACGGACCAAAAGTGATAGTTTTTTTACGATTGCCGGTGAATACAGATCCACATGTACCACTACGGTTTCAAACATCTGGCCCGTTCATTTGGGGTTTGAAATCTTTTAGCTTCTAGGTTAAGTTACATATTTTGGAACTTAGTACGCAGCTTCCATATTCTTGTACAGATTACAGATGGTTTCAAACTTACCCGTATTTTTTTTGCACAGATTATAGATGGTTGTATGATCACATTGGTCATCATCGGATTTTGCAAGAAAGTTCGTTGATAATTATGTTGGTCACAACTTGACAATCACCGGATTGCATGACACTAGCCACTTATTTTCTTGAACAGATTCAGAAAGGTATATATGTGGATAACTCAGCCAATAGCTAGATGATGTAAGTACTTTGTGGTATCCATAGATATCTACTAGGGGGTCTTAAGTGCTTCTCTTATCCACACACTATGCATTCCCAGTTAACTTGTAAAATACGAGAAAGTTATCCAGAAAACCATAGAAAGTTATCCATTCACTCTGTCTAACTCTCTCGAACCAAACAGAGTGAAAGGATTCCTGAGGATTCCTTCTGAACATGCCCATTTTTCTGTCATATTCTCTTTTAGGATATAAATAATGGGGGCGTCGTTTTAGCTCCCAGGCTACTGGGACCCTAAAATTTCAAAATATTGAAACTATTACTTGGAATATTCCATGGATACATGAAGATGTTCACTACATATTTGTAAATGATTGTAAAATAAAGCATTATAGAATTTTGTTAAGAAAAAAAGACAAATTTGTGTCTTCAAAAAGCAAAAAAGAAAACAATCAATTTCGCTCCCCACATTTGTTTTTTCTGTGCGTAGATCATGTCTTACACAAAATAGCTAAACATGTATTAGTAGTTGTGTATTGTCTTTTATGTTTTGTTAGGTTTTTTAATGGTTTCCGTATGAGCCCCGGAGCTGGCGACTTAAAGTTACCTTCAAATTATTCATCAACAGAACTCCAATGCGTCTATATTTCTCTAACTTTTATACTGTACTTCAAGTCTTCAACTGTTTTCATAACATTTCTCTAAACAGAAAGGCTTTCGCAAAAAAGCAAAAAGAAATCCCGGAGACATCGATATCATCGGCCCCATGTGTGTCCAAACACAAACAGTCACTGATCGTGCCAAATCAGCTGAACCAGCGTGCACGCGCCACGCCGAGCATGTAAAATGGGAGGAAAGAGAGAAAATAAGATGTAAGGGACACGCATTGTACGCAAATTCAAACTACAATTAAGCGGTTGATTGTGAGAGGTATTCACATGCATAATATCATCCGTCTCGACGTGACCCAAATAATTGTATTTAGGATGATTTTCCGTACTAGCTAGTCAACATACTGACTAGTCCGCTCTCTAGGCAGTAATGGACTAGTAAATTTTTCCCTTTGCATTATGTTTTAGGCCTACTCCCTCCATATCAAATTAAATAAATTAGATGACTCACAAGAAGTCACATGTGGTTGCATTTAGACATATAAATCATCTAATTTTGGAGCGGAGGGAATATTAGCTTACAAGTAAGCGTGCCCAATTGATTCGATTAGGCGCGCACGGTGCATTTCCTGTTGCAACATAGGGGAGGGGAAGACGGCTGCCTAAGGTGTGGGGAAGGAGAGCCCACCGTGTGCCGGAGAGGGGGAAGGCCGCCACACTTCATTTTAATCCGTTCTCTCACAACAATAGTTGACCGGACCAGCCACCTCCGGTGCCCTTGGTTGATGAGGCTCCCATGCCAGCTTGTTGGTTGACGAGCGACCCTACTCAAACCCCAAGAAGACTTGCTTTTGATTTTTTTTATCGAAACAACCTACTATGAGAACATCCAATAGACTGAACCGACGAATCATGTTTTGAGATGATGAAGTCAACACAGGTGCCTCGCTGTCGACGGGAACGCTGCCTCCCACTGAATAATATTTCGCCTAAATAAGAAATATCAACATCATATATGAGGTTTAACTCTGATGGGTTGAGCGTACAACCACCCTCCAAATCATCTACAACAGACAGATTCTCAACCCACTTTTGATCTTAATGGCCTAGATATAGCTTTGGTCTGTTTCGTAAAAAAAAGTTATGTGTGGTGTATGCATGTTCAATATTATAACACATGGGTCGAAACTAGGAATGGAGTGCTTTCCGTTCCAGTGAGAACAGGTCATATATAAAAAAGAGAAATCCCCTTGCAAAGAAACAGATGAATGTGCGAACAATAAAAAAACAAAGGGTATTGGGTACCATCTCTTGTACTAGAATAATTCATACTAGAATACGTAACACGCGTATTTCCCAGCAGAGGTGTTACTTGTAGTAGTTGAAATTTTGTATTAAACTGTCTAAGTATTCTTCAAATGAATTTCCTACACGAGGTTAGAGCGCATGTGCAGCAGAATCATTCAGAACACGACCAAGTTTTCTGTTCTCTCCGTCCGGAAAAAAAGATGTTACAAAATGGCTGTAAATGTTTTAGTGTTAAATATATCTATTTTGGTGGCATTCTTTTTAAACGGAGAGAGTAGTAAAATGTGAAATCACAAACGCCATGCGGCATTGACTATCTCTTGAACGTGAAAAGGAATATACACGCAGCACTAGTAATGCGGGACCCGCATGCCGGTGAGAGCAGCCTGCTTCCCTGACTGATGTTTTGGTTTTGGTGGATCCACGGGAGCGCCCCGCGGCGGCGCAGCCAGCATGGCCGGCGAGGAGGAACAGGATGAGGTGGCAGCAGAAACGGCAGGCCGCTCAGGTATGACCTCGCTTGACTCTTTCTTCCTTCCCGGGAGACTCGTTCCTCTTCTTGGTGCTCTCGTTCTTGCCTAGGTCTGCTGGCCCAATAGATTAATGAGCGCAGTCTTGGTGAAGGAGGGAAGGAAGCAACTGCCTGGCTGCGTACCTACTTTCTTTGACATCGGAATCAATGGAGAAATGTGGCGGTGCTGTTGCTGCTGAGGTCAGGGGAGGCGGATGGGTGGATGGATAGCATGCCACCAACCGCAATATTCATACCAGTTCCCACACATGCTCTATCTATGGTCAATTCCTCACTGCCTCCATTTCCCACTGCCTTTTTTCAATGGCGAAACGAGGAACCTGTCCAAGATCGAACGAAGAGCGGGTCCTGCTTGCCTTCGATTCGACCGACTGGTTGATTTACTGCTAGTACGTTGCCTTGGATAGGACTCAAGAAAGAACAATGTTTTCAGCTTGCTGTCCCTTTCCTCCCATTAATCCCCTCTCCAACCTCCATCGCAATACTAATCCTCGAATGGACTCCGTGCTACTTACTACTCAAACTACTTTAATACCAAGTCAATCCCCGCCATTCCTGTCCCCTTCTCTATTTTTGTCCTTCCTCCTCTCCTTGTCCTGCATCATCGGCGTATCATCTCTTCTCCTCAGCGTCCTGGGTTTGCTTTGTCCTGCGTGCTGGCACCTGGTGAGTTCAGCTTCGTTTCTGTGCTCTTCATTTCTGTGCTTGCAGTATACCCATAGATTTCTTACTTGCACGGTACTGTAATCGAATCCATCAGATCCTTCTTCTTTCTTCCATAACGTAAACATAGTAGCTTCCTTCATTGCATGCTGCATGATTGTTAGCCTCCTTTGGATATGCGTCGGCATCATCGTAGCAGCAGAAGCCGCAGCAAAAGGAATTGGATACTGCCCTCCTTCCACCAAACCTCTCATGTCATATCAAGTTTGTGTCTCCCATCGCATATATCCACTTGAATCTTCAGTATTTGTTGTTGTTACTGGGTACCAAGGTGCTTCTTGACTGTATGCTTTTCGCAAAGAATGGTGCTCCGACCTTTGAGAACTCCGAGATAGATATGTCAACAAAGTCCCACTTTACTAGGCACCCCGTGGTTTCTTTGCTGACAAGTTTGAGTACTAATCTGTTGCATAACATGGTTTAGATGATCATTTTCGTGTTTCTGGATCTAGACAAGTAACTATTTCTCCTTTGCTCCTTTTCAGGGGATGGACTCTGCCATCAGAGACAGCCTGCATCACTGAACTCTGAACATTGCTTCCAAATTGGGATTTTTCCTCTGCAACTGCATCATGCTAGGGTCCCGACTGTTCTATATTTGCTCCATTATCTTCACATTATATTTTGCCCATGTGCAGCCGACGACTGCACAGATCACAGCACCATGGGAAGGTAAAATCCATCTTAACTACCACACTTCGCCTAAATACGTCTTATTTAGTTTGATAGAAATTCTTGTTCATTTTACTTGTTCCTCTTACCATCTTCCTCACTTGAGGAAAGATGCAATGGAGAGCACAAGAGGAATGCAACGTATATTTTATTTTCTACATCCTGGTTGCGTTACGAAACTAACCTACTGTACATTTGGTTCAACTGGTCCGCAGTTGATGCTTTGAGAGCTATCAAAGGCAGCTTGGACGATCCACTGGGATTTCTCGACGGCTGGAACCGTGGAGATCCATGCGTCGGAAATTGGTCCCGCGTTATCTGTGATAATGGAACAGCAGCAAGTGATGGATACTTTCATGTGAAAGAACTGTATGTGAAATTGTGCATAAGTGTTTCTAAAAAAAATTGTGCATAAGTGAACTCCTTGTCAATCATGTCCATAACATATATACAACCCTTCTCCTTACCGTCTGTTATAGCTTGCTTTTGGTCATGATTTGGAAAACTTGGACTTGGTCACTATAATTTTGTTGATCTTCTAGATTAAATTTGTATCCTTTAATCTGTTGTGTCATCTGTCGAAAGCTTCCTTGTTCTTAAAATAGAAAGATGTTTCAGTGTTATTACATTCTTGCAAGATAAGCCATCAATATTTGCTTAAAACCCCTTTTTTTTGCTGAACAGTATTTTTTATGAAAAGGGAAATATTTACAAGAGGAATGTTTACAAAGAAGCTGAGAAATTTACAGATAAACCATACTAAAGTATTGATATCTTTGATGGAGCACTAATGCACTAAAAAAAGAATGCAAAACGGGTTTAGATGGACCAGGAAGCAATTTTCCCTCTGAAAAAGTTATGTTTATTTTCTTTCTAGATGAATCTAATTCCTGTCACACTTTGAAGATATGGTTCGCTTGATGATATCCTCGTATGTGATTACAGGCAGCTCCTACGGTTGAATTTATCTGGGACTTTAGCTCCTGAGCTTGGCCAGCTTTCTCACATGAAAATAATGTAAGTGGAGTGAGTTAGCTGGCTAGTTATCATGTCGATTGCCTGTTCATTTAATCCAGTCCTACATGCACAAGGGGCACTAAGTACTTTTAATTTCCTTTCAAGGGATTTTATGTGGAATTCAATTGGTGGGAGCATTCCTAAGGAAGTTGGCAACATTACTACTCTGGAACTATTGTAAGTCAAAATCTACAGCGCTGATTTGATTAGAAATATGGTCTACCTGAATCAGTTTCATTCATATCCTTCTGGTTGGACGTGGAGGTTATCACTTTTGTGTATATGTTAACTTAGTTATTGCTTACAAGTTACAGTTTTTTCAACACATAGTTGTTTCTCTAAGATGACTTCGCAGTTGGTTTTGCTCATGTAACAAGGTGTACATTGTCCATATTTGCAGGCTCTTAAATGGGAACCAGTTGACTGGTTCTCTACCAGCGGAAATTGGCTTCCTTCCTAATTTAAATAGGATTCAGATTGATCAGAACCATATATCCGGACCCATACCTAAATCATTCGCTAACCTGAACAAAACCAAGCACTTGTAAGTAGAATATGGTTTTCTCTCTCAGTTAAGGAGTAATAGTTATCCTTATCCTAATAGATATCCAATTTCTATGCAGTCACATGAACAATAATTCGTTGAGTGGTCAAATTCCACCTGAATTGTCCAGATTACCCTCACTTGTTCACCTGTAAGTACCTGACAGCTGCACCTACCATAATTTTTTTTTCATTTATACTCCACTGACCGTATAATTTGTTTGCAGATTGTTGGATAACAATAATTTATCGGGCTACCTTCCTCCAGAATTATCACAGCTACCAAAACTGCTCATCATGTACGAAGCCTACTATTAGGCAGTAGTTCAAATAATATTCACTTTTTGGTTATTTTGGTTGGATGTGTTGGATATCAATCTTTGATCATGAAATATATTTAATTTCCTGGTATTATGGGAGGTTCGTAAGTAGTTCCTATGTACTTTTTTTAGTTTCATGGTTTACCTACAACTAGGAAGCAACACAATCGAAGAATGTCTATTTTAAAAAAAATCAAAGAATGTCTGCTCCACTGTTCTCTTTTACTGAAAAGTAGCTGTTGGTGTTTGTTCCTTGGGATAGCTTATTCAGTTGTAACACTGAAAACTTGCTTAAAATGGCATTTGGTCATTTAGTTGCTTAGGATTACTTCTGAGTTACCGTGATCTTTATGGCGTTATTTCTTGGCATCAGAAACACTGAAAGCTGAAATGCTGCTGACACTACGTAACTGCTAGCCCTTTTGGCATTTTGTCTGTCATTTACATATCATAAGTAAATTAAAACTAACTGTAAAGAAGCAAAGAACAAAATACACCGAGATATCATTAGAAACTTGAGTAACTTCCAGTTCATTTTCTTAGACCTTTTACATGTCTTTGAGTTATCACATTTTAAATATTTATAGTGGATTATGCATCTAATTACATGTTTCCAAAATGATGCCAGTCAGTTGGACAATAACAACTTCTCGGGAAGTTCTATTCCTTCATCTTATGGAAATATCAGCACACTTCTTAAATTGTAAGTTTAGGTTCAGACTTTTGATGTGCTTTTCTTTTTAAGTATTTATGACAATGTCAGATTAAACTAATTGATATGGTCTACATCAGGAGTTTGAGGAACTGCAGCTTAGAAGGCCCCGCTCCTAATGTCAGTGGAATACCACAACTTGGCTACTTGTATGTACATTTCTGAACTTCATGTTACCTTAACAGGAACAACATATGACCTATTTTCTTAGGAAAAAAAATCTTACACATGATGTTTAAAGGAATTTGGCTGCTATCACTTACTCTGATCTTTGTTATGTTGGTTTTTCAGGGATATTAGTTGGAATCAGTTGACAGGTCCCATACCATTTGGGCAACTAGCGAGCAACATAACTACAATGTATAAAAACAGTTCCTTCACAAATAACTCATGTCATTTTGTTTTTTAATTATCATTTATAGATCTTTTTTCCCCAAGGAAAAATTATTTTCTTACTCACTTTTGCAACTTGTGCAGAGATCTTTCCCACAATCGTCTTAATGGTTCCATTCCTGGAAGTTTCTCTGGCCTTCCTAATCTCCAAAGACTGTAAGTATGCTAGTGAATTAGTGATTACAGTTTGCCTCCTTAAGTCCTTATATTTGCTCATATAGGTTATGTCAGTCTGACAGATAAGCTGGCTAAATATTATTCATTTGCACATAAAAATACCTGCTAAGACCGAGCTGCTTTCTAGAGTGCCTTATGTGGATCCATGCCATGACAATAATTTCAATTTTCAACAAAATCTAAAACCGTTAATGTTCATGAACGATCAGTTGAATCAGATTGAGCTGATTTCTTTTGTATTAATTCAGGTCATTGGACAATAATAACTTGAATGGTTCTGTACCATCTGATGTCTGGCAAGGTATTGATTTCAATGGAAATAGAAGCCTGATATTGTAAGCCCATCATAAGTTGAAGCTTTCATTTCACCTTTTTGACTCATCAGAATTCTTTAATTGACATTTCATTGGGACTGATAGTCTAATATCCTCCTTTGAATATTTTGCAGGGATTTCCATAATAACTTACTCACAAATCTGTCAAATCCTCTTACACCCCCTGCTAATGTTACCATCCTGTAAGCATTTCTATTGAAAAAACTCCGTGTTAATTTAAATTAGAAAGATCTTGACCTACTTGCACGGGTAGAAATATTCTATGTTTACACCCAGGAATTGATCTTACAATCTTTGTTTAAGAAAAAACCTGATGTTGACCGGTATTATAGCTTCAGTATTAGGCTTGAACTTCCACATGCTATCTACCAAGGATGTATGCTGCAGCTTTGTTGTGTATATATGTGAGCATATAAGTAGACTAGTTTGTAGCTACCAACCTTCGTTTCTTCATCTCAGAATAGAATACACACTGAAATCAAACCTAGTTTTTGTTTGTTTGTGAAATTTCCCAAGCTTACAAATAACTAAATAAATAAAATGGCATTCATAAGGAAGGGGAGAAACAATGGTGTTGGAGTTTTCAGATCTATTTGCCATTGCCGGTATCTTATATTTCATTTATTAACATGGGATGTTTAGGTTATCTGGAAACCCCATATGCACATCTCAGAACCAACTGAACATATCTCAGTATTGTGGATCACCTTCATTAGTTGTTCCTGGAGGAGGTTCCATTGATAACAGCACACTTTGTTCGCCATGCTCAACCGACCTTCCTTTCGAAAGCATACTCAAGTCACCAAATCCATGCTCATGTGGTGTTCCGCTCTATGTTGATTACCGTCTGAAGAGTCCAGGATTCTGGGATTTTATTCCATATGAAGCGCAGTTTCAAGAGTACCTCTCATCGGGACTCTTTCTGTCCTCGTACCAGTTGGAAGTTGCTACTTTCATGTGGGAAGAAGGCCCAAGGCTGAAGATGAAGCTGAAGCTGTTCCCAAACAACACTGGGTTTTTTAACTCGGGTGAAGTGCTGAGACTGAGAGACATGTTCACAGGTTGGCTGATCGCGGACTCGGATATATTTGGCCCCTATGAGCTTATTGACTTCATCCCAGGGTGGTATGACAACGGTATGTTTATATGCTATTCATCTTCACTCCACTCCATACTTCGTTTGTTGCAGGTTTTTGTCACCATGTTTATCTGGTCACGTATGGATGCTTGTATTAGTGATCACTGATCACACGTGCATGTACAATTGCTAGTTTTTAAAAATCCTTTTTAAGGTAACATAAGGCAGCTAGCTTTTTTAGTGGAACGTACATTAGCTAGTTATGCCTGGACGACTTGGCCGTTGCACATCCGGGCCTAACCAGTAATTTGGGCCGAAGCAAAAGTGAGATTGGTGCCTCCTCCCTACTACCGTGTGGAGTACAGATCACATCGAGCTGCCAGGCTGATCCTCAAAACCCATGGCACCGCCGGAGTCCTCTTCCTCCACCTTTCTCTTTGTTCTCCCTGTCCCTTCATGATAGTAGCCAGGATTGCACCATGCCTCGGGACTGGAGGATTAGCTCGAGGAGGTTGTTCACTTAATAAGACCCTGTTTTATTCAAGTAAATGTGTATCATGTGCCACACCAATCAAATAAGCAAATTACAGTGGCACCCTGGTACTAACTTAGTGAGCTTCGTTGTGTGTGTTTGAACTTACAAAGACTTTTCCTATGGTTTCTTTCCAGTACTGCCGCGTCGTGGAAAATCCAGTGTCAGTACAGGTGCCATTGTAGGTATTGTCATCGCAGCATTTGCTGCAGCGGCAATTCTTTCATCCCTCATTACTCTTTTTATATTGAGAAGGCGGTCAACTCAATCTTCAAAGAAACGCACTGGTAAACCCACTCTTTCTACTTTCTATTGTTTAAAATTGTTGGATGATTCGTCTCCTTTTCAAACACAGTGTAATGTTTCAGTTGTCCACTTATATTTATCAAAACAGCTCTCACTTCTTTGCTTCTGACTTTGTTAGTACAGAGTTGCAGAATTGTACATATTGTTTTGACTTTCTGAAATGAGTTGCTGCTATTTATCTAAGCTTGTTATGAACAATAGTTGTAGCTATTTGATGACAGCTACTGACTTTGCAGCGAAAAGAATTCCAATGAAAATTGATGGCGTAAAAGACTTCACTTTCGAAGAATTATCAAAGTGTACAAGTGATTTTAGTGATTCGACACTAATTGGTCAAGGAGGGTATGGAAAAGTATACAAGGGGGTGCTGGCTGATGGAACAGTAGCAGCAATAAAACGTGCACAACAGGGTTCTCTTCAGGGTTCAAAGGAGTTCTTCACAGAGATAGAATTGTTGTCTAGGCTGCATCACCGAAATCTGGTTTCTTTGCTCGGTTATTGCGACGAAGAGGATGAGCAGGTTCTCCCTGCAACATTTGTTTCTTATATTTAATCGAGAAGGCTTATTTCATCGAATGATGTTTCATTATTCAACTGATTTCTAGTTATAAATTGGCCTGCAGAAAAATTGATATCCTAATCTGTTGTGATCCATTCATCTGTTGAAGTACATATACTCAACACATGTTATCAACTTATTTCTATGCATCAACACACTTTTTATCAACCTATTTCTGGTAGAGAAATTCAACACAATGTTAATTATTTAGTGCAGAAGTGATTCTTTGTTCATACATATTGTAAGCTTATTTTCTGTGTTGGCACTTTGTTATCGAGAGCTCATCTTCTGGGCAGTCTTAATGGCAGAAGCTGAACTGCTGCGTATATTCTTTTGTTTATGCCTACTGGTATCTTAATTATATTTGGTCCAACACTATGATGATCTAAACTACTGTGAACGCTGTATTGCAGATGCTTGTCTATGAGTATATGCCAAATGGTACTCTACGTGATAATCTTTCAGGTTATAACTTCATTCTGTACCCACTAAACTGCACCCCAAAATTATATTTTGTCATAATTTCTGAAATGTTCTCATCTTATTAAATTGCTTTGGTTCATATTTACCCTGTCAGGCAAGGTTTTTTTTTTCTGTTTGTCTACCATGCACATATATGCATTCTTTAGCCTTTTCTTGACATAGATAGCATAGTTACAGTCACACAGTTAATGTTAGGGGATCCAGCTGAGAAATGATATCAAGAAAAACTTGTGAATTTTCCTTGTTGTGATTACTGTGCATGCGTAATAGTATAGTGCACACCTAACACCTTCTTGATGCTAAATACCTGCATCCCATCTATTGTTTCTCAAATAGAACTCACAACGTTAACATCTTCTATTTACTCAACAAAGTCAATCATGTGAGGTGTGTATGAACCTAACATGGATTTCATGTGCCTTATGGATTTAGCCATGTGCCTTATGGATTTAGCCAGGATCAAGCCAAGGAAGTCTCCATGCTTTTTTGTTCCTTGCAAAGTATTTTTGCTTCAGTACTTTTGATGTGCTGCCTGTCCTGTAAGGCTCCTCTAAAACTAGTGCTTTTTTTTATGTAGCAGCTAAAGCTAAAGAGGCTCTAAGCTTTCCCATGAGGTTACGGATTGCACTGGGATCATCACGAGGCATCCTCTATTTGCACACGGAAGCAGACCCTCCTATATTTCACCGTGACATCAAGGCTAGCAACATCTTGTTGGACTCGAAATTTGTGGCGAAGGTTGCTGATTTTGGTCTCTCGCGGCTCGCCCCACTGCCGGAAACAGAGGGGAGTGCTCCCGGTTATGTTTCCACTGTCGTAAAGGGTACCCCGGTGAGTAGGTTGAACCGTGCATTAGCAATAATATCTTGCCATCAAATGTTCTGCAGGCAGTAATTAGGAGCTTCTTACAAGACACTGACCTCTATGTCGATCGACTTGGCTTTGTGATAAGGATCAAGGGGATGATCCTATGATTGTTGTCCCGATCTTTCACAACGAGTAACCCGGACGGTAAATCCTTCCAACAACACCAACGGCGTCACCTGAAGGTGGGGAATAAATCCAGCAAGCAACGTGATGAAGATCACCACGCCACTAACCCGAGCACGATAACACTTGATGAACACAAGCACCCTCGCAGCAATCTTTATTACAAACTGATAAACGGCATCGCCGTCCCCGGAGGGATGCTTCACCAACGAGCTCAAAGTCTATGGACTGTTTTTAATCTAAACTCAAGCTAACCATAAAACGATGCCTAGCGACTCCTTATATGAGGGGAGGGATGCTACAGTACCGCGCTACAGTACCGCCCCCCCTAATGGACCCTACGTTGACTTGGTTGGACAGGCCCAAACCAAGCCCAAACTCATAATTATTAAAAACTCTAATTATTTAAAATAGCAACACACGACGAATACACCTAACTTGGTGGAGTCCTGAAATTGGGCTGCACCTCCCCCGTCGTTCCCATATCACTTTGTTTGCAGGGATATCTTGACCCGGAGTATTTCCTCACTCATAAGCTGACGGACAAAAGTGACGTATACAGCCTTGGTGTTGTTTTTCTGGAACTGCTGACAGGGATGCAGCCTATTTCTCATGGGAAAAATCTAGTCAGAGAGGTAAACTATCAAAGTTCAGACTCATGGAGGAAGGAATGTACTGCAGTTCCATGCTAGCAAGCAGAAACTGAACAGCGACAATACTTATGCAGGTCGTGATAGCGAATCAGTCCGGGATGATACTGTCGGTGGTGGACATGCGGATGGGGTCGTGTCCTGCGGAATGCGTGGAGAGGTTCGCCGCGCTGGGGCTCAGGTGCTGCCGGGACGAGACGGACGCGAGGCCAAACATGGTGGAGGTCGTGAGGGAGCTGGAGACGATATGGCAGATGACGCCCGAGATGGACGGCGTGCCGTCGGAGTCGGTCGCCATGGACCCTAGCCACACCGCCACCGGCAGAAGCACGGGGACGTCGTCTTCTGGCACGAGGATGGTCTCCGGGGGCAACGACCAGTACATGTCATCGTCTGATGTCTCCGGCAGCAACCTGCTGAGCGGAGTCGTGCCCAGCATCCACCCTCGCTGAGAAAATAGTCGCTGCTGATATGCTCATGTACGAGTGAGCACATTCTGATGTCCTGGGTGCTATGCTTTTGTCACCGCCGAAAACTTGTATGATAAGTAGCATGAGCCTTTTCTGTTGTGAAGCTTCCATCTAGAAGTATGCTACCGTAGTTTCTCGTTTAGTTTTCGGTTGTTTTTAGTTTGGTTTGAACCTCGATACTTGTTATGTTATCCTTTGATAGTGGAACCTGATGGAAAAAAAGATCCCAGAAATTTGTTAGCGCGTGGGCCTTACGTGTGGGTGTGTGTAGATGGATATTAGAAAATTATTACGGTTGCTCACGTTTTCTTTAACATTGTAAATAAGGAATTTATCTTGAGAATGTTGATGCTGGCAATGTATTTGGAACATGACATGTTTAACCACAGAGAAAGGTATGGACGACCAGTGGCGTATCTAGGAATTTTTTTTAGCTTTTGCACACTGCAATAATAAATGTCGCAGCCCGTTTTTTCAAATGAATAGTATAAATAGAGATGATCGATTCACAATATTATTGTTTCATACTCCGTTCCATGCTGATTTTTTTTAAATAATACTTTTTTTTTAGAAATTCGGAAAATATTGCGCAGATTTAGAATATTTCAAAAATAATATGGCCTCGGCCTGGAGGAGGCCGACTGGGGCTGGTCGGCCCGGAGGTGGCCGACTGGGGCTCGTCGGCCCAGAGCTGGCCGACCAGGGGGGAGAGAGGATCACGGGCCGGCCGATTGCCTGATCGGCACCGAGCGGCCACGCTTCGGCCACGTCACGGCCGATTGGCCCGTCGGCCTACTCCCAGCCGACGAGGTCCTGTTAAGTGCCCGAGCCTCTTCTTCTTCCTCCCATCGCGCTGCTTCTTCCTCTCTCTCTCCTGTTCGTCCGAGCCGAAAAACCATGAAAAATCAGCCTCTGTGTAAATTCTCCACTAGAAATTAGTCCTAGGTTGTTACTAAGGTTGTGGGGTGCCCGATCTATCATGGTGTAGGTTGTGGAGGCGAGTTGGACGGTGGGAGATTGTATTTCGAAGGTGGTCGTGGTCGTGGTGGTGCTCCGGTGGTGGAGGCTCTGGGTGCACCTGTGGAGGAGGGTTCGGCTGCTGTGGTGGTGCTGCTGTCATGCTTCAAGGGTACGTGACTATTCTTACATTAGGATTAGGGTTTGTGTTATTTAGATTAGGGTTTGTGTTATTTAGATAAGGGTTAGTGTGTTGTTAGTATGATAGGATTTTTAGTTAGCCCGGATGGATTCGTAGTGGGTATTGTATTAGTTTATGATTCCCGTTTGCAATAACTTTACGGCAAGTTTTGATTACATCATTTAGTTGTTTCAGTAATATTAATGGGACGGTCGTATTAATATTTGATACATTTTAAAATTTGACTAGGTGAGAAAAATGTCGGATGTAGTAAAATTTGTTTTCTACTACGGTGAGGGTTCAGTACAACAAAATGAAGATGGGATGGACCTGAGTCAGTTTCAGCACATCGAGTTGGATCTGACTGCCCCTAAAAATTGGTCTGTTAGTCAGTTAAAATATTGGTTGGCAGAGTGTTTGGGATTAAATGCAGAAACACACACTGTCGGGGTGCACGCGTTATGGTCGAGGTCCAGTAAAAAAATTAGGTACACTCTGAGACCGATTGATCGGGATTCTCAGTGGGTGAACTGGTTGCAAGGTTGTGAAAACAGGGGAAGCCACCCAGTTGCCTTGTTGCTTCCTGTCGTTAAGGAGGTAAATGTCAATCCTCCTGAAGGCGAGGGTGGGCACGATCCAGGGCAGAGCAGTTCAGCAACCATGGAAATTGAACATGATGACAACCATGGTTATGATGGAGGCAGTGGTTATGAATCAGGGCAGAGTAGTATGGTTGGAGGGCATGATGACGGTGAAAATGTGGAGGCAGATGGGGATGAGGAAGATGGCCGAATGCAGAACGAGATGGCAGATGAAGATATTGAGGGTGATTGCGGGGACGGCAGTGATTCTGATTCGTCGAATGACGCAGAGTACGAGCCGGAGGTGCCTTATCCAGCTTCATGGACTCAGGACTTCTCATCTGGCATGACTCTGGACGATGGTCATGATTCTTCCTGGCAATATCACCAGAGCAGCATGGCTGTGGGAGCAATTTACGCTGACAAGCAACATCTGCAGGAAGCAATCATACAGTGGGCAATGTCGACATCAAGGGTTTTCAAGACAACTGTGTCGAGTAAGAAATATCTGACCATGGAATGCTCGAGGATAGATTGTCCGGGTAGGGTGCACGCATATGTCCCCAAGTATGATACAAACTGGGTTGTGAGTGACATGGTAATGCATACATGTCGTATTCCCAGCATCCTTCAGGATCACCGTAATCTGTCATCCACGCTTATTGCTCGTTTGTTTTACACGGAGATAGTGGAGAGCAAGGCGATGGAAGTGAAGGCAATAAGGAACAAAGTCTTCACAAGATTCAATTTCAACATTTCGTATGGCAAGGCCTGGAGGGCTAAGCAGAGCGCGCTGGAGGCCAGATTTGGGTCATTCTTTGACTCATATGATTCTGTTGTCCGGTTGCTCCGCACGCTTCAGGCGAGGAATCCTGGCACATATGTTGATCTTCAAGACTTCTACATGCCAGAGTTCCCTACAGTTAGGGTGTTGCACCGTTTGTTCTTCTCTTTTGGTGTATGCATCGAAGCCTTCAGCCACTGCCGACCAGTGTTATGTGTCGATGGCACATTTTTGACCGGCAAGTACAAGGGTCAGATATTGACTGCTATTGGCCAAGACGGCAATAACCAACTGTTGCCCCTTGCTTTCGCTTTTGTTGAGAGCGAGAACACGGATAGTTGGACGTGGTTCTTTAGGCAGTTGAAAAAAGCAGTTGTCAAGGATAAGCAAAATGTTTGCGTTCTACATGACAGACATGCGGGTATACTCAACGCTATAAAGGCATTAACAAACCCTGGACCAGATGAAGAAACACCGTGGGTGGATCTTCAGAGTCGTTGGTGCATGCGCCATCTAGGTGCTAACTTCTTCTCACAGTTCAGAAATAAGAGTCTCATGAATTTGTTCAAAAAACTCTGCAAGCAGAACCAGGAATGGAAGTACAATTTTCTCCGTGGCAAGCTTGATGAGTTCACGAACAAACATGTTCGGGAGAGGAAAGCTGCACGTACTGCGGCAGTGGCGTTTCATGTAGCCCAAGTAGCGGCACAAGCAGCTACAGGGCCTGCACCGCAAGAAGAAGAACCGATCGGTATGTGTGATCTGCCAGGCTTTGACCCACCGGGCACGAGGAGAAAGGGTGGACGGTTGATTAAGAATTTCCAGCAGTGGATTGAGCATGAGCCCGTGGAGAGGTGTTCATTGTTGCACGACTCATACGGAGCCAGATATGGCGTCATGACTACAAACCTTGCCGAAACATACAATTTTGTCCTCCGAGGGAACAGAGCCTTGCCATTAACTGCCCTTGTGGAGGGAATTTTCCAAGGCACGGTTAATTATTTCAGAGTCAAACGCCAGCAAGCCGAAATGCATATACTTCGCACTCCAAACTCACCCTGGTGTGAAAAGATTACGAAGTACATGGATGCTAAGATGGAGAAGGCACGAACTTTCCAAGTGGTTGCCATCGGAAATCAGGAAAGGAGGTTGTAACGCCCCGGGATTTTTCCCAATTAGAAAATTGTTTGTTTTTCTTTTTGCATCAGCAAGACATCATCATGCATCATTTGCATTTGTCAATCTTAATTTAAATTATTGCATTTAAATTTAACTCCATTTAAATTCTTTTCCACTTTTAAATCGAAATGCAAATCAATTTAATTTAAATGTGATATTTAAATTCTTTTCAAATATTCAAACTAATATATTAAATGGTGTGTTTTGAAATAATAATTATTTGACCAAAAGTTATATATCTTTTCTTCTTCTATTTTATTTTAAAAACATAAAACATAAATGAATTAAATAAAAGAAATAAAAAAATTGCAGAGAAGAAAAATACTCACCTGGCCCATCTCCAAAGCCCACCTCTGACCCACTCTTCCCCTCCCTTGTCTTCTTCCTCGCTTTACAGCGAGGCAGAGAAAAGGGCTATGGCGCCCCCACCTCCACCTGCTCCCTTGCCCTCCTTAAAGACGATCCGCGCCTCAGCCCAAACCCTAGCCTCTCCTTCCTCCTCCCCCCTTCGGCGCCGCCACCATCACCCTCGATTCTCCCCTATTCTTTCCCTTCTCCTTCCTCTGCTTTTCTCCCCGAAAATTACCATAGGAGCACCACGCCGTCCCTCCCCCGCTCCGGTGCCGTCGAAGCCCATAGGAGGAGCACCGGAGGTCCGCGACGACCTCTCCATCCTCTCCACCGCAGGAATCGAGCCGGGAGCGCTCGTGGCAGTCGCCCTCGTCCTCGTCTCCACCATGGCCGGTGGACCTCCGCCTCCCAATTCCGGCGACAACAACTTCCCCGAGCACGAACGCCTCCTCCGACGACCCCCCACGGTGAGCCCCGGTTCCATTCCCGCCGTTCCCATATCCTTTTATGGCCGGAGTCGCCGAATCGGTCCATGAGCTCGTCCCCGAGCCGCCGGTGACGCCATGGACGACCGGAGAACCTCACGCACAAGCTGCTTGCCCCCTCCTCTCTCTCTCTTCAAACACTGCACCTCACAGCAACCCCGCACGCACACCCGCCCGCCCCAGCGTGGCCCGGTCGTGGTCGCCGTTGGCCGATTCCCGCCGCCGCTGTGCCGGTCTCCGGGCAGATGCAGTTTTCGTCAGTAAACAGAGCACTTCATCCACCTCTTAAGCCAACGAACTCTCTTCCTAACACAATCACCCACCGGTCCTAGTGGCTAGCACCACTGATTCCGCTCCGTGCGCTCCGCGTCGGGAGTTCGAACCCCAGGGCAGAGCAATAAAGCCCACTTTTTGCATCTTTAATCCCACCCTGACCGGCGGGCCCCGCTGGTCAGTGACCGTGGGAGCCCGCGCAACACACCCGCGCCAGCGAGGCTAGATGGGCCCGTACGGCAGTCACTGTGGTGTGTCTCTTTTCGGTGAGAAAAGTCCGAGAAGAATTCCAGGCGCTGCAATTTGCACCCGAGTCCCTGAACTTTCTATTCTAACAGTTGAACCCTCACTGGAATTTCTCCCATCACGAACAAGTCCCTGTCATTTTCAGAAACACCCCTAAACTTAATATGCTAATAACTTTAATTCTATAACTCCAAATAAAATAATCTGTATATGTTTATTTATCAGAAAAATGCAATAAATATTAATATGCCATTTGTAGGTCATTTTGCATCTGTTATTTTAATTGCTTAGTATTTAATTGCAACTAAATAATTAAATATGGAATGTTACGGGTAATAAATATATAATGCCCTATTCCATTTAATTTAATTTAATTAGATCACCCATGCCATGTGTTGCCATGCTAACCAACATTTAATATTGCTGGTAAATAAATAACTTGCACCTAAATATTAATTGTCGGGGTTGTTTTCCCGCTTAATTTGGATTACCTGCACTGTATTGCATCTTGACATGCCATGCATCATTCTCATATGATCATGCTGGATCTTTTGCCGTAGTTGTAAAATGCATCTTTTACGTTTTCCAGTGTTGCTTCTTCGCGGATACAACGTTGAGATGTGTGAGCAACGACAAGATCTGCTTCCATGCGGGATTCCAGGCAAGCAAAGTTTGCTTGTTTACCTATACATTGTCTTTCATCCTTGCCTTTTGATCTATGCTATCCTAGTTACGATTCTTGAATTGCGATCCCATCATATGTTTATCCTGCAGCCCATACAGCTTTATCCCGACATCCCATCACCTGTTTTATGTTTATCTGTTAGCCTTGCGAGTCGTAGTGCATGCTTAAGGTTGGTTCTGCGAGTCTGTTTGTCCTATGTCATTTATACTTAGCATGATAGATTGTCTACTTTAATAAAATGATATCTTTGTTGGGGTATTATAATTAAAAGATAAGGCACCGGCGGAAGGCCTTGCGAGGTGCTTTGTTCTGCTAAGTGTCGACCTAGGAACTCAGTTCTTGTCCTCGGATCCAATTTTGAGCGCACTAACCGCTTGTGGGAGGCCCTATGGAGCCCCCCGCGACTTCGATCTAATCCGCTTCTTATCCAGGGCGCCGCAAGTAGTTCGGGCTTTCCATTTGATGCATGCATATGGTTACCTAACGATCTCATGATGATGGAGTAGTCGATTCTCATATAGGGTGGCACGTTCTTAGAGTGCTATGAAGGTCGTATCCCGCGGGCACTGGACCTGATTAGCCGTGCACACAATCATGCGGTTCCTTGGATGGGTTGTAGAGAAGAGATTTGCCGTGTTGAGATGCCCTACCTTCTGGCTTGCTTTTGGGGTTGATCGAACGAGTACGGGTCCAGTAGTGCACCCCTGCAGGGTATAATCTTATCGATGAGCCGTGTCCACGGTTATGGACGACTTGGTGATGATGCTGGCTAACAAGATCATAGACAACTTACACATAATCATTGTTAATTAACCTGACTAGTAATATAGAATTACTTTCACAATAACTTGTAACTAAAACTGATAACGTGTGAGTTTCCCGAATTGCTTCCTCATATTTGGTTGAGGGGGTTAATCCGAGAATGGGTTATGATTGGTGTTAGTTGTAGATGGTTATCTTATGCGCTCTCTCATCCCTCTCTGATTAGACGGAAGTGGTAGCATGTCTCTTTAGGTTGCTAGTGCTGCTGCCGCTAAGTCCACCTCCCCTATATTTTGGGAGATGGTGTAGAAAGTAGGCAAGTCGGTTTTGCTTGCCAGGGAGTGCCCTGACCCTCTTTTGGGATGTGCTTTATGTGCAGTTAACAGGTTTGAAGTGTGACGACGTTAGCTTGGGAATCCCTCCGGCTTGGCTGGGCAGGGATATGGCGCCATTGCTTATCTTCAGGACTCTTAGTCCAATTTGCATCTTATCCGTAGTCGGATACTATTTTTGCTTCCGCTGTCATTTGAATCTTTGCATTGTATCATTTGTATCTTGACTCGTTCGAGTCGTTGTTGTAATTTTATCTTCTGTTGTATTTGTGGATGTATCGAAACTGTTGTAATGTTATCACAATTCCACCCACATAATGCGCATGTTTCGACGTGCACATTATGTCTGGTGGGCGACCTAAAATCGTTATTATGCGGATTTCGGCGGGAGCGCTTAAATCTACATAGTACCGATTTTCGGGCGTCACAGAGGTTCGAGGTCCGCTTACCTACCGACAAGTTCGGTTGTGGCAATGTGTTGAGAACGCATGAGGTGAAGATTGGAAATGAAGCATGGCCAACCTGTGAATGCACATGCAACAAACCGAAATTGTTTCACCTTTCATGCTCGCATGTACTTGCTGCTTGTGGGCAGCTTGGTTTGGAAGCAATCTCGTTTGTCTCACCGTACTTCAGTCGTGAAGCTGTCTTGAACACATGGACAGGTGAGATGCAAGGATTCCGAGCCATTGGTAATTTCAACACCGTTGAGCCAGGTGAGAGGAGATACATTCCTGACCCAAGGTTACTTCGTCCGGGTAGAGGTAGACGCCAGTGTAGACGCATACGTAATGATATGGATGAATCGGAAGCTGGAGGACCTACCAGGCAATGTTTTCTATGCAACCAATTTGGCCATAGGGATACGAACTGTCCGGAATTTGGACCTGGTGATGCTACGGTACGTGGAAGAGGCAACCGAGGCCGGAGAGTAAGAGGAAGAAACTAGAGTACCTTTATATTTGTAATAAATGCAGACTACGTATCTGCCTCTATGTACTACTCTGTAATCGTGGAACCATTATGTTTGTATTTGTACTCTGTAATCGTCAAAATTGTAATTTGTTTGGATTTGTAGTCATTTAAATTTTGTTATTTGGTCATTCTATTATCATTTTAATCTGTCCTTACAGAGATGGTGGGGATGGCGTTGCTTAACCCAGTGGTGGACAACAAGCATCGTGCTAAGCTAATGCAGGATAATGTTCTCCAACCTCTTATCACTCGTGGTCAGAAGGATAACAGGCAGATACACCCAGATTGGATCGATCGGTAAGTTTTATTTTTATTTTGCTCATAACATGTACTGGTCAAATAGTTAACAATTTTATGATACATGCAGTTTGACGTGGGCTGGGCTCCTACCCTTTGCTCGCCTTGTTGAGGCGTCAGATGTGACTGGTCGGCTTGCGATGGACCACTGTTTGCTCACCTGCTTGGTGGACCGATGGAGACCGGAGACGCACACGTTTCACTTTCGCTGGGGCGAGATGGCTCCTACTCTACAGGATGTGTCCTACCTACTGGGTCTTCCTCTAGCTGGTGAGTCCATAGGTCCGTTGCAGACCCCTGATATGTGGTCTGAGGATATGGAAAACCGATTCCAACATATAAATCCCAACGCAACTGTGTTTCTGCATGAGGATCACGGACCCAAGCTTGATTGGTTGCTTAAGTTCCAGGTTAGTACTACGTCATTGTCTTGTTTCATCCATCACTTCAGCTAACCTTTACCTAACTTGTACAATTATTGTTTTCGGTGCAGATACAGAATTTTGGCACGATCCAGATGTCCGAGGCCCAGATTACTAGGAGCCTCGAGGCGTACCTTATGTGGCTGCTAGGAAAATTGATGTTCATGGAGAACCATGTCACCACTATCAGTGCACGATACATCCCCATCGCATTGGAGATTGCAAGTGCGACACAGCCATACCACATCACTGTTCGTAGCTGGGGTTCTGCAGTCTTAGCGGCCACGTACCGAGGTATGTGCAACGCGTGCTTTCTTACGGCGACAAAGTCAGCAATTCTTGGATGCCCTATGCTGTTGCAGCTGTGGTCGTGGGAGAGGTTCCCCATTGGACGACCCGACATTTCGGCTGCCGACCCGTGGCCGCTCAACCAATTTCGACCCGGAGCACATAGACGACCCTACTTTTGGCACACTTTGGACACATCGCAAGGTATGTTCAATAATATTTTACTAATTATGCTTGTCAATGAGTATCTTCCTGTTTACTTATACAATTTACGTCTTTGTTTTGCAGAGACGATTCGCTCGAGATCAGGTTCGGAACTGCTACCCGGCATTCAACGAGCAGTTCGACGTTCTCTCCGAGGCTTCAGTTATTTGGGAGCCATACTCGCCTGACGCGATCGCGTCGAAATTCCCTGGAGGAATTTCTATCATGTGCACGCGAGATGAAGCATACTGGATGACGAAGTCGAAGATTATCTTCGACGTCAGCGTTGAGGAGATGGCCCTGCAGCGTGTTATGAGGCAGTTCGGTCTGCGTCAGATCTCGGTCCCCCCGCCTATTGATGCGCCTCTACCAGACATCGTCCACCGCTACCTCCATTTCTTAACCACACATTTTTGTTTTAACACTTGTCATCCACAATTATGCTAATGTTTCTTGTCTTGCAGATGGAGCAGGAAGGGAACTAACAGGACTGCGACACAATGGTTGCAAAGAGTGCAACCTTACGTGGCCGAGTGGGCTGATGCGCTGACTCGTCTCTGGGTCGAGGCGCAACCCTTCGATCCGGCGGAGTACGACGAGTACCTACAGTGGTACGTCAGTTCCACAAGGGTTTCTCTCGTTCATCACGCCCAACCGGATGTGATGCCGGCCCCTGCTACGTGGGATATGTACCCCAGCCAGTCTATGTCCGGCTCACGGCAACACGCGGTACAAATAATTAACTTATCTACAATCATTTACCCTTATTTATATTATCCTTCATTTCCTAACTGTCTGTACCACTTTCAGGCTGAGTTGACGTGGGATCTTGGGAATGATATAGACCAGTTAGACCGTTCACTTTCGACCGGTCCTTTGCTTACACGCGAAGAGCATCGGTCTTGGTTGCAGTCCGCTGCTCAGAGAGTGCGACAGATCTACGAGGCTATCACGTGTGTCCGCTCGTCTGACGTTCTCCCACATGCTGCACGACGGCCACCGCATCCGTCCACGCAGCTGCCTCAACGGCGGGCACGGCGTAACGTGAGAATACCTCCGGAGGCACACCGACAGCACCCGCGTCCACGTGTCGCACCACCTCCACCTGACCAGCCAGGAGGTTCGGGCTGGCAGCAGCAGAGTTACCACCAGGGGGGCTATCAGCAGAGCCCCGCTGGGGGCTACCAGCAGGGGGCCTACCAGCAGAGCCCCACTGGGGGCTACCAGCAGCGACCCTCTTCGGAGTACCAGCAGAGCCCCTGGACCGGCTTCCAGCCTCGTGCACCACACGGTATGTCGATTCGTACTACTACATTATCATGTATTCAAACTATTTATAAAATAACATGTTACATAAAATTTCTTGATTCTAGCACAATTCGACTTCGACTTGGGGCCTATTATCTCCGAGCATTACTCGGGTGCTTCTGGTTGGGAGAGTCAGCCGGACGTGTTTCCCGGTGCGGATGCGGACACCCAGTGGCTCAACATGTACAACACTCCTCCTCCACAACCCACACAGGATACACAGCAGGCAGATGACGGGTCCTTGGTTCCTCCACGAGTCACCCGCCCACCCCATCGGTTTGGATGGAGCACTCCTCAGCCACATCCGCCACGTCGTGGCAGAGGCGATGACTGAGACTCTACTTATGTATCAGAGACATATGTTCGCTATTTTCCATGTACCGTCAGACCTATGTATAAGACATATGTATGCTACTCCTTTCCCTCGAGGCGCACAACGGTGGCCAGAGAAGACATTATGTATCGTTATGTACTAGCACTACAAGAGGACCCCTCCTACAGCAACGCATTTATCTGTATCTAAATGTTCATATATGCGTTGCTAGTGTATTTACCAACAGATGAATATGCGTTGCCTTATTGGGCGTTGCAAGGGTACAATGCAACACATATACCTCCGTTGGTAACCCATGGGATAAGCGTTGCAACGTAGCAACAGATTTCAACCAACGATCGCACATGTAGATACATCACATACGAACTGATTTTTTTTATTTTTTGGTTAATTAGTTTGCTCGTTCTAGAAGATAACCGAGTTAATTTGAGACATATCACAACGGATGCAAATCTTAGTATATAAAACAGTGAATGATAAAAAAGGTACACATTTATTACTGAAATACCATCCTTTACAAGATAATTATCCGAAGAGTACACCGTTTTACATCTTTGAATAAAACTATGGTAGTCTACCTAGTCCTATATATACTTGTTCTAATATATTGTCTAATATATCCGTAGCTTCTATCCAAATAGACCAAGTCCTGCTGATTTATGAGACCTGCAAACGAATAAAAAATATTTCAGTATCAATGTGGCAAGAAACTAAATGGTATAGTGAATTCTATTACATACTTGATTGAGAAATAAAGATATCCGAAGCTAATTCAGCACAAAAACTCTTTGCTGTTCTCGCATTTGGCATACCTTGTCAGACCGGCAAGCTGCACAAGTTACCACGCTGATAAAACAGGATAAGAGAGGATCTGAACGGATTCATTAAACGGAATATTATTTTTATTAACTAGATCATCCATATAATCTTAATGATATTCTAATTGCTGCACCGAGAATATTGACAACAACAAAGACATTGAGAATTGAGAAATGTTCCGGTGCTTTCCGAGAAAACATGTTGCACGAATTTTAAGGCAAAGCGATGGCTGTGATTAGAGGTGGGGATTAAGGATGCTAATCCCACATAGTTAGTACTCCTCTTAGATCACTTTGTGAACCTAACCATAGCCGTCGATATGCTTTAAAATTCGTGCAACTTGTTTTTCTGGAAAGCACCAGAGCACTTCTCGAATTGAGAATTAGTGCTTGAAAATTACCGTCACAGACCTTATATCCTTACTACATGCCCAATATCCAATGCGGCCAAAACTTTGTTGATGAAGCTATACCATTGTTGCCAATCCATCTGCACCCTCTCGCACCTTCCATTACCTAGTACGGATAATCCTGCATCGTTAAGCTCAACAGAGTTAACTTGGAAAGCTGGCTGCGAGATTAAAACCATGCCAGAGCCTACAGTTCTCCTACGACCTCTAACCAATGCAAAAAAAGAAAGAATATGACTGCACGTGATGAACGGCCGGCCGACGACAGGCATTGGCAGTGATGCACAAATATCCTGGAGAATTAGTGAATCCGAATCAAGTTGAGGCAAAAGGACAGAGAAGTCTCACCGGGAAAAATGAAATTTTGCACCTGGAACCTGACCTCTGTCGTGCCCTTGATCTGCCTCCCTGTTCTCGACGACTCTTCCAGAAACCACCACGTCCTGGAGGATCGAAAATACATATTGGTTCCATTGGAAGCATTTTGTGGATTCAGAGGATCTCGTAGTACACGGACGTGAAGCTATGGTCGAATCATACCTTTGAGACATCCTCGTTCCGAATCCTGTCAATAAGAAGCGAGGAGTAGTTGATCGCAGCCTGAGTAGGGTCACCGGCGAGGAAGGCACTGCTTCGGCTGAGCGACGCCCTAGGGAGAGGATGGAGGCGGCTAGGTTTTGGGGAGAGGATTGAGGAGAATAACTGCCTGGTGCGGGGAAAGAGTCCATGGGTGTGACAATGTAACATGGGTGGTTGCTTTAAAGATCCTTCATGGGCTGGGCTCGGAATATTTGTGTAAGACAACGGATTATCTGGCAACACATATTTCTGTATCTAAAATAAATTTTTACAACAAATGTTTAAGTCGTTGCTAGGTATGCATTGCTATACGGGGGTTGTTGTTGTAGTGTAGACTTATTAGTACGATCTATGTGGCAATATTTGATATGTCCGTAACCGGTAGACATTGGTACGTAAGATAAGATACAACAAACCTCGATTACATACCGATCACACCACACAACAATAGGAAATGCAGGTACAACTACTAATTAATCGATACTCAAAGAAAGATACAACATAACTCAAATTAAGATTCTACCTATCTCCCATCAATGCAGCCTGCACCATCCGCGGATTTAGCACCCTTGCCCTTTGACGATGATTCAGACTTCTTACCCGCACCCTTGCTCGATGCTTCTGCCTTCTTCTCCTTGCCCTTACGCACTGCTTCAGCCCCCTTTTCCTTTGACGACGGCATGAAATCGTCGTCATCATCGCTGGAGTATACCCAGAGAAATGAACGACCGTACCTCTCACGTATGTCTTGAGTTCGATGAATCGGCTCATTAGTAACATGCCTATCGAACTTATCCGCAAGCCTCAAGACTTCAGCACGGATTTGTTCTGTGGTCCTATACGGAAACCCATCTCGGCATAGCCTCGCCCCTAGCAAAGCGAGATGTCTCTCACTACCAACAATTTCTTCAAGTGGAATTTCCCTACCATCTACCTTCAAATAGGTGATAATCTTAGCTAGATGCTCGGATGCGGCTATATGAAAGCCGGACACACACTTCTCACAAGGTACAATACACACCATGCTGGCGCTCTGTGACAGTACCCCCCCTAGAGTGGTTTTTATAGGACAATGGTGGCGGGAGGAACAGGCGGGAAACGGTGGCGGGAGAAACGGGCGGGAAACGGTGGCGGGAGGAATAGGCGGGAACGGTTGGCGGGAGAAACGGGCGGGAAACGGTGACGGGAGAAAAAGGCGGGAACGTCCGGCGGGAGAAACGCGCGCTAATCGTGCACTAAGGAGAAATAGGAGGAGAAGAAGTTGCTGCATGCAACGATCGGCTTACCCTGGGCCGACAGGGCTGGTCGGCCCCCTCCGAGCCGACCAGGTCCATGCCAGGTCCTGCAGGCGCGCAGATGCGGCCGACGAGACCTGGTCGGCCAGCTCTGGGCCGACGAGCTCCAGTCGGCCTCCTTCGGGCCGAGGCCGTAATATTTTTGAATTTTCCTAAAACTGCGCAATATTTCCCGAATTTCTAAAAAAAAAGTATTATTTTAAAAAAATCAGCTTCGTTCAATATGAGATGACTCTCATATGTTTAAAAGTGGATGTATAAAGACTTTTTAACATGTCTATATACATCTACTTTTATATTAATTTTACGGAAAATGAACGGTCTGAAGTTATGGTTCCGCGGCGGACTCTCGCTAGCCATCTGATCATTACTTTCAACCACGGCGCAATCCCATTCTCCTCACGCCAACCACGGCAGAGACCAGGCACCGTGGCCCACCACGCATCGCCGCCTCCGCCCGGCCGCCGTCGTCACGCCTTCCTCCGTGCAGCTCTGCCGGGACGCACGCGGCCCCTCAGCCAGTCCTCTGCCTGTCCATGGCGCTATCCGGCCTCTTGGCATGGTGCTCGTGCGGCGAGGTCGGTCTATCCTCTACACAGACATGGCCGACGCAGCATCCATGCTTCAGTTCCTCTGAGTTTCTGTTGTACAGCGAGGCAGTTGATGGCTGTGCGGCGTGTTCCCGGGTCTGCACGTGGTGCCATGGTCATCCGCTCCTATTTTTGTGATTACTCCTTTCTAATCTTGTTTGCAAAGCCAACTGATGTGTATTGTGTTCCTCCGCTCGTCAGATTTCTTGATAAAAGCTACGTGGATTTATGTATCTTTATCGTTGGACTAATCGCGTCAAGATCTTTGAAATTAAATTCTATGTTGATATGTTCCGACGATATTTTTTTACGACCCAAAAGTTATCCACATGTGAGTTATCAGTCTGTATCTATGTAAGTTACCTACCCAGGCAACGATTAATTTTATGTTTAAAAGTATAACTCATTTTCTTAAAAAGGTAACAATTATTTAGAGGATATGAGGATATGGTATATATCGATTTTATGATTTTATGGTGGGTAACTATGGCATGAATAAATTTTAACTTCATCAAATTACGGTGGGTAATCTTTATCGTGAGAGTATGGTAACTATATCGATTATGTGGTGGATAATTATGTCATGAGCATATGGGTGACTCCATCAATAATTACGTCATGAGTACATGGTGGTTAACTGTATCAGTACCAGATTGGTAACTATTACCGTTCGAGTATGTTAACTACGCCGATTCTATGGCGGATAACTATCACTAGAGCAAAACAGGCCACTGGTCCCGGGCCGGGAGGGCTTTTTGTCCCGGTCACGCGCCCGGGACAGCGTGTTCGGGACAAATAGCCCCCCTATTTGTCCCGGGTACGCCACGGACCGGGACCAGTAGGGGGGTCACGTGGCCAAACCAGACAACCTCTGGCTGCCACTCATTTGTCCCGGTTCGTAATACGAACCGGGACAGTATATTTGTTTTTTTTGTTTCTTTTATTTTGTTTCCTGTTTTCTATTTTTGTTTCTGTTATCTATTTATGTTACTGATTCTTTTGTGTTTGCGTTTTTTCATTTATGTTTCATTTCAAACAAGATCGAGTTGCATATTATACGTTACTATGTAATATATATCATGAATACACGATTTTTTTCTCGGGATAGTCATGAATACTACTAGTACACGAGTTCTCACAAACAAATATTTACAACCGGAAGATCATGTCTAAATATTTACAAACAGAGATCATTACATGACAGAGAAACATTAGACCCTATTTTTTCCTCGGGATGGTCTTTTTTGGCGGCCGGATTATACTGCATTCTGCGCCTGGCTTTATGACATAGTCAAGCAGAAAGCCCGCAATTTCCTCCACAATTGGTAGTAGGCGGTCTTTTGCATCAAGCCTGTTACGGATCGTCTCAAACTAAAAAGGAGAGATCAACACCAATATATCAACCATAATGAAAATAATTCAATTTGAAAAGTGAACAAGTTTGAATGAATTGTTAACGTACCCTATTCCAGTCTGCACCCTCATTGAAGTGAATTCGGATGAACTCGCAGACATAGAATCCACACAAATTGGTGCCTTGTTGCTGCTTCGCGCACTTTATGATAGAATAAGATACGAAATCAATAAAAAATAATCAAAAATATTGAAAAATGGTATTGTGAGACTGAAATTAAGAATATGCATACGTGGAACCTAGCTAGTACGTCTTACCTCTCGCCATTTAAAAGTGAGGTTCTTAGCTATACCGACTTCCTTGTGGAAACCGGTGAACTTGTCCCAGACCCTGAAGTTTACGGTATGGAAAATTAGTAAAGAAGTTAACTAATTACTATATATTATTAGAAAAGACGAGGTCGATTGTGATAATGAACGAAATTACCTCTGGAGCATCTGTTTCGTGTCGTCGAACTTTTCTTCAGGTTTCGATAATGGGTCCAAGACATCAACGATTGCCTTTTCAACATCAATCTCAAATAATACCCAGTGAAATCGGCCATATGTTTATATTTGTTAATAACTAAATCATCAATTACATATACTTAATTAACATCGAGTATGTATAAGAAAGTAAACAACTCACTCGAAGTTGAACGGGAAAATTATGGTGCTTTTGTAATGTTGCGCCATCAAATAAGTAAGCAAAAGCTCCTCCGTTTGATCTCGGTAATGTAACAAACCATGATGATGAACTCGATTAGGGTCAATGAATCCAATCTTGTGATTGAGTCACAGCTTTCGAGATTGTATAATTTTCAGCCTGCATAATAGAGTATAAAAGTAATATAGTGATAAGGATAATTACAAGCAATGAAAAATAAGTAGAGCTAGAGAATTACCTGACATATATACATAATTTAATTACTTACATGCAAAAGGCACTGATGATAGATTTGTCGAGCGCGTCAAAATTGAATAACTGCCATAATTCGCAATACTCAATTTGAACCTCATCATCACCTAGGCCAAAAAAATCCTTTGGAATTTTCCCATAGAGCCAGTCTCCGTCTTGACTTTTCGTGGTACGCATGTACCATGCATTTAGTTGGTGCAACCTAGCTGGTAGAGTGCGCACCATTGCAGGGTCGACAAGATCTTCTCCTCTCACATATGTCCGCACCACCTCATGTATGGTGACACTCTCGCCAGATTGCAATGCCTTAAGCTCTGCCAGAGTTATATCCATATCTCTAGCTTGCTGCGAAAGTACATCATCGACCGGGTTCCGGTTGTAAGGCGCCAATATGAGTGGAGGGGCCGATTGTCCTGCCTGCATTCCGAGCTGTGGAACATCTCTCTTCTGGGTGGCAGCAGATTTTTGTTCTTCCCGCACTCTCCTAGATGTACGCACCAGAACGCGTGTGTAGTCATCGTCCATATTTAGTTCATATTGCGACGGATGCGTAAGAAATTTTATGGCCCACCGTATCGCATCCGAAGAATAAACCGGAACAGGCAAAGACATCTTTTTTGCCTTCTTTCTCTGGGAAGCCTGGATCTCCTCGACCCATGTATCGACATCTTCGCGAGAGTTCACAAAGCGAGACTTCCCCGTTTCGCTTTTCTGAGTACTAGTCGACGCAGCGGTGCACTTCCGCTTCTTTTGCGGAGGCGATGGAGTCCGTTGACGCGGCGGAGTACGCTCACGCGACGGCGGAGATGGACTAGCGCCTTGGTTGTCGTTGTGGGGGGTGTCTGGACTAGCGCATTGGTTGTCGTTGTTGTAGTTATGTGGACTGGCATGTGGACTGGGAGGGCGATTTTGCTGCATGTGTGGGAACACGATGTATTCTTTTTTCCATAAGCAGGTACTCTTGAGGGCAAATCTCAACTCAACCTCGTCTTCACCCGTAGGGAAGTCCAGCTTAATTCCCTCATATGTCTTGATAACCTCATCAACCCCGACAACAGCAGAGCCATCTGGAATAGGGCGACAATGGTAAGTTCCATTTGGTCTAGGCGGTAGGGCAAAGCCGTGCGCCACCTTCACGGTGTTCAAGCATGGCACATGTAGGTCGCAAAGTTCCCGCTGCACGATATTATCCACGGGGTGACGAGGACCCGGCATATCATTGTGGCGATCGAGCTCCGTCGAAGCCACGCTGCTTCTCCGCGTTGATTTTGGATCAGGAGAAGGATCTTCGGACGTCTCAGATTCGCAGGGCATCCGTCGAGTCTGCGCTGCCTTCAGCTCTGCTATCTCCTTCTCATGCTGTAGTAATTTATTTTCCATCCACTGGGCCCGGTCGGCAATCTATTTCTTCTTTCTCGATCGGCTTCTGTAAGTGCCAACATCTTTGGGAAACCCAATTATCCACGGTACGGAGCCGACGGTTCCTCTTGTTCGTCCACTGTGTTCAGGATTCCCAAGGGCTCGCGATAGCTCGTCCTTCTCTCTGTTAGGGTGGAACCTGCCTTCTGTGACCTCCTTCCATACCTCTCTGAGAGCTTTAATAGGGTCAGCTCCGTGCTCCGTGGTAAAAAGACAGTCACCTGTTTCAGGGTCTAACTTTCCACCATGCCCATAGAACCAAGCCTTAAGCCGGTCTGACCAGCCAAATGTCTCGATGTCTATACCTTTAGCCAAAAACTCATCCTCCATTTTCGTCCACTTAGGCATGTCCGTCAGGTAGCCACCTGACCCCATGTTATGGTGATATATCTTTTTCTCTGCATTTTTCTTATTTCTCGCTGAGATTTTCTTAGCGGCTTCCGATTGCTTGTACGCCTTAAATTCGGGCCACTCATCTTTTATCTTTTCATAGACTCCGACAAATTCTGAAGTCTTACCTTCAGTTATGAACCTGTTTAGCCTTTTCTTCCAGCTGCGGAACAATTCACCCATCTCAATATAAGTACAGGCCTTGCATCGATTCTCTATAACCGGCTTCTCTACATCCTCCTCTTCCGGTAAAGTGAAATTATGCATGAGCTCGTCCCAAAGGAGTTGTTTGTCTTCATCCCTTACATAAATAACCCCCTCTTTTGGCACCTTTGGCTTATACCATTCTTGAGCCCTGATGGAGAGTCTGTCCCGAACGATGACTCCGCACTGAGCTACAAATTTCCTTGCGTGGTTAGCGGGAGCAATCGGTTTTCCTTTTTCATTGATCTCCTCGATGTGGTACTTCTGTTTCCCTTGGAGCTTTTTGGTCCCGGTTCGTGGCCCGCCTCGTTTCACCGCTGCTTTTTTGCTTGGTCCCGGTTCATGGCCCGCCGACGGCTAAAAACAAGAAAAAGTGATAGTTAATATATGTATACACACAAATCTTTTCAACGGAGACAAAAACCTGAGGGCATATATCTACCTCGGCGGCCGACTTTCCAACAGTAGAGTCGGTGAACTGTCGGTGACGTCTATTCCGTCTGAATGCCCCTCCAGTCCATCACCGGACTCGTTCAGAAATTGCCCGGTGAAATCGTCTAAGTGTTCCTCTTCTTGTTGGTCCAATCCATCACTTTCGCGGATGATGCCGAACATGTCCTCTTCTTGTTCAAGGTTTCTACCGGTGTCCATAGTTTCTGCAAGGGATTTCAATCCATTTACATAATTGTACAAATATATTAAGACATTTCAATTTTATAAACATATTTCAATCGTATCGAGTATCACAATTTATATTTACATTTCTCTTTTGAAGTCTCTCGAACTTTACTAGCCAGGGCTCCGAGAGGGCGGCGGAGCGGGTCTGAGTATCTGCATTGCAACATGTAATAACTTTAACAAACACAAATTAAATAACATTAATGACACAACAACATGTATTTTCTTTTTTTGAACGTTTTCATATAAAGTTTATTAATATTTCAACTCACAAAACTAACTAACTAAACACAAATTTAACAAACACTTTATATAAAGTTGTATTTTACAGGGAGTAACAAACACTAACTAACTACACGCGTTGCGGCCAGAGGTGGGGGTGCTCACCGCACCGGCATTGGGGCGAGAGACGTGCGCGCGGACGGTGGCGTAGATTCAAATTTATAATTTACAGGGAGTAGATGACGGGGAGGAGACGGAGACGACGGGGAGTAGACGGTGATGGCATGCTACAAATACCAAGTCACATTTGTAATTCAAATTTTATATTTATTCGTATACACATTTGTAATTCAAATACTAATTCGCATACTAATTTGCATATACAAGTTTTTATTTGCATACAAATTCGAATGCTACAAATAATAATAAAAAAATACAAATTTGCATGCTATAAATATTCAAATACTAATTCACATACTAATTTGCATACACACGCTTTTTTTGCATACTACACATGCATATTCGCATGCTACAAGTTTTTGGGGCTGACGTCACGCATCCGCCGCGCTGACATCAGCAATTGCAGCGGCGGAGCGGGCAATGGCAGCGGCGGCGCGGCAACGGAGGCGTGCGGGCGCACGGGCAGCAGCGGGCGGCGCGGCAACGGAGGCGTGCGGGCACGACACGAACCTTCAGAGGCGCGGCAACGGAGGCGGCGGCACGGACGGAGGCACGGCGGCGGCGTGGACGGAGCCGCGGCGAAGGCCGGATGGAGGCGCGGGCAACAGCGGCGGCGCGGATAGAGTCGCGGACGGAGGCGCGAGCGACAGCGGCGGAGCGGACGGAGGCGCGGACAAAGGCGCGGCGGAGGCACGGGACGACGGCGGCGGCGGCGGCTAGGTCGCGGAAAATTTTGCCAGCGCTTCGCGAGGAGATTGGAACTGCTCCGGGTGGTTGCTCGACCCGGGAGCGCTAAGTGTTGCTTTTATAGCAACACACTATCTGTCCCGGGTCGTGGCTCTGCCCGGGACAAATAGGTGTCATCTGTCCCGGGCCGTGGCTGCACCCGGGATAGATAGCACCCCTATTTGTCCCGGGTGGAGCCACGACCCGGGATAGATAGGGTTTTTTCTTTTTCTTTTTCTGTTTTCTGTTTTAAATAACTTTTACAAACTTTTGAATTTGAAAAAACTTTCAATATGAAAAGTGTTTGAATTTAACTAACTAATACAAAAACATTTTCTCTTTTCTATAACCATTATTTAAATTAGTTTAAAACTATTTTGAATGTGAATTTGTATAACTTTCATAAACTTTTGAATTTGAAAAAACTTTCAATATGAAAAGTGTTTGAATTTAACTAACTAATACAAAAACATTTTCTCTTTTCTATAACCATTATTTAAATTAGTTTAAAACTATTTTGAAGGTGAATTTGTATAACTTTTGCAAACTTTGGAATTTGAAAAAACTTTCAATATGAAAAGTGTTTGAATTTGACTAACTAATACAAAAACATTTTCTCTTTTCTATAACCATTATTTAAATTAGTTTAAAACTATTTTGAATGTGAATTTGTATAACTTTTGCAAACTTTGAAATTTGAAAAAACCTTCAATATGAAAAGTGTTTGAATTTGACTAACTAATACAAAAACATTTTCTCTTTTATATAACCATTATTTAAATTAGTTTAAAACTATTTTGAATGTGAATTTGTATAACTTTTGCAAACTTTGGAATTCTGAGCTGTTCGATCAACACTTTAACTTCCAAACCGGGACTAAAGAAGCACACGGATCGTGTGTTTCTTTCAAGCACTTGTAAGCCGTTTGATCAGGTGTGTGTTTCTTTTGATTGCTTCTGAGCTGTTCGATTAACGCTTTCAGTTTCAAACCGGGACTAAAGAAGCACACAGATCGTGTGTTTCTTTGAAACACTTGTTAGCCGTTAGATCAGGGGTGTGCTTCTTTTGAGCACTTGAGAGCTGTTGGATCAACACTATCAGTACCACAGGTTGAGCCCGTGACCCTATATATAGCCCCCTCTCGGACGAGGCGAGCACTCAGTGTTTCCTCCTTCTAGTGCCTAGCCGGGTGGTGTGTGGTATACAAATCACTCGGATTCCCTGCATACGCCGCACGGTGCATTTGATATGCATGCACTCAGGAGCCACCGTGGGGCTGTATGCAGGTGAAATCGTGTGTTTTGTTCTATCAAAAGAATAGTTCAATTCATCTACTGAGGAATATATACAAATTACTCGGATTCCCTGCATACGCCCCACGGTGCATTTGATATGCATGCACTCATCAAGAGCCACCGTGGGGTTGTATGCAGGTGAAATCGTGTGTTTTGTTCTATCAACGCCGACGGATCCATTTGATATGCAGGTAAAAATGGAGCATCTTCTTCATATCAAAAGTTTAATATATTAATTATTGCATATCGCACCAACATCTCCATCACACAACACCGCCAATTCTTTTGCGTCGGAACCATGGAGCTTCTTCTTCAATCAACTTGATGATTGGGTCAATGTTCACTACGAAAGGCGGAATTTCATCAAAATTATTATAATCATCTGACATGTCTGTCTTGTCCTCCACTCTCACGATGTTTCTTTTTCCTGAAAGAACTATGTGACGCCTCGGCTCCTCCACTCCTAGGATGTTTCTTTTTTTGGGTCTGCTAGACATGTCTTTCACATAGAAAACCTGAGCCACATCATTGGCTAGCACGAATGGTTCGTCTCTGTACGCAAGATTGTTTAGATCCACTGTTGTCATTCCGTACATCTTGTCTACCTCAACCCCGCCTTTCAGATTGACCCATTTGCACCGAAACAAAGGGATCTTAAAAGAAGGTCCATAGTCAAGTTCCCATATCTTCTCTATGCAACCATAATATGTGTTCTTCTGCCCATTGTTGTTTGTTGCATCAATGCGAACACCACTGTTTTGGTTCGTGCTCTTTTTATCTTGGACACTCGTGTAAAATGTATTTCCATTTATCTCGTATCCTTGGAAAGTACATATAGTTGTAGATGGTGCCCTGGCCAACAAGTGTAACTGTTCATCAACCTTGTCTTTATTTTCAAGATGTGCTCGCAACCAACCGCCGAACGTGGCCATGTGTGTACGTATAATCCAGTTGTCATACTTCCCCGCGTGTAGAGAGCGTACAAAATTCTTGTGTTCATCGATATACGGGGCCACCAAGGTAGAACTTTGTAGAACTGTATAGTGTGCTTCAGTGAAAGAATGTCCATCCATACAAATTTTTGTTTTCTTTCCTAGTGTGCCTTTTCCACTAAGTCTACCCTCATGTCGTGATTGTGGAACACCTATCGGCTTAAGGTCATGAATAAAGTCAACACAGAACTCAATGACCTCCTCGTTACCGTAGCCGTTGGAGATGCTTCCTTCTGGCCTAGCACGGTTATACACATATTTCTTTAAGACTGCCATGAACCTCTCAAATGGGAACATATTGTGCAGAAATACAGGACCGAGAACTTGAATCTCTTCGACTAGGTGAACCAGGAGATGCGTCATAACATCGAAAAAGGATGGAGGGAACACCAACTCAAAACTGACAAGACACTGGACCACATCATTTTGCAACCATGGTAGAATCGCCGGATCGATTAACTTTTGAGATATTGCATTGAGGAATGCACAAAGCTTCACAATGGGTACTCGAACATATTCCGGTAGTAGCCCCCTCAGTGCAATCGGAAGCAATTGCGTCATAATCACGTGGCAATCATGAGACTTTAGTGAAAGAGCATTTTCCCTCATGTGTGGTTTTGGTAATTGAATGACAATCTCTATGGACTAATGTTTGCATTGAGATATCATTATAGATCATGTCCATGGAATTGTGGAGTTTATGTGTTGAACTCTTGAAGCTCATGTGTTGAGTGAAGCTTATTGCAAGTATGTCTTGAAGATTCAAGACATCATCTTAGTGAAGAAAAGATGAGTTGTGCAAGACCAAGAGAAGCTTTCTCGAAAAGATCCTATGCTTGGTGCTTGCAATGGATACATGAAGACGAAGCTTAGCGAGACTCTCCCATTGTGAGCATGGGGGAGTATTTGGAGAAGTCTTCATCAAGCAAGTGATTGGACGCGCAATCAAGAAAGATGACCCACTTGAAGAGATCAAGATAGTCATCTTCTAACTCAAGTGGAATGCTCAAGGCAAAGGTATGATCTTGATAGGGCTATAGGATAGATAGGCGTACTATCAAGAGGGGCTCTCAAGTTAGTAACTTGATCGCATTCTTGTGGAGAGCTCAAACCTTTGCATACTTGGCATATCATATTTCTTGGTTCTTATTTGCTTTTATGTTGGTGAGGAATTCGAGCTTGGTTCATCTCCATGTCAAGCTCTAGTTCATCGAAATCGGTTTTACTTTGGACAACTTGTTGCGTTTTCGGTGGCGGAAATATTGCCGGTTCTACCTTGAGAAAAGTCCCACACCTTGCCATGTGTGGAGATTTTACTCTATTTATGGGATGCAATATTAGTCCATAGCAGTTTTCGTTGGGTAGTCATCGTCGCTATCTTTCCAACAAAATTGGTCTCACCTCATTTGGAGTTCATTTGCAAAAGTTATAGCAGTTTTCGTTTCGATGTTCTGCTGATTCGGATTATTGGGGTCGGATATTCCGCCCTACCGGAATTTCCGGTTCCCCAGCTCATCCAAGAAAACGGCTAAGGAAAGGAGAAAAAGGGTTCTGACTCCAGTCGGAAATTGTGCTCGGAAATTTCCGTCTACCGGAATTTCCGAGTGCCCCCAGAAAAGTCCTCCAGAAATGGCTAAGGAAAAGTTTGGTTTTGCTTCTGACTCCAGCCGGAATTTCCGAGCTCTCTTAGACCGGAATTTCCGGGTGACCGGAATTTCCGAGTCTCTCTAGACCGGAATTTCCGGATGACCGGAATTTCCGAGTCTCACTTATACCGGAATTCCCGAGTGTCGAAACAACCAACGGCTATATTTCCTGGAGGGGTATAAATACCTCTCCCCTTCTTCTTCCCCAGCCAATCCAAGGCAGCACGATTTTCCCCTCTCTCCTACTCCATTGTTGACCTTGGAAAGCTCACTTCCCTCTCAATCCCTCCATAGATTCTTGCATATTATTTAGGGCAAGTTGAGAGGAGATCTAGATCTACAATCCTACCAATCCATCTCTCCTCTAAGTGAGGGGAACTTAGTGGATCTAGTTCTTGGAGTTCCTTTGTGGTTTCCTTTGTTCTTCCTCTCTTATTCCCCCATAAACATTTGTTGTTGTGTTGGAATTTGAGAGTGAAGGACTTGAGCACTTCGTGTGCTCTTGCCATTGCATTTGCATCGGTTTGAGCCCTCCACGAGGATTCGTGGTGGTGATACTTGTGAGCTTGTTACTCTTGGGTCTTTGGACCCTAGACGCCTTTTGTGGCCGGCCTTTTGTGGCCAAGACCTTTTGTGGTCAAGACCTTTTGTGGTCACTTGAGAGCCAATTAAGTTGTGGGTGTGTGCCTCAAGTCTTGGGAGCCCCCAATTAAGTTGTGGGTGTGTGCCTCAAGAGTTGTACGGGATTCGATCTCCGCCCCAAAGGAGATCAATAGTGGAAGGTGAACTCGAACCTTTTGTGGTTGAGTTCATCAGGAGAAGAAGGTGAGCCTTTGTGGCGTTGCGGCTAACCTGTTGTGGTTGCGCACACCTCTCCAAACGAGACGTACACCTTTGGGTGGAACTCGGGAATACATCCTCGTCTCCGCGTGCCTCGGTTATTTCTATACCCGAGCTCTTCACTTATGCACTTTACATTGTGATAGCCTTCGTGCTTGAAGTCATATATCTTGCTATCATCTTGTTACTTGTATTGCTTAGCTTAAGTTGTTGGTGCACATAGGTGAGCCTAGTTTATATATCTAGGTTGTATGCTTGTTAAAGTAAACCTCTAGTTTTATTCCGCCTTTATCAAGCATACCGGAATTTCCGGGTCATTCTTGACCGGATATTCCGCCTCCTCGGAATATCCGGGTCATTCTTGACCGGATATTCCGGCTCCTCGGAAAAAGTTTTAAATCGCCTATTCACCCCCCCCCCCCTCTAGGCGACGTCTATCCGTTCATTTAGGTTCTGAAATTTTTGGAGTCTCACATTTACTATCCTCTTTATTGTTGACGAGAACCCAGCCGTGACCTTGATACTGCTCAGGCATTCAAAGAATATTACTTTCTCTTGTTTGGTAAGAGCGTAGCTGGCAGGACCTTCGTAGTGTTCGGGACTTAGGCTGTCTCGTTCTTTCACACGTTTCTGGTCCTCCCGTGCTTCCTCTGTATCTTTTTTCTTCCCGTACACGCCCAAGTAGCCTAGCAGGTTCACGCAAACATTCTTCGTCACGTGCATCACGTCGATAGCAGATCTAACCTCTAGGACCTTCCAATATGGTAGCTCCCAAAATATAGATTTTTTCTTCCACATGGGTGCGTGCCCGTTAGCGTCTTTCGGAACCTGTTGTCCTCCAGGACTCTTTCCAAAGATTACTTTTAGATCCTTGACCATATCAAATATTTCTTCACCAGTACGGTTGACAAGCCTCCTACTGTGATCAGCCTCACCTTTAAAATGCTTGCCTTTCTTCCTTGCGGTATGCCTGATCGGAAGAAATCGACGATGCCCCAGATACACACACTTCTTACATTTATCCAAATATAAACATTCAGTCTCACCCAAACAGTGTGTGCATGCATTGTACCCCTTGGTCGACTGCCCTGAGAGGTTAGCAAGAGCAGGCCAATCGTTAATTGTTACAAAAAACAGAGCTCGTAGGTCAAATTCATCATGTTTGTGCTCATCCCACACCCGTACACCTTCTTCCCGCCACAACTGTAAAAGTTCTTCAAATAATGGCATGAGGTACACATCAAGGTCGTCGCCGGGTTGCTTCGGGCCTTGGATGAGCAATGGCATCATAATGAACTTTCGCTTCATGCACAACCAAGGAGGAAGGTTATAAATGCATAGAGTCACAGGCCATGTGCTATGACTGCTGCTCTGCTCCCCAAACGGATTGAAACCGTCTGTACTTAGACCAAACCTTAAGTTCCTTGCGTCATCTTCAAATTCCGGGAACTCTCTCTCATTTTTTCTCCACTGCGACCCATCAGCGGGGTGTCTACACATCGCGTCTTTCTTATGGTCCTCTTTGTGCCATCGCAACAACTTGGCATGCTCTTTATTCGCGAACAGGCGTTTCAACCGTGGTATTATAGGAGCATACCACATCACCTTGGCAGGAACCCTCTTCCGGGGACGCTCACCCTCAACTTCACCAGGGTCATCTCGTCTGATCTTATACCGCAATGCAGTGCATACTGGACATGCATCCAAATTCTCATACTCACCGTGGTAGAGGATGCAGTCATTAGGGCAGGCATGTATCTTATGCACGTCTAATCCTAGAGGGCACACAACCTTCTTTGCTTCGTACGTGCTGTCGAGCAACTCGTTGACCTTTGGAAGCATCTTCCTAATTATCTGCAGCAACTTTCTAAATCCCTTGTCAGTCACACCACACTCTGCCTTCCACTGCAGTAATTCCAGTGTGGTACCCAGCTTTTTCTGACCATCTTCGCAACTTGGATACAACAATTTCTTGTGATCCTCTAACATCTGGTCGAACTTCAACCTCTCCTTTTCAGTTCCGCACTCTCTTTGCATCAGCAATGGCCCTACCAAGATCGTCAGTGGGCTCATCTGGTGTCTCTTCAGCTTCAGCTTCCCCCGTTGCAGAATCTCCGTACTCCGGGAACATAGGATAGTTGTCATCATCTTCCTCTTCTTCATTGTCTTCCATCATAACACCTTTTTCTCCGTGCTTCGTCCAACAATTATAGCTGGGCATGAAACCATGCCGAATAAGATGACTTTGAAGGGTTCTCACGTTTGGGTGATCTGTCTTATTCTGACAGTTGACACATGGACAACACATGAAACCGTTGGTACTGTGGGCCTGGGCTTTCTCTAGAAATTTCCTCAAACCTGTCATGTACTCGGCAGTGCGTCGGTCACCATACATCCATTGTCGGTCCATCTGCATTATATAATGAACTACATCAATAACCATTACAGAACATCGACAAATAAACACTGAACATGCACGGTATCAATTAATTACAAATGAAATGAGAGAAAAATTAACCTTGATCGAAAAGAAGAATAAACTTCTTTAAGTGTACATCAAATCATTTCGTGAACTCTCTCGGGCATTTCATCAAACACCTTGCATGGATAAAAAAAACAGACTAGCACACACCCCCTCCTTCCATTTCAAAAAAAAATGTCTCCAATGATTTTGGGAGGGGGCTGCTGATCAGTATATATAAGCACCCCCCCATTTGTCCCGGTTTCAGTCACAAATCGGGACAACAAGGAGGCCATTTGTCCCGGTTTGTGACTGAAACCGGGACAGATGGAGCTTTTTTCATTTTTTTTATTTTCTTTTTATGTTTTCTGTTTTAAATAACTTTTGCAAACTTTGGATTTTGGAAAAACTATGAACATGAAAAATGTTTGAATTTGACTAACAAGTACAAAACCATTTTCTGTTCTCTGTTTTAAATAACTTTTGCAAACTTTGGAATTTGAAAACAATTTTGCAAACTTTAGATATATTTCGGTCAATACAAGAGAACACGCGCACACAGAATTTTTGCGTAACGGAATACATAGATAGTCTACTCATCAACGACATTAAGATGATCATTGTCCGTATTATAGACGCGTAGACTATCCCACTTCCATGCAATCTCGAAGCCAAGGCGAGCGTCTAAAGCAGCATATACGACTTGATCGTAGCTCAATGGAACGTTGCCCCATCCGAAAATTAGGTCTTTTTGTAACGTGTCTTCCTTGTCGTCGTCCGTGTTCTTCTTCTTCTTCTTGTATTTCTTCTTCTTCTCAAGATTTGTCCCAATGACCGCATTAGCGAGAGCATATAGACTAGGAGTAAAATTGCCGGTAGGGTTTCGGCGATCCCTCTGCAGGTCGACCGCGGACCGAATAATAATTTCGTAGTAGGCTAGCATCTTCATGTCATTATGGATTGCCACGCCGTAGAATTTGATTGTCTCATCACCTAAGAAATCCACGAGAACCTGTGGCACCCGATCAGCTTTGCAAATTTGGAAGACAAGAGTCTCGGTCGCCACCGAGAGTTGAAGGACGGCGGCGCACTGCGGAGTATCCTTCCGTCGAGGGCCGGTGAACTCGCAATCGAGTCCAACGGCTTTGATCGGAGCGGCGACGAGGAAGTAGTTCTTCACGTCGCGGATCCACTTCTCCACGCGCCATGCACGAAGGGTGACCCACACCTTGAACCGCATGCCTTCCTTCTCGTAGTCGTAAAACTCATCGGACCGAGGCACGAGTGGCTCCATAGGGACGGAGAAAAGAGAGGAGAGATGGCCGGAAAAATGGTGTGTGGAGGAGTCGTACTGTGCAGTGCATTTTATAGCGCCGGAGAGGAAGATGAATCGCCGGCGGAGAGCAGAGGAATTAATCGCCGGAGGGCAGAGGAATCGCCGGCGGCGCCGTATTTCCGCTCGTCTTCCGTGCGCGTCGAAAAAACGCGGCGATGGCTCGGCTTCCGCGCGCGCGCGTAACTGAAACCATGACATTTGTCCCGGTTCGTGACTGGAACCGGGACAAATGGGTGTCGTCTGAAGCGCTCGGCGGGTGCTACCTCATTTGTCCCGGTTCGTGGCTGGAACCGGGACAAATGGGTGTCGCCTGGAGCGCTCGGCGCGTTTTATGCCCCATCTATCCCGGTTTGCAGTACGACCGGGACAAATGGGGTTTTGGAGTTTGGTCCTTTAGCCTGTTTTCTACTAGTAATATATCATGAACACATGGGTAACTTCATCAGTATATGGTGGGTAACTCCATCAGTACAGTATGAGTAACTCTATCAATATTTGATGGATAAGTTTTATCGAGACAGTAGGGTAACTTCATCAATTTCGTTGTGGATAACTATATCATGAACACATGGAGCGGTATTGGATGGGTAACTTTATCCGTGCTATGTGGATAAGTTTATCAGTACAAGGTGATGGGAGAAAAAATTCAGTCTAAAAAATCATCGAGATTGACGTTCTAGACGCACTAAATATACTCTCGTATTATGTAAAACCACGTCGCACAACCTGTTTATAGTGCGGATAACTTACGGTTTACAACATGGATAACTTATGTAATATAGTCGGGATAACTTAGGTGTTATGCGTGGGTAACTTTTAGGTTCAAAAAAAATATCATCGAAAACATACCAACATGGATCTAGTTTCGAAGATCTCGACGTGATTAGTCCAACGGTGAAAACAAATTTTTAATCGGATAAATGAGTCGAGCTACAAAATATTTTAAATTTGTGGATGTTTGCATTAAATGTCGCTGACATAACCCGTCCGTAGTTTGCTATTGTTCGTGTCTTTTTGTGTTTATTAATGAGCTAAACAAATTTAATTAGCCATTGGGGCTTTTGCTTTCACGTAAACATGTGGGCATTTCAGAAATATGCGGGCTGCTAGGATGTTATACAGATTTGCTTAACCGTACAACTCTAAACCTAGTCGCGTCCTAATTTTATATAAATATAAGTAATCTAATTTGATACGGAGAGAGCATGTTGCATCCTAATGAAAGGTTTTTTCATTTGTAAACAACATGTACAAGCTATTTTTTTAATTTATAAAGACAAATCAACAATTCTATATGTTATGTTGTATCGAAAATGTGTGTATATGAGGGTCAAAATAATTCTGGGTGGGCCACGACCCCATTGCCCACCTGCTAGATACGCTCATGTGGACGACTGGTGTGTTTTTTCCCCAACTATCCACATCGACTGTAAACATACTGGCCATATCATTAATTCTATGATTAAAAGCATTGTTTGTTTGATCGGAAAATAGTAGGAAATGCCAAAAGAAAATCGGTCTTACATAAATAAGTACCGTGACCAAAGACTCAAACTTGGAGTTCCAAATCCCGGTTCTCCCATGTGACAAAGAAAGAACAAACTGACACATGTGATGGTGACAACAGAGGCAAGAAACTGCAAGCCAACTTCTAGGCAAAGAATCCAGCAGACTAGGAAGCTAGCTTGCACCCGTTCCTGCACCCCCTACCTTTGAGAGTGACTCTCCTATACGTACGTATCTACTGTTGCCGCGCGTGGTATGCACCGCATGCATGCAAAGAGAGGTGCAAAGCGAGAAATCTAATAGCGACTGTTTATTGGGTAGGGGAGTGGTTGGGACTTGTCACATCCATTTAATAGATGGGACAAGTCCCAACTATTTTAATGGGATGATAAATTGTTTATTAGGTGTGGGAGTGGTTGAGACTTGTCACATCCATTGATTGTCACATCTATTTCAATGGATGTGACAAGTCTTAATTATTTTAATGATGTGACAAGTCTCAATGCGTATGACAACGCATTATTCATAATTATTCATATTGTATTAATACGTCATAAATTACGAAATTAAAATCTGGTTAAATAAAATCATCACACATGTCACGAATCGACATCGAATTGATCAAATTAAATATATTCAGCATACACGACATCACCCGTTAACATCACTAATCATCGACACCCAACGACGGGCTCAACTCCAATCTTTTTGGCAGCCACAAGCATAGTAAATACAACCTTGTAGCGTCAACAAGGATTGTCTCCACCGGATCTGAAACCGGGGTTGTCGCCTTGCCTCCACCGTCGCACTTGAGCTTGCCATGTCGGCAAGATTTGTTGTCCCATGTGCGAAGGAGGAGATACAACCAAGCCGCCCCAAGTACCCTAGTTAGCCCCGGCGTTGCCATGTGCACAACCTACAACGCCACCATGCTAGCTAGGCCACCGCCGCCGTGTGAGTGCATCGACTGCCCCAACGCCTCTAGGGGTCGACGGGGGAGGGGAAACCGATCTCGATGGTCAGGGTTTTTAACATGTCTAGTAGTGTTGTAACCCTTTAGGGGTCGTTTGGAACACAGGATTTATATAGGAATTTCATTGGATAGGAATTCTGTAGGAAAGATTTCCTTTGTGCCGTTTGGGATGCAGGAATAGGAAAAGGAGTTTCGTAGGAATCTATTCCTACGCTTCAGGTTTCACAGGAAAGGAAAAATCCAGTCCGATCTGTTGGAAAATTTCCTGGCGCGAAATAATGCTTCATGGTGCATCCACGTTCTCCTTCGTGTGCTAGTGGGCGCCAAAAAAAGCCCGCGTACACCCAAGGAAACACATACACTGTCTTCTTCGTGTAGAACTAGCACAACCACCATAGAAAGGAGAGGCCGCGAAGGCGCCGGCCAAGCGACCAGGTTGACGATTTCGTCGATTACGGCAGAAGCAAGAACCGGCGGACGGCCGACGGCCGGTAGCAGACCACTGGACCAAGGTCAGCCACCAGCCCACCACGCGGCAGCCGGCGAGGCGCACAGGTACGCTGCAACGGCGACAAGCTTGGCACCCACCTCCGGCAGTTAGCAGGTTCCATAAATCTACTTTCCCTGACCTAGCCTCAGCAGAAAATTCGTATGCAGCACGGTGATGTTCGGGACTCAGATCATGGAGTGGAAAGCGTAGGTTCTCAAGCAAGAAGAAAGGCAATGACCAGTTTTCAAGAAAAGAAAAACTAGTAGTTCAAAATAAAAATAGTTTCTGCGTTTTTTCTATCCTGCAATCCAAATGGCTATTGTTTTCTATCCCTATGTTTTGAATTCCCGTAGGATTTGCTGGGTATGACATCTCAATTCCTTTGTTTTTCCTATTGCTGCGTTTTTCCTATCCTATGTTCCAAACGGAGCCTTATTGTTTTCTCTCCTCTCGTACTGCTCTCTCTCTAGCTCCCCCATTCCCCGCTCGCCTTCCTCTCCTCTCCTCTCCTCGATCGAAAGGATTTGGAGGCCGAAGCTCCTAGATCGTGGCCTGCACGCGAGGCGTCGCTCCTCTCCTCAGTCCAGGTACACAATCCAGAGAAACTCCCCAGACTGCGATTTGTCCCAGCCGGAAGGCAGGAGAGACGCCGCCGATTGCAATCAGCCGAGACGCGCCCTGCACCCGGGCCGGCTAACTCGCCGGTGCATGCATGCGAGGTGTTGCGTTGCAAGGTCGCGGAGCGGACGCCGACGAGGTCATTGGGTTGCATGTCCAGAACCACAAGTGCAGCGGCCACACGAACCCGGCACTTTGCTTCCTCTCCCGCCCCACTCGGTGTTTTCTGTGGTGCCTGAGCGTGGCGCGCAGGCTAGTCCGGCAATGTGCTGTGCGCGCCTGCACTTGCACTCCGCAGCAGCATGCGAACGTTAATTAGGCTATAGTCTGGTGGCCAATGGACCACGCTCCGCCCCCGACCTGCACTGCAATTCATCTAGGTGTTGGACATCCCCTGTTGATTCGGGTTAAGAGCATCTCTAACAGATCTCTCAAATACGTAAAAAAGTCAAAACTCCGGTGAGTTAAAGAGCTTTGCTTTTTTTGGACCATAGCAGAGTCTGTAAATGTGAATCAGCCCTCAAACGCGATATGGGCGCTAATTAGGGCGGCGCATCGATCCGTATTTATGCCGGGCTCAGGCACATTTCTAGATCAAAGTTCTTATCCACCCGCACCACCAACAAGAAATCCGCGGCGCCTCCTTTCTTCTCCGGCGTGAAATCCGTCGCTGCCGGAGTCCATCGCTCCCGCGTGATGGCCCCCAAGCGCGCGAGCCCTCCACGCCGCCGCACCGTTGCGACCCATTCGACGGGGATTTCCTTGACAAACGACACGTACAGGCGGTGACGAGCAACGGCGCTCGGAAGCGGGCGGCGCGCGCCTACAGCAACAAAGGCCACGAGGTCCCGCCGGACTTCTTCCGGCGGGAGGTCGAGGAGTTCGACCTCGCACGCGCCTAGTATGAGTCCCGTCGCCGCCGTGCGCGTCTGGACGGGGCAAGAAGCTCAACCGGCAGCGTCGGCACCTCCTCCGCGCTAGCGGCGCTGCCTCCGGTGGAGGAGTACGACGCCGCCGCCTTCGAGTCCGCCGTCGCGGCGGAGGACTTCGTCCCCGAGGACGCACTTGACGCCATCACGACACAAGTGATGCTCCGTTTAGTGCGGGAGACGGAGGAGAAGGCGGCGCAGGCTGCCCGTGAAGAGGAAATCGACGAGATCCTCCTCTGGCAGGGTCTCGAGGCAGACGCCGTCGCCACCGAGAAGAGAGCCTACTGGGCGGCGTATGCGGAGGAGGTCGTCGACCTCGTCCCTGACGACGAGTGAAGATCGTCGTCGCCGCCTCGACATCGCCGCCACCGCGCCTGGGCTCTGGTGAGCCACATTTTGGTAGTAGTAGGCTCCGGCGATGATTAGCAGTAGTTTTACCTGCGAATTATATGTAAATCAAGTTCCGATCGATGCTGAATGTATCTATGATATGAATTGGGGACGAACACTACTTTGTTCTCGCCAAAATTATAAATTTGCAGTTCTTTTTATGATTTTTGCTATATGTCTCGCGTTCATCCGGCAGATTTCTCAAAAAATTTGAACCTTAAAATGTTTGTGAGGTTCAGAGTTTAAATGCTCTGTTAGAGATGCTCTAATGATTCAAAGATAATGTGATAAACCATGCTAGTCACAGGCGGCTCACAGCTCATCCGAACCACGTTCTATGCCTCAAACCAAAATGTGGATGGTCCAGCCCGTCCCTCTTAAACTAGGAACCAAACACACGCTTAGTAACCTAAGTGAATCATGCACCCTCCCACTGATCGATCATGGCATCGTCTGCTACCTCTAGCACCCTGTCTTAGCCGGTCTGTTCATCATTTTGCTACTTTCATGCATGGTTTTGGCTTGTCCTATAACTTTGGATGGAGCGGATCAGCGGAAGATCCTGCCGAACCTCAAACTTGAATCTTGAATATATGCAAAGGAGGCGATTACATATGTTTACAATCTATCTCCATTGTGTATCTTTATGTTATCAGGCCCTTCGAATAATTTCAAGGCAAAACATATACTCACTCTGTCCCAAAATAAGTGTCTCAAGTCTCTAAAAAATGTGGTGTATCTAGACATGGTTTATATCTAGATACACCACATTTTTGAGAGACTCGAGACACTTATTTTGGGACGGAGGGAGTGGGTGACATGATTAAATGTGCAGTAATTAATTAGTAGCATATATTTTGTATTCTTAACAATGCCATATTTATCATAGTGCTAATACCATAGACTATATGCATTTAGATTTATACATGTATATCTAAGCTTTACCATGTACTACATGTGTATTATTCAATGAATGCAGAACACTGATTTTAGCCGTGCACTAATTGAACAGGTTTGGTAGCTGTTAACTGGGCCAAGCATACAATGGTGCCACTGCCAGTCGACGAAGCTGAGATTTGGGAAACAATCATCGGTGACCCTCTTGTTTCGCCTCCACTTTCTCATACTATTCCTCTTCCAAGCCAGGTAATAAGCTATAAAAAAATATAACTCCATTTTACTTCATTGATCAGCTATCTCCCCTCACATGCAGTACTCCCTCCATTCTAAATTAGGTGACTTGCATTTGTTTGAGTATGAATGTATATACATTTGTTTAGCGTCTAGATATATTTGTTTTAAAATAAACTAGATAACACCCCACGCGTTGCTGCGGAATTTTATAGTGCTATATATTAGAAAATCTTCTATTGTAATGAATATGGATTGAGTTGTTTAATTCCTTTGTTCAAAGATTAACTCATATGTTAAAAGTAAATGTGAATGACTTAATGAGGTGGACCAATACGAGACTTGATGATGTGGCATGTTTACATGTTGAGAGAAATAAAGTAATAGGGTGCTCCTATTTAGATATAGAAGATATATGTCCAGTAATTTGGAATAGAGAGAGTACTTCTAGACACCATGCATTCACAACCGGCGTGTTAGGGTCGTTCCCTATTAGTTTTGCAAAACAATAGATGTGAAAAAAGATCTGTCATGCACCACGGTCCTACAAACCATCCATCGCCATTAGAAACATAATCGACGGATACTTTATTTGTACTTGACAGGTGGATGAATACATCAATTATGCCATGCAAATTGAAGAAGAGCTCCAAGATAAAAAGCCATGGCACGACCAAGATTTGAGAGGTAACATGTTCACTATTCGATCTTATCTGTGCCCAAACTTTCAATTACACATGTGATTTTTTTCAACGTCCATGCTAATGTACGCATGTTTTATGTTTTAGAGATTATTTCAAAAGAAAGTTGGAGTAGTCGTGGTCCAAGAGTGTCTCGCAAGAGATGGATATATACATCGGTAAGAATGAATGTAGTTTCCTAGATACTTGCTCTACTGCCATTGTAAACCACCAAAATTAACCAAAATAGATGTAGCATATTTAACATTTTAACTTTTGAAGTAAGAATTACTATTTTCTTTTCTAAAAATTGGTGTCCTTTTGTTGTTTTGTCAAAGACTTTAAAACACACGGGCTTAGTGCTTGATTTTGTAAACCCCGTCCGTGCATACCAGCCCGATGGCATTTGCCGTCGGGCTCACCACAGAAACCCTCGGTCTCAGTGAGCCCGACGGCCACCGTCGTCCTAAGGCCGTCGGGCTGTGATCCATCGGGCTCACGCCGCGGCCGTCGGGCTAGCGCGTTACGCCGACGGTGATTTTAGGCCGCCGGTGTTAAAAAACCCTCGGCGCAGAAACTCGTAACGGCGCTCCGTCACGAGACACGCGTCACCAGCTGGAGCTGCACAGGCCATACGGTGAGCCCGACGGCATTGCCGTCGGCCTCACCATAGGCTTACTACGCCGACGGCAAATACCGTCGGCCTTACTACTGCAAAATAATGCAATATAGCTTGACGCCGACGGCATTGCCGTCGGGCTCATTCTGGAGTGAAAACAGCAGCATTTTGCTGCATTTTTATTATTCCCTGCAAATTTCAATTTATTTCTGGGATTCACATATAAACATCATCAAACTCATGAACATCATCATATAGGGATCATCAAACATATAAACATCATCATATAGGGATCATCAAACATATAAACATCATCATATAGGGATCATCAAACTCATGAACAACATGTAGGGATCATCAGCTACCAAATATATCACACGTTTATATATCACACAACATATATCACATGTTTCTACATGATCAATCTCATGAAGCTACAAAATGATCTCTCCAAAGGAACTCTCAAGCACGAATTCCACCGCCAAGAGCATGATCACTACAAAATGAAAACGAACTCCGGTTAGCATGGCAAATGTATCAAGTTTAAATTCATGCAAGAGAAAATGATCAAAGTCATGCAAACCTTCTAAGTCCAAATTCATGCAAGGAAAAATGATCAAAGTCATGCAAATGTTCTAAGTCCAAATTCATGCAAACGTTCTAAGTCCAAATTCATGCAAACATTCTAAGTCCAAACTGAATCATGAAAAATAGTTCTAAGTCTATGGTTGGTTTATGTCAGAGTTTTTCATGAACTAACCGGGTTTGGCGATTGTCGACGCATCTCGCGGCTCTCGTGGTGGGGTGATCGACGCAGCGAGGTAGAAGCACCCGGGCTAGGACCTTGTGAGTGAACCGGAGTGGCCATGGGTGAGGCAGAAGCTCGACCAAACGGAGCCATTGCCCGTGAAGAAGACGATCCCTACATGTTTGAACAAAATATGACTAAGTGTAAATATCTAGATGTACAAAAAGTAACTTAGTGAAGCTTTGGTGAAGTACTAACAGGAGTCGCCTGGGTGTAGTGTGCGACGAAATCGGCGTAGCACGGCCGTGGAGGGTACGGCGGTGGTGGCGGAGCCGGTACTGGCTCGGGTAGTGGAGTACCCTCTCTCATTGCCGTACTAAGCGCCTGCAAGTGAGTTTAGATGTCATGCATTATGAAGTACAAACTCGGACAATGAAATTTATTGGCTAGGATTGGATGGACCACAACTCACCGTCATATAGGCAAACTGATGCGACTGCTGAGCTTGATACACAGCCGCCGAATGATCCTGCATCTGCTGCATCCAAGCATCCTGAGCCTCTTGCCAGGCTTGTTCCATTTCCTTAAATATGACATAGTGAATCTCATGAGCATACCCATATATGAATGAGAACTAAGAATGAAGAAGAAAAATGAGAGAAAGCGTACATGGTCCACAGCATGGGCGGCTCTAGCACGCGGTGCACGAGGTGTAACAGAAACACTCGTGAGTGATTTGACACGTGTGTAGTTGGTGGTAGGCTTGATCACCGTGTCAAATGTGCGCGAGCGGCCATGTGGCCTTCCACCTCCTGCGATAATCACGACCCTCTCGTCGACTGGCTCCTTAACAGGGTCAGAATCCGGTCCATTTAGCTCCTTGTACCTGATGGCATTCATAACAAGTAAACAATTAGTAAGTACAAATTATTTCTTACTTGCATTTAGTAAACATGATCTTGAAAAATAAACCTGGTCTTGTACTCCTCAAGGTTTGAAGTGGTTGTGCCATAGTATTGATCATCGCCGTCCTTGACCACCTTCTTCTTATGAGCCAATTGCCACACTTCAAACTCTCCCAGCTCCCGCCCTTCATTAGCGGTCATCTAAAATACATACAACAAATGGTATGCATTAAAAAGAAAACACTGCCAGGGAAAACGAGTAGGTTGTTCCATATTTATACCTGATGATCCTTGTAGTGGTAGAAGTGTCAGTTCCCTTGACAGTGAGTTCCCTCATGACCGCGATTGAGACTGTTCTGAATGCTATTGGCCTTAAAATCTAGATCTTTCCCGGTCCACATGTCCACCAGTTTCTCCCAGCCATCCTTCTTTCCCAGAGCCCACTTTGGACAAATCTTAAGATGAAAACATCTCAAGTCAACATCTCAAGTGAAGAACAGATAATGCACTTTACGATGGACATGGAATAAAAAGAAAATTTCATTACCCCCATGAAATCCTCGTGGGACATCTTCTCACCAAGTTTGAGCTGAAGGATTTTCTTCTTGTTGTATCTCGTGCCTTTCTCGGTGTAGAACTGAGCGATAGCTGTAATTTTAACATCATACCACATCTGGCGTAACTTGATCCTCACCATCGTAAAGAAGACCTCGTTTCTCGTGTGCTCGTGCTCGGGAGGCACGCGATAGAACTCCTACAATCATGTAGACAATCTTATTAGGGTGAGAATCACAAGTTAACAAAACTATGGTTAACTATGGTTGAGAATCACAAGTAAACAAAACACCATATAATAGTTCTTACCCAGAACTTGTGAACCACAACCTCTGCACAGCTAGGCTTAAAACTCTCACCCTCCACAGTCTCCATGTAGCCGGAGCCCTGAGAGGCCTCGTAGTCCTCCCACCTCATGGCTAACTTCTTCAGAGAATTTGGATCCTCAGGATTCTCCTTGTAGAGGCCTGGCCAATGCCTCTTCAGAAGGCCCACAAGTACACCACCTGGAAGATTTCCCGAACTGGTGATGAGTTGAAAATTGCTGCACATGAAAGAACAATATTAGTATGCAAGGAGAGTTAGCCACATACTTATATGATCAAAAGATAGCCACTTACTTTTTGTTGACCGGCTTAATAAGAATTTTTCCCTCTTGAGATGTTGATCTTCTTGGAAGATTCTTTATTCCTCGAGTCCACAAGGGCCCAAGATCCTCCCCCTCGTGCTGCAAATTAAAATTAAAATGCAAATTAGAGTTCAAATAAAATGTAAGTGAACAAAACTAAGTGGTAGGAATAGGAGAAAATAGCGTACATCCTCCTCCTCCTCCTCCTCGGCGTGCTGCTCCAGGTCCTCGTCAACGGGCTGCTCCGGGTCCTCATCAACGGGCTGCTCCAAGTCCACCCCAAAGTATTGCTGCTCGACGTACTGCTGCTGAGGCTGCTCCACCCTAAAGTACTGCTGCTGAGGCTCCTCCCCCTCGAAGTACTGATGCTGAGGCTCCTGCACCACGAAGTGCTGCTGCTCCACCTCCCTGTCCTCCGAGTGGGTTGCTGCGGAGGGAACCTAAATAAAATAGCAGTTAGTGAGTATGAGCATGATAGTAGACAGTAGGCATGATAGCAATTACCTCACTGAAGTAAGACGTCGAAGGTGTCATCATCCGTGAAGATGAAACCTCCGACAAAGGTCTAGTCCTCGAGCCTCGTCCTCGTCCTCGAGCTCGCGGTGCAGGTCGCCCTCGAGGCTCGTCCTCGTCCTCGACCTCGACCTCAACTGTGGTCTCCCTCGAGGCTCGTCCTCGACCTCTAGTGGGGTGACCCCCGCCTCGTCCTCTAGGGGGTAGGCCCCCGCCTCGTCCTCTAGGGGTTGACCCCCGCCTCGTCCATCGTCCTTGTCGTCACTCTCCCCTAAGCGTTTAGGGGGCTTTCGCAAACGACAAATGTTCCTAAGCATGGATGCCGCGGAATTCTTGCTCATGGTTTAGTCACCTGCATTGAGAACATGTAAAATGTTAGTAAGCAGAAATTATAATTTCATGCGAAAATAAGCAAAAGTAAGCATTGAGAACATTGATGAAAAAATAAGACGTAGTAAGCAAGTTGGAAATAAAACATAAAAGACGCTCACCAAGTTTTGGGTTGTGTTCGGGTCTAATCATCATCAGGGTCACTATCATTATCACGTGAGTAGTAGGGTATGCCATCGAACGGTGGAGGCTCATCCTCGTCACTTTCACTATCTAGATGTAACTTGCTGAGCATATCTATGTCCTTTACATTCACAACTGCCTCACCTCTTCCATGTCTTTCACTATCATCGACTTCATCAAGACCACCCATAAGGACATCAAAGTCACCGCCATCCTCTTCCTCCTGGTAGAAATCTCCCTCGTATGTGATGGGGTTTATATTGTTGTAATCGTCCACGTTTGGCATGGGTAGCTTACCACGTGGCGATACCTTGAACACAACTTCCCAACCCTGTAGTTCCTCGTTCTGGCATGGGTATGGTAGATAATAAACTTGTGTTGCCTGGTTAGACACAACAAATACATCGGACCCGCTATAGGTGGTTGAAGGCCTCACTTCCACTAAACCAATGGAAGGGGTACTTTTTAGTCCAACCACTGGGTCGAACCAATGGCACTTGAACACAACAAGAGTGAGAGGATGGGCCCCTTTATCGAATTTCACCTCATATATGTTCTGTAACCTTCCATAGTACTCATCCTCATTTCGACCTCCGGTAAACACTCCAGTATTTACTGTTTTCGCATTTGGCCGAGTATTTTGGTGTTTCTCGGTATGGAAACGATACCCATTCACATCATACTTTTCATAAGTCGCCACCTTAGGGTCGAAACCCTGCGAAACCCATCTCAATTCATCTGTCATAGATGTTTTCTGTTGATTTCCCTACAAGTTTAGTCAAAATTGTTAGTTTTGTGTTTACATAAACTACAATAGACAAGGGGGTGAGTTAGAAATTACTTTTTCCATGAACCAAGCCACAAAATTTTGCCTTCTGGGGGCACCCTTCCTTAAAAGAGTATTAAATTCCGATACAGTAGGATTTTCTTTTCCCAACCACTCCTCATCCAGAAATTGAGGCACGAATGTATCCTCTACTTCATCTATGTTCATCAACACATAGAGCATGATGTCCTCCCACTCCTGCTCCGTCACAGTGTAAATATGTTGACCACCAGACTTACCGCCTTGGCCTTGGAAGAGATGAAGCTTGGGTTTATAGCTGGGGTTATCGGTATTGTACCGAGAGAGCGGATTATGCATATTGGGAACATCTTCAGGATAGTATGTTTTAGATACATCTGACACCTCCTCGATGATATATGCCTTGGCTATGCATGCTTCAATCTGATTTTTGTTTCCACATTTGGTTCGCATATTCTTAAATATTCTCTCTATACAAAACTGCCAACGGTTCTGAACCGGTCCCCCCAATAATGCCTCGTTAGGTAGATGCAATATGAGATGTACCATCGGAGTAAACATGCCTGGCGGAAATATAATCTCTAACTTGCATATCAACTCTGGGACTTTCTCATGAAGTCTTTTCATCATTTCCGGACATATTTCTTTGGCACACAGCGTGCGGAAGAAATGGCTCAACTCCGCAAGTGGCCGCCAAACACGATCAGGGAGATAGCCTCGAAGCATCACCGGCATTATTCGCTCAATCCATATGTGATAGTCATGACTCTTAAGCCCGTTGACTCTGCCCGTTGTTAAATTGACTCTGTTACTCATGTTAGAACAATAACCATCTGGGAACTTCACATTGTGTTTGAGCCAATTGAATGCCTCCTTCTTTTGGGCAGCTAGAAGGCAGAAGTCAGCATTTGGCTTGACCCAATTTCTTCGATTGCCCTCAGGACGCTGCATGTTTAGTTTTATTCTGTCACAAAGCCTCTCTTGATCGACCCTAGCCTTCACATTGTCCTTCGTCTTCTCAGGAATGTCTAGGGTTGTGTGAAAGACGGACTCTGTGACATTCTTTTCGGTGTGCATCACATCGATGTTATGAGGAAGTTTGAGGTCCTTGTAATAGGGGAGTTGCGTCAAACCTGGTATGTGAGTCCAGTTGTGCGTCTCACCATATCCAATAAAACCTTTGCCTTTGGTCTTAGGCTTTAGAGCACGTAGCTCCGCATCAACAACTTTACCATCAAACGTTGGTATCTTGTTTACTTCACTGACAACTTTGTCTTTCAAGAAGTGTTTTTGTCCTCTCTGAATCTATGACCTTCTTCGAGGAACTGTCGATGCTTGTCAAAGGCGGAATACTTGCCACCCTTCTTCAGCCATACGAACATAAGAGCATGCCTGCACACTGGGCATGGCATCTTTCCGGCTGTACAGTGTCCGCGGAATAGGGCATACCCGGGTAGGTCATGCATGGAATACTAGTACCAAACTGTCATGCATAAGTTTTTCTTCGTTGCCCGGTCATATGTCCATGTGCCGTGTGCCCAAGAATGTTCCAAATCATCGATTAGCGGCTGCATGTACACACTCAAATTCTTCCCCGGATATTCAGGCCCCAGAATGATCAGAGACAACAATATGGTCTTGCGTTGCATTAAGACTCCGGGAGGGAGATTGAGCGGCATAACAAACACGGGCCAACAGCTGTACGACCTAGCCGAGACACCAAATGGATTGAAACCATCGGTTGCTATCGCAATTCTAACATTTCGAGACTCTCGGGCTTTATCAGGGTATACTCTGTCGAAATGTTTCCACGCTTCACCATCAGCCGGATGTTTCATCTTCTTCTTTTTATCACTAATATCAGGGTATCTCTTCCCCGTCTTGTGCCATGTCATCTGTTTGGCAGTCTCCTCATCCATGTAAAGGCGTTGGATCCTTTTTATGAATGGGAGATACCGAAGAATCTTTACAGCAACTTTCGTCTGCACCATTTCACCTTCGGCGCCCTTCACCTCTACATACCTAGAGGCCCCACACTTGCTACAGTGAGTGTGATTCACAAACTCTTTCCGAAACAGAAGGCAACCCTTAGGACAACAATGTATCTTCTCATAATCCATGCAAAGCGATTTCATGATTTTCTTCGACTCATACATGGTACGAGGCAGACAATGTCCCTTAGGGAGCATCTTACCCATTGTTTTCAAATGATCTTCAAAGCTTGATCGGGTTTGGCCGTGTTTGGCCTTATCAGCTAACAGTTGCGATATGGCATCAAGCTGAGAGACTTCTGCACCCGGATAAAGAGGTTTCTTCGCGGTGGCCATCATTTCAAGGAAGGCCTTCGCGGTTTCCTCTAGTTCATCCGGTAAATCCGATTCCTCCTGTTCATCCGGATCTTCGGGAGGTGGCGAATGTGCCTGATTTGCATAGTGAAGATCAACAAGCATGTTTGCAATGCCATCGTGGGCACTGCCATCGATGTGTTGCCGCATCACCACCTCTCTAACACGATCACTCTCAGGAAAGTTGATTTGCATGTTAAAGTCGGGCATATATCCGTAAAGCCAAAGGTGTTTTGTCATCTCTAAACTACCCTAACGGTTATTCATCTTGCACCGAGCACAAGGGCAAAGCGGACGAACTGTCTTAGAACCACGGTGTGCGTCCTTCACATAATATTCAGTTTTCCACTGCCACTCAGCTGTCATGTCAGTCCTACTAATACGACCATTGTACATCCACTCACCATCAGCCATCTGCACTTAGAGTTAATAACAGCTAAAAAAACATTTGATATCAAATAAATGGCATTAAATTAAATACAAGATATTCTCTACCGGGGAAAACGCGTGCATCATCCTACATCTCTAATAGGATAGCCTCCTAGCAGCCGCCGGATCCGTAGATTGAGTACGTTCTCCATGCTCTACCCCGATCCGAGACAGAATTTCGGCAGCACCTCCCCGCTGCTCTCCCGATACACGTCTCGGCAAAAAGCCGAGAGGATGTGCATCCGGAGAACAACGGGGAGGCACTACCGAAATCCTGACTCGGACCGGAGCAGAACACAGAGAACGTACCCAACTACGCATCCGCCGACTGTCCCGTAAATGCCTTAGCGTTACGCATCATAATATGCTGACCTCTAACGCATATTTATCCGCGTAACGCTTTCGGACGGGAAAAGACACCTAGGTTACGCGACTTGACGTGAAACTAAAATCTAGAACATAAAAATGCGAGAGAGGAGATAGAGTTTTATCTCACCCTCCGCTGTAGAGGAAGTAGTCGAACAACACGAAACCGACGACTCCGAGGCGACAGGGACTCCGGAACGGTGAGAAATCCGAGAAACCTACATGATAAAATGTAGTCCACATTAATACTAGCAAATATATTGTCATATTTGCTACCTTATCAATTAAATACTAAACTAAGAATAATTATAAAACTAAACCTGGCACTAACCCTAACAGTAGCATTAGCATTACACACTAAAAAATGAAAAATTACCGGGGATGTGCTTGACGCCGGGGAGGTGCTCGAAGTCGGGGAGGAGGTGCTACGGGCCGGGAAGTAGGAGGAGTCCGGGCAGGGAGGAAGAGGTCAGGGAGCAGCTAGGGCTCGGGAGGGGGGAAGGAGGAGGAGTCCGGGGAGGAAGGGGGGGGAGGAGGCTGGGAGCAGCTCGGGCTCGGGAGGGAATGAGGAAGAGGCCGGGGAGAGAAAAAAGGAGGAGGTCGATGAGGGAGGAGGAGGAGCTCGGGGAGGGAAGGAGAGGTGCGGGCGACGGCGGCGGCGTGCGGCCGGGGGAGGAGGACGAGGTGGCGGCGGCGGATGGAGCACGGTGAGGCTCGGGCGGAGGAGGGCTCGGCGCGGGCGGCGTGCGGCGCGCGGGCGGCGGGCGGCGTGCGGCGTGCGGCGCGCGGGAGGGAGGGAACGGCGGCGGTGGCGCACGGGCGTGGCGGGGTCGTGGCTGGCGGCGCGCGGGAGAAAACTGTGCGGTCGGGATCGATCTGGTCGTCCCGACCAGATGTAGCTAGGGTTATTCTAAGGCCGACGGCATTGCCGTCGGTCTTAGAATAGCAACTTTTTTATTTTTTCTTTATTTAGTTAATCAATGTATTTTCATTTTTTTTATTTTCTTCAAATTCATAGTTTATTTGTATTATAGTAAATTATATTCCAAAAATGTTGACATTAGCATATCCCCCTTTCGACGCTCAGTACCCCGGACCCCCGCTGGAGAAAAAAGTCTGAACCCGTCGATCTACCCCTCTAAACGGCGTCGGGAGGGGGTAGACGCATGGATTTTTTTGCTTGGATGTGTTAGGTTGGTATATTGGACCATAAAAAACAAACATTTCATGTGTTCCATCGCACGGTTCCATGCCCGACACCCGAAACGGGGGTTTTCACCTCTAAGTGCAAGAACTTACGACGGAGAAAGAGGGGTCAGTGTAGCGGGTCGCACCTCGGAGATGTATCTTGGTTCCCACAAACCAGCAACACACTAGTATACATATTTTAGGGTCTATGAAAGTTTTGATGGGGTCTTGACACTCCGGACCCCCTCTACGGCGAAACCCTACTCCCGCTGGAGAAAAGTCTGAACCCGTCGATCTACCCCTCTAAACGGCGTCGGGAGGGGGTAGACGCATGGATTTTTTTGCTTGGATGTGTTAGGTTGGTATATTGTACCATAAAAAACAAACATTTCATGTGTTCCGTCGCACGGTTCCATGCCTGACACCCGAAACGGGGGTTTTCACCTCTAAGTGCAAGAACTTACGACGGAGAAAGAGGGGTCAGTGTAGCGGGTCGCACCTCGGAGATGTATCTTGGTTCCCACAAACTACCAACACACTAGTATACATATTTTAGGGGTCTATGCAAGTTTTGATGGGGTCTTGACACTCCGGACCCACTCTACGGCGAAAGCGCACTCCCGCTGGAGAAAAGTCTGAACCCGTCGATCTACCCCTCTAAACGGCGTCGGGAGGGGGTAGACGCATGGATTTTTTTTCTTGGATGTGTTAGGTTGGTATATTGGATCATAAAAAACAAAAATTTCATGTGTTCCGTCGCACGGTTCCATGCCCGACACCCGAAACGGGGGTTTTCACCTCTAAGTGCAAGAACTTACGACGGAGAAAGAGGGGTCAGTGTAGCGAGTCGCATCTCGGAGATGTATCTTGGTTCCCAAAAACTACCAACACACTAGTACACATATTTTATGGGTCTATGCAAGTTTTTATGGGGTCTTGACACTCCGGACCCCCTCTACGGCGAAACCCTACTCCCGCTGGAGAAAAGTCTGAACCCGTCGATCTACCCCTCTAAACGGCGTCGGGAGGGGGTAGACGCATGGATTTTTTTGCTTGGATGTGTTAGGTTGGTATATTGTACCATAAAAAACAAACATTTCATGTGTTCCGTCGCACGGTTCCATGCCTGACACCCGAAACGGGGGTTTTCACCTCTAAGTGCAAGAACTTACGACGGAGAAAGAGGGGTCAGTGTAGCGGGTCGCACCTCGGAGATGTATCTTGGTTCCCACAAACTACCAACACACTAGTATACATATTTTAGGGGTCTATGCAAGTTTTGATGGGGTCTTGACACTCCGGACCCACTCTACGGCGAAAGCGCACTCCCGCTGGAGAAAAGTCTGAACCCGTCGATCTACCCCTCTAAACGGCGTCGGGAGGGGGTAGACGCATGGATTTTTTTTCTTGTATGTGTTAGGTTGTTATATTGGATCATAAAAAACAAAACTTTCATGTGTTCCATCGCACGGTTCCATGCCCGACACCCGAAACGGGGGTTTTCACCTCTAAGTGCAAGAACTTACGACGGAGAAAGAGGGGTCAGTGTAGCGAGTCGCATCTCGGAGATGTATCTTGGTTCCCAAAAACTACCAACACACTAGTATACATATTTTATGGGTCTATGCAAGTTTTGATGGGGTCTTGACACTCCGGACCCCCTCTACGGCGAAACCCTACTCCCGCTGGAGAAAAGTCTGAACCCGTCGATCTACCCCTCTAAACGGCGTCGGGAGGGGGTAGACGCATGGATTTTTTTGCTTGGATGTGTTAGGTTGGTATATTGTACCATAAAAAACAAACATTTCATGTGTTCCGTCGCACGGTTCCATGCCTGACACCCGAAACGGGGGTTTTCACCTCTAAGTGCAAGAACTTACGACGGAGAAAGAGGGGTCAGTGTAGCGGGTCGCACCTCGGAGATGTATCTTGGTTCCCACAAACTACCAACACACTAGTATACATATTTTAGGGGTCTATGCAAGTTTTGATGGGGTCTTGACACTCCGGACCCACTCTACGGCGAAAGCGCACTCCCGCTGGAGAAAAGTCTGAACCCGTCGATCTACCCCTCTAAACGGCGTCGGGAGGGGGTAGACGCATGGATTTTTTTTCTTGGATGTGTTAGGTTGGTATATTGGATCATAAAAAACAAAAATTTCATGTGTTCCGTCGCACGGTTCCATGCCCGACACCCGAAACGGGGGTTTTCACCTCTAAGTGCAAGAACTTACGACGGAGAAAGAGGGGTCAGTGTAGCGAGTCGCATCTCGGAGATGTATCTTGGTTCCCAAAAACTACCAACACACTAGTATACATATTTTATGGGTCTATGCAAGTTTTGATGGGGTCTTGACACTCCGGACCCCCTCTACGGCGAAACCCTACTCCCGCTGGAGAAAAGTCTGAACCCGTCGATCTACCCCTCTAAACGGCGTCGGGAGGGGGTAGACGCATGGATTTTTTTGCTTGGATGTGTTAGGTTGGTATATTGTACCATAAAAAACAAACATTTTATGTGTTCCGTCGCACGGTTCCATGCCCGACACCCGAAACGGGGGTTTTCACCTCTAAGTGCAAGAACTTACGACGGAGAAAGAGGGGTCAGTGTAGCGGGTCGCACCTCGGAGATGTATCTTGGTTCCCACAAACTACCAACACACTAGTATACATATTTTAGGGGTCTATGCAAGTTTTGATGGGGTCTTGACACTCCGGACCCCCTCTACGGCGAAACCCTACTCCCGCTGGAGAAAAGTCTGAACCCGTCGATCTACCCCTCTAAACGGCGTCGGGAGGGGGTAGACGCATGGATTTTTTTGCTTGGATGTGTTAGGTTGTTATATTGGACCATAAAAAACAAACATTTCATGTGTTCCGTCTCACGGTTCCATGCCCGACACCCGAAACGGGGGTTTTCACCTCTAAGTGCAAGAACTTACGACGGAGAAAGAGGGGTCAGTGTAGCGGGTCGCACCTCGGAGATGAATCTTGGTTCCCACAAACTACCAACACACTAGTATACATATTTTAGGGGTCTATGCAAGTTTTTATGGGGTCTTGACACTCCGGACCCCCTCTACGGCGAAACCCTACTCCCGCTGGAGAAAAGTCTGAACACGTCGATCTACCCCTCTAAACGGCGTCGGGAGGGGGTAGACGCATGGATTTTTTTGCTTGGATGTGTTAGGTTGGTATATTGGACCATAAAAAACAAACATTTCATGTGTTCCGTCGCACGGTTCCATGCCCGACACCCGAAACGGGGGTTTTCACCTCTAAGTGCAAGAACTTACCACGGAGAAAGAGGGGTCAGTGAAGCGGGTCGCACCTCGGAGATCTATCTTGGTTCCCAAAAACTACCAACACACTAGTATACATATATTAGGGGTCTATGCAAGTTTTGATGGGGTCTTGACACTCCGGACCCCCTCTACGGCGAAACCCTACTCCCACTGGAGAAAAGTCTGAACCCGTCGATCTACCCCTCTACACGGCGTCGGGAGGGGGTAGACGCATGGATTTTTTTGCTTGGATGTGTTAGGTTGGTATATTGGACCATAAAAAACAAACATTTCATGTGTTCCGTCGCACGGTTCCATGCCCGACACCCGAAACGGGGGTTTTCACCTCTAAGTGCAAGAACTTACCACGGAGAAAGAGGGGTCAGTGTAGCGGGTCGCACCTCGGAGATGTATCTTGGTTCCCACAAACTACCAACACACTAGTATACATATATTAGGGGTCTATGAAAGTTTTGATGGGGTCTTGACACTCCGGACCCACTCTACGGCGAAACCCTACTCCCGCTGGAGAAAAGTCTGACCCGTCGATCTACCCCTCTAAACGGCGTCGGGAGGGGGTAGACGCATGGATTTTTTTTGCTTGGATGTGTTAGGTTGGTATATTGGACCATAAAAAACAAACAATTCATGTGTTCCGTCGCACGGTTCCATGCCCGACACCCGAAACGGGGGTTTTCACCTCTAAGTGCAAGAACTTACGACGGAGAAAGAGGGGTCAGTGTAGCGGGTCGCACCTCGGAGATGTATCTTGGTTCCCACAAACTACCAACACACTAGTATACATATTTTAGGGGTCTATGCAAGTTTTGATGGGGTCTTGACACTCCGGACCCCTTCTACGGCGAAAGCGCACTCCCGCTGGAGAAAAGTCTGAACCCGTCGATCTACCCCTCTAAACGGCGTCGGGAGGGGGTAGACGCATGGATTTTTTTTCTTGGATGTGTTAGGTTGGTATATTGGATCATAAAAAACAAAAATTTCATGTGTTCCGTCGCACGGTTCCATGCCCGACACCCGAAACGGGGGTTTTCACCTCTAAGTGCAAGAACTTACGACGGAGAAAGAGGGGTCAGTGTAGCGAGTCGCACCTCGGAGATGTATCTTGGTTCCCAAAAACTACCAACACACTAGTATACATATTTTAGGGGTCTATGCAAGTTTTGATGTGGTCTTGACACTCCGGACCCCCTCTACGGCGAAACCCTACTCCCGCTGGAGAAAAGTCTGAACCCGTCGATCTACCCCTCTAAACGGCGTCGGGAGGGGGTAGACGCATGGATTTTTTTTCTTGGATGTGTTAGGTTGGTATATTGTACCATAAAAAACAAACATTTCATGTGTTCCGTCGCACGGTTCCATGCCCGACACCCGAAACGGGGGTTTTCACCTCTAAGTGCAAGAACTTACGACGGAGAAAGAGGGGTCAGTGTAGCGGGTCGCACCTCGGAGATGTATCTTGGTTCCCACAAACTACCAACACACTAGTATACATATTTTAGGGGTCTATGCAAGTTTTGATGGGGTCTTGACACTCCGGACCCCCTCTACGGCGAAACCCTACTCCCGCTGGAGAAAAGTCTGAACCCGTCGATCTACCCCTCTAAACGGCGTCGGGAGGGGGTAGACGCATGGATTTTTTTGCTTGGATGTGTTAGGTTGGTATATTGGACCATAAAAAACAAACATTTCATGTGTTCCGTCTCACGGTTCCATGCCCGACACCCGAAACGGGGGTTTTCACCTCTAAGTGCAAGAACTTACGACACAGAAAGAGGGGTCAGTGTAGCGGGTCGCACCTCGGAGATGTATCTTGGTTCCCACAAACTACCAACACACTAGTATACATATTTTAGGGGTCTATGCAAGTTTTGATGGGGTCTTGACACTCCGGACCCCCTCTACGGCGAAACCCTACTCCCGCTGGAGAAAAGTCTGAACCCGTCGATCTACCCCTCTAAACGGCGTCGGGAGGGGGTAGACGCATGGATTTTTTTGCTTGGATGTGTTAGGTTGGTATATTGGACCATAAAAAACAAACATTTCATGTGTTCCGTCGCACGGTTCCATGCCCGACACCCGAAACGGGGGTTTTCACCTCTAAGTGCAAGAACTTACCACGGAGAAAGAGGGGTCAGTGTAGCGGGTCGCACCTCGGAGATGTATCTTGGTTCCCACAAACTACCAACACACTATTATACATATATTAGGGGTCTATGAAAGTTTTGATGGGGTCTTGACACTCCGGACCCACTCTACGGCGAAACCCTACTTCCGCTGGAGAAAAGTCTGACCCGTCGATCTACCCCTCTAAACGGCGTCGGGAGGGGGTAGACGCATGGATTTTTTTTGCTTGGATGTGTTAGGTTGGTATATTGGACCATAAAAAACAAACAATTCATGTGTTCCGTCGCACGGTTCCATGCCCGACACCCGAAACGGGGGTTTTCACCTCTAAGTGCAAGAACTTACCACGGAGAAAGAGGGGTCAGTGTAGCGGGTCGCACCTCGGAGATGTATCTTGGTTCCCACAAACTACCAACACACTAGTATACATATTTTAGGGGTCTATGCAAGTTTTTATGGGGTCTTGACACTCCGGACCCACTCTACGGCGAAAGCGCACTCCCGCGGGAGAAAAGTCTGAACCCGTCGATCTACCCCTCTAAACGGCGTCGGGAGGGGGTAGACGCATGGATTTTTTTTCTTGGATGTGTTAGGTTGGTATATTGGATCATAAAAAACAAAAATTTCATGTGTTCCGTCGCACGGTTCCATGCCCGACACCCGAAACGGGGGTTTTCACCTCTAAGTGCAAGAACTTACGACGGAGAAAGAGGGGTCAGTGTAGCGAGTCGCACCTCGGAGATGTATCTTGGTTCCCAAAAACTACCAACACACTAGTATACATATTTTAGGGGTCTATGCAAGTTTTTATGGGGTCTTGACACTCCGGACCCCCTCTACGGCGAAACCCTACTCCCGCTGGAGAAAAGTCTGAACCCGTCGATCTACCCCTCTAAACGGCGTCGGGAGGGGGTAGACGCATGGATTTTTTTGCTTGGATGTGTTAGGTTGGTATATTGTACCATAAAAAACAAACATTTCATGTGTTCCGTCGCACGGTTCCATGCCCGACACCCGAAACGGGGGTTTTCACCTCTAAGTGCAAGAACTTACGACGGAGAAAGAGGGGTCAGTGTAGCGGGTCGCACCTCGGAGATGTATCTTGGTTCCCACAAACTACCAACACACTAGTATACATATTTTAGGGGTCTATGCAAGTTTTGATGGGGTCTTGACACTCCGGACCCCCTCTACGGCGAAACCCTACTCCCGCTGGAGAAAAGTCTGAACCCGTCGATCTACCCCTCTAAACGGCGTCGGGAGGGGGTAGACGCATGGATTTTTTTGCTTGGATGTGTTAGGTTGGTATATTGGACCATAAAAAACAAACATTTCATGTGTTCCGTCTCACGGTTCCATGCCCGACACCCGAAACGGGGGTTTTCACCTCTAAGTGCAAGAACTTACGACACAGAAAGAGGGGTCAGTGTAGCGGGTCGCACCTCGGAGATGTATCTTGGTTCCCACAAACTACCAACACACTAGTATACATATTTTAGGGGTCTATGCAAGTTTTGATGGGGTCTTGACACTCCGGACCCCCTCTACGGCGAAACCCTACTCCCGCTGGAGAAAAGTCTGAACCCGTCGATCTACCCCTCTAAACGGCGTCGGGAGGGGGTAGACGCATGGATTTTTTTGCTTGGATGTGTTAGGTTGGTATATTGGACCATAAAAAACAAACATTTCATGTGTTCCGTCTCACGGTTCCATGCCCGACACCCGAAACGGGGGTTTTCACCTCTAAGTGCAAGAACTTACGACGGAGAAAGAGGGGTCAGTGTAGCGGGTCGCACCTCGGAGATGTATCTTGGTTCCCACAAACTACCAACACACTAGTATACATATTTTAGGGGTCTATGCAAGTTTTTATGGGGTCTTGACACTCCGGACCCCCTCTACGGCGAAACCCTACTCCCGCTGGAGAAAAGTCTGAACCCGTCGATCTACCCCTCTAAACGGCGTCGGGAGGGGGTAGACGCATGGATTTTTTTGCTTGGATGTGTTAGGTTGGTATATTGGACCATAAAAAACAAACATTTCATGTGTTCCGTCGCACGGTTCCATGCCCGACACCCGAAACGGGGGTTTTCACCTCTAAGTGCAAGAACTTACCACGGAGAAAGAGGGGTCAGTGAAGCGGGTCGCACCTCGGAGATCTATCTTGGTTCCCAAAAACTACCAACACACTATTATACATATATTAGGGGTCTATGCAAGTTTTGATGGGGTCTTGACACTCCGGACCCCCTCTACGGCAAAACCCTACTCCCGTTGGAGAAAAGTCTGAACCCGTCGATCTACCCCTCTAAACGGCGTCGGGAGGGGGTAGACGCATGGATTTTTTTGCTTGGATGTGTTAGGTTGGTATATTGGACCATAAAAAACAAACATTTCATGTGTTCCGTCTCACGGTTCCATGCCCGACACCCGAAACGGGGGTTTTCACCTCTAAGTGCAAGAACTTACGACACAGAAAGAGGGGTCAGTGTAGCGGGTCGCACCTCGGAGATGTATCTTGGTTCCCACAAACTACCAACACACTAGTATACATATTTTAGGGGTCTATGAAAGTTTTGATGGGGTCTTGACACTCCGGACCCCCTCTACGGCGAAACCCTACTCCCGCTGGAGAAAAGTCTGAACCCGTCGATCTACCCCTCTAAACGGCGTCGGGAGGGGGTAGACGCATGGATTTTTTTGCTTGGATGTGTTAGGTTGGTATATTGGACCATAAAAAACAAACATTTCATGTGTTCCGTCTCACGGTTCCATGCCCGACACCCGAAACGGGGGTTTTCACCTCTAAGTGCAAGAACTTACGACACAGAAAGAGTTGTCAGTGTAGCGGGTCGCACCTCGGAGATGTATCTTGGTTCCCACAAACTACCAACACACTAGTATACATATTTTAGGGGTCTATGCAAGTTTTGATGGGGTCTTGACACTCCGGACCCCCTCTACGGCGAAACCCTACTCCCGCTGGAGAAAAGTCTGAACCCGTCGATCTACCCCTCTAAACGGCGTCGGGAGGGGGTAGACGCATGGATTTTTTTGCTTGGATGTGTTAGGTTGGTATATTGGACCATAAAAAACAAACATTTCATGTGTTCCGTCTCACGGTTCCATGCCCGACACCCGAAACGGGGGTTTTCACCTCTAAGTGCAAGAACTTACGACGGAGAAAGAGGGGTCAGTGTAGCGGGTCGCACCTCGGAGATGTATCTTGGTTCCCACAAACTACCAACACACTAGTATACATATTTTAGGGGTCTATGCAAGTTTTTATGGGGTCTTGACACTCCGGACCCCCTCTACGGCGAAACCCTACTCCCGCTGGAGAAAAGTCTGAACCCGTCGATCTACCCCTCTAAACGGCGTCGGGAGGGGGTAGACGCATGGATTTTTTTGCTTGGATGTGTTAGGTTGGTATATTGGACCATAAAAAACAAACATTTCATGTGTTCCGTCGCACGGTTCCATGCCCGACACCCGAAACGGGGGTTTTCACCTCTAAGTGCAAGAACTTACCACGGAGAAAGAGGGGTCAGTGAAGCGGGTCGCACCTCGGAGATCTATCTTGGTTCCCAAAAACTACCAACACACTATTATACATATATTAGGGGTCTATGCAAGTTTTGATGGGGTCTTGACACTCCGGACCCCCTCTACGGCAAAACCCTACTCCCGTTGGAGAAAAGTCTGAACCCGTCGATCTACCCCTCTAAACGGCGTCGGGAGGGGGTAGACGCATGGATTTTTTTGCTTGGATGTGTTAGGTTGGTATATTGGACCATAAAAAACAAACATTTCATGTGTTCCGTCGCACGGTTCCATGCCCGACACCCGAAACGGGGGTTTTCACCTCTAAGTGCAAGAACTTACCACGGAGAAAGAGGGGTCAGTGTAGCGGGTCGCACCTCGGAGATGTATCTTGGTTCCCACAAACTACCAACACACTAGTATACATATATTAGGGGTCTATGAAAGTTTTTATGGGGTCTTGACACTCCGGACCCACTCTACGGCGAAACCCTACTCCCGCTGGAGAAAAGTCTGACTCGTCGATCTACCCCTCTAAACGGCGTCGGGAGGGGGTAGACGCATGGATTTTTTTGCTTGGATGTGTTAGGTTGGTATATTGGACCATAAAAAACAAACATTTCATGTGTTCCGTCGCACGGTTCCATGCCCGACACCCGAAACGGGGGTTTTCACCTCTAAGTGCAAGAACTTACCACGGAGAAAGAGGGGTCAGTGTAGCGGGTCGCACCTCGGAGATGTATCTTGGTTCCCACAAACTACCAACACACTAGTATACATATATTAGGGGTCTATGAAAGTTTTGATGGGGTCTTGACACTCCGGACCCACTCTACGGCGAAACCCTACTCCCGCTGGAGAAAAGTCTGACCCGTCGATCTACCCCTCTAAACGGCGTCGGGAGGGGGTAGACGCATGGATTTTTTTTGCTTGGATGTGTTAGGTTGGTATATTGGACCATAAAAAACAAACAATTCATGTGTTCCGTCGCACGGTTCCATGCCCGACACCCGAAACGGGGGTTTTCACCTCTAAGTGCAAGAACTTACCACGGAGAAAGAGGGGTCAGTGTAGCGGGTCGCACCTCGGAGATGTATCTTGGTTCCCACAAACTACCAACACACTAGTATACATATTTTAGGGGTCTATGCAAGTTTTTATGGGGTCTTGACACTCCGGACCCACTCTACGGCGAAAGCGCACTCCCGCGGGAGAAAAGTCTGAACCCGTCGATCTACCCCTCTAAACGGCGTCGGGAGGGGGTAGACGCATGGATTTTTTTTCTTGGATGTGTTAGGTTGGTATATTGGATCATAAAAAACAAAAATTTCATGTGTTCCGTCGCACGGTTCCATGCCCGACACCCGAAACGGGGGTTTTCACCTCTAAGTGCAAGAACTTACGACGGAGAAAGAGGGGTCAGTGTAGCGAGTCGCACCTCGGAGATGTATCTTGGTTCCCAAAAACTACCAACACACTAGTATACATATTTTAGGGGTCTATGCAAGTTTTTATGGGGTCTTGACACTCCGGACCCCCTCTACGGCGAAACCCTACTCCCGCTGGAGAAAAGTCTGAACCCGTCGATCTACCCCTCTAAACGGCGTCGGGAGGGGGTAGACGCATGGATTTTTTTGCTTGGATGTGTTAGGTTGGTATATTGTACCATAAAAAACAAACATTTCATGTGTTCCGTCGCACGGTTCCATGCCCGACACCCGAAACGGGGGTTTTCACCTCTAAGTGCAAGAACTTACGACGGAGAAAGAGGGGTCAGTGTAGCGGGCCGCACCTCGGAGATGTATCTTGGTTCCCACAAACTACCAACACACTAGTATACATATTTTAGGGGTCTATGCAAGTTTTGATGGGGTCTTGACACTCCGGACCCCCTCTACGGCGAAACCCTACTCCCGCTGGAGAAAAGTCTGAACCCGTCGATCTACCCCTCTAAACGGCGTCGGGAGGGGGTAGACGCATGGATTTTTTTGCTTGGATGTGTTAGGTTGGTATATTGGACCATAAAAAACAAACATTTCATGTGTTCCGTCTCACGGTTCCATGCCCGACACCCGAAACGGGGGTTTTCACCTCTAAGTGCAAGAACTTACGACACAGAAAGAGGGGTCAGTGTAGCGGGTCGCACCTCGGAGATGTATCTTGGTTCCCACAAACTACCAACACACTAGTATACATATTTTAGGGGTCTATGCAAGTTTTGATGGGGTCTTGACACTCCGGACCCCCTCTACGGCGAAACCCTACTCCCGCTGGAGAAAAGTCTGAACCCGTCGATCTACCCCTCTAAACGGCGTCGGGAGGGGGTAGACGCATGGATTTTTTTGCTTGGATGTGTTAGGTTGGTATATTGGACCATAAAAAACAAACATTTCATGTGTTCCGTCTCACGGTTCCATGCCCGACACCCGAAACGGGGGTTTTCACCTCTAAGTGCAAGAACTTACGACGGAGAAAGAGGGGTCAGTGTAGCGGGTCGCACCTCGGAGATGTATCTTGGTTCCCACAAACTACCAACACACTAGTATACATATTTTAGGGGTCTATGCAAGTTTTTATGGGGTCTTGACACTCCGGACCCCCTCTACGGCGAAACCCTACTCCCGCTGGAGAAAAGTCTGAACCCGTCGATCTACCCCTCTAAACGGCGTCGGGAGGGGGTAGACGCATGGATTTTTTTGCTTGGATGTGTTAGGTTGGTATATTGGACCATAAAAAACAAACATTTCATGTGTTCCGTCGCACGGTTCCATGCCCGACACCCGAAACGGGGGTTTTCACCTCTAAGTGCAAGAACTTACCACGGAGAAAGAGGGGTCAGTGAAGCGGGTCGCACCTCGGAGATCTATCTTGGTTCCCAAAAACTACCAACACACTATTATACATATATTAGGGGTCTATGCAAGTTTTGATGGGGTCTTGACACTCCGGACCCCCTCTACGGCAAAACCCTACTCCCGTTGGAGAAAAGTCTGAACCCGTCGATCTACCCCTCTAAACGGCGTCGGGAGGGGGTAGACGCATGGATTTTTTTGCTTGGATGTGTTAGGTTGGTATATTGGACCATAAAAAACAAACATTTCATGTGTTCCGTCTCACGGTTCCATGCCCGACACCCGAAACGGGGGTTTTCACCTCTAAGTGCAAGAACTTACGACACAGAAAGAGGGGTCAGTGTAGCGGGTCGCACCTCGGAGATGTATCTTGGTTCCCACAAACTACCAACACACTAGTATACATATTTTAGGGGTCTATGAAAGTTTTGATGGGGTCTTGACACTCCGGACCCCCTCTACGGCGAAACCCTACTCCCGCTGGAGAAAAGTCTGAACCCGTCGATCTACCCCTCTAAACGGCGTCGGGAGGGGGTAGACGCATGGATTTTTTTGCTTGGATGTGTTAGGTTGGTATATTGGACCATAAAAAACAAACATTTCATGTGTTCCGTCTCACGGTTCCATGCCCGACACCCGAAACGGGGGTTTTCACCTCTAAGTGCAAGAACTTACGACACAGAAAGAGTTGTCAGTGTAGCGGGTCGCACCTCGGAGATGTATCTTGGTTCCCACAAACTACCAACACACTAGTATACATATTTTAGGGGTCTATGCAAGTTTTGATGGGGTCTTGACACTCCGGACCCCCTCTACGGCGAAACCCTACTCCCGCTGGAGAAAAGTCTGAACCCGTCGATCTACCCCTCTAAACGGCGTCGGGAGGGGGTAGACGCATGGATTTTTTTGCTTGGATGTGTTAGGTTGGTATATTGGACCATAAAAAACAAACATTTCATGTGTTCCGTCTCACGGTTCCATGCCCGACACCCGAAACGGGGGTTTTCACCTCTAAGTGCAAGAACTTACGACGGAGAAAGAGGGGTCAGTGTAGCGGGTCGCACCTCGGAGATGTATCTTGGTTCCCACAAACTACCAACACACTAGTATACATATTTTAGGGGTCTATGCAAGTTTTTATGGGGTCTTGACACTCCGGACCCCCTCTACGGCGAAACCCTACTCCCGCTGGAGAAAAGTCTGAACCCGTCGATCTACCCCTCTAAACGGCGTCGGGAGGGGGTAGACGCATGGATTTTTTTGCTTGGATGTGTTAGGTTGGTATATTGGACCATAAAAAACAAACATTTCATGTGTTCCGTCGCACGGTTCCATGCCCGACACCCGAAACGGGGGTTTTCACCTCTAAGTGCAAGAACTTACCACGGAGAAAGAGGGGTCAGTGAAGCGGGTCGCACCTCGGAGATCTATCTTGGTTCCCAAAAACTACCAACACACTATTATACATATATTAGGGGTCTATGCAAGTTTTGATGGGGTCTTGACACTCCGGACCCCCTCTACGGCAAAACCCTACTCCCGTTGGAGAAAAGTCTGAACCCGTCGATCTACCCCTCTAAACGGCGTCGGGAGGGGGTAGACGCATGGATTTTTTTGCTTGGATGTGTTAGGTTGGTATATTGGACCATAAAAAACAAACATTTCATGTGTTCCGTCGCACGGTTCCATGCCCGACACCCGAAACGGGGGTTTTCACCTCTAAGTGCAAGAACTTACCACGGAGAAAGAGGGGTCAGTGTAGCGGGTCGCACCTCGGAGATGTATCTTGGTTCCCACAAACTACCAACACACTAGTATACATATATTAGGGGTCTATGAAAGTTTTTATGGGGTCTTGACACTCCGGACCCACTCTACGGCGAAACCCTACTCCCGTTGGAGAAAAGTCTGACTCGTCGATCTACCCCTCTAAACGGCGTCGGGAGGGGGTAGACGCATGGATTTTTTTGCTTGGATGTGTTAGGTTGGTATATTGGACCATAAAAAACAAACATTTCATGTGTTCCGTCGCACGGTTCCATGCCCGACACCCGAAACGGGGGTTTTCACCTCTAAGTGCAAGAACTTACCACGGAGAAAGAGGGGTCAGTGTAGCGGGTCGCACCTCGGAGATGTATCTTGGTTCCCACAAACTACCAACACACTAGTATACATATTTTAGGGGTCTATGCAAGTTTTGATGGGGTCTTGACACTCCGGACCCACTCTACGGCGAAAGCGCACTCCCGCGGGAGAAAAGTCTGAACCCGTCGATCTACCCCTCTAAACGGCGTCGGGAGGGGGTAGACGCATGGATTTTTTTTCTTGGATGTGTTAGGTTGGTATATTGGATCATAAAAAACAAAAATTTCATGTGTTCCGTCGCACGGTTCCATGCCCGACACCCGAAACGGGGGTTTTCACCTCTAAGTGCAAGAACTTACGACGGAGAAAGAGGGGTCAGTGTAGCGAGTCGCACCTCGGAGATGTATCTTGGTTCCCAAAAACTACCAACACACTAGTATACATATTTTAGGGGTCTATGCAAGTTTTGATGGGGTCTTGACACTCCGGACCCCCTCTACGGCGAAACCCTACTCCCGCTGGAGAAAAGTCTGAACCCGTCGATCTACCCCTCTAAACGGCGTCGGGAGGGGGTAGACGCATGGATTTTTTTGGTTGGATGTGTTAGGTTGGTATATTGTACCATAAAAAACAAACATTTCATGTGTTCCGTCGCACGGTTCCATGCCCGACACCCGAAACGGGGGTTTTCACCTCTAAGTGCAAGAACTTACGACGGAGAAAGAGGGGTCAGTGTAGCGGGTCGCACCTCGGAGATGTATCTTGGTTCCCACAAACTACCAACACACTAGTATACATATTTTAGGGGTCTATGCAAGTTTTGATGGGGTCTTGACACTCCGGACCCCCTCTACGGCGAAACCCTACTCCCGCTGGAGAAAAGTCTGAACCCGTCGATCTACCCCTCTAAACGGCGTCGGGAGGGGGTAGACGCATGGATTTTTTTTGCTTGGATGTGTTAGGTTGGTATATTGGACCATAAAAAACAAACATTTCATGTGTTCCGTCTCACGGTTCCATGCCCGACACCCGAAACGGGGGTTTTCACCTGTAAGTGCAAGAACTTACGACAGAGAAAGAGGGGTCAGTGTAGCGGGTCGCACCTCGGAGATGTATCTTGGTTCCCACAAACTACCAACACACTAGTATACATATTTTAGGGGTCTATGCAAGTTTTGATGGGGTCTTGACACTCCGGACCCCCTCTACGGCGAAACCCTACTCCCGCTGGAGAAAAGTCTGAACCCGTCGATCTACCCCTCTAAACGGCGTCGGGAGGGGGTAGACGCATGGATTTTTTTGCTTGGATGTGTTAGGTTGGTATATTGGACCATAAAAAACAAACATTTCATGTGTTCCGTCGCACGGTTCCATGCCCGACACCCGAAACGGGGGTTTTCACCTCTAAGTGCAAGAACTTACCACGGAGAAAGAGGGGTCAGTGAAGCGGGTCGCACCTCGGAGATCTATCTTGGTTCCCAAAAACTACCAACACACTAGTATACATATATTAGGGGTCTATGCAAGTTTTGATGGGGTCTTGACACTCCGGACCCACTCTACGGCGAAACCCTACTCCCGTTGGAGAAAAGTCTGACCCGTCGATCTACCCCTCTAAACGGCGTCGGGAGGGGGTAGACGCATGGATTTTTTTGCTTGGATGTGTTAGGTTGGTATATTGGACCATAAAAAACAAACATTTCATGTGTTCCGTCGCACGGTTCCATGCCCGACACCCGAAACGGGGGTTTTCACCTCTAAGTGCAAGAACTTACCACGGAGAAAGAGGGGTCAGTGAAGCGGGTCGCACCTCGGAGATGTATCTTGGTTCCCACAAACTACCAACACAATAGTATACATATATTAGGGGTCTATTCAAGTTTTGCTGGGGTCTTGACACTCCGGACCCACTCTACGGCGAAACCCTACTCCCGCTGGAGAAAAGTCTGAACCCGTCGATCTACCCCTCTAAACGGCGTCGGGAGGGGGTAGACGCATGGATTTTTTTTGCTTGGATGTGTTAGGTTGGTATATTGGACCATAAAAAACAAACATTTCATGTGTTCCGTCGCACGGTTCCATGCCCGACACCCGAAACGGGGGTTTTCACCTCTAAGTGCAAGAACTTACCACGGAGAAAGAGGGGTCAGTGTAGCGGGTCGCACCTCGGAGATGTATCTTGGTTCCCAAAAACTACCAACACACTAGTATACATATTTTAGGGGTCTATGCAAGTTTTGATGGGGTCTTGACACTCCGGACCCCCTCTACGGCGAAACCCTACTCCCGCTGGAGAAAAGTCTGAACCCGTCGATCTACCCCTCTAAACGGCGTCGGGAGGGGGTAGACGCATGAATTTTTTTGCTTGGATGTGTTAGGTTGGTATATTGGACCATAAAAAACAAACATTTCATGTGTTCCGTCGCACGGTTCCATGCCCGACACCCGAAACGGGGGTTTTCACCTCTAAGTGCAAGAACTTACGACGGAGAAAGAGGGGTCAGTGTAGCGGGTCGCACCTTGGAGATGTATCTTGGTTCCCACAAACTACCAACACACTAGTATACATATTTTAGCGGTCTATGCAAGTTTTGATGGGGTCTTGACACTCCGGACCCCCTCTACGGCGAAACCCTACTCCCGCTGGAGAAAAGTCTGAACCCGTCGATCTACCCCTCTAAACGGCGTCGGGAGGGGGTAGACGCATGGATTTTTTTGCTTGGATGTGTTAGGTTGGTATATTGGACCATAAAAAACAAACATTTCATGTGTTCCGTCGCACGGTTCCATGCCCGACACCCGAAACGGGGGTTTTCACCTCTAAGTGCAAGAACTTACCACGGAGAAAGAGGGGTCAGTGAAGTGGGTCGCACCTCGGAGATCTATCTTGGTTCCCAAAAACTACCAACACACTAGTATACATATATTAGGGGTCTATGCAAGTTTTGATGGGGTCTTGACACTCCGGACCCACTCTACGGCGAAACCCTACTCCCGGTGGAGAAAAGTCTGACCCGTCGATCTACCCCTCTAAACGGCGTCGGGAGGGGGTAGACGCATGGATTTTTTTGCTTGGATGTGTTAGGTTGGTATATTGGACCATAAAAAACAAACATTTCATGTGTTCCGTCGCACGGTTCCATGCCCGACACCCGAAACGGGGGTTTTCACCTCTAAGTGCAAGAACTTACCACGGAGAAAGAGGGGTCAGTGAAGCGGGTCGCACCTCGGAGATGTATCTTGGTTCCCACAAACTACCAACACACTAGTATACATATATTCGGGGTCTATTCAAGTTTTGCTGGGGTCTTGACACTCCGGACCCACTCTACGGCGAAACCCTACTCCCGCTGGAGAAAAGTCTGAACCCGTCGATCTACCCCTCTAAACGGCGTCAGGAGGGGGTAGACGCATGGATTTTTTTTGCTTGGATGTGTTAGGTTGGTATATTGGACCATAAAAAACAAACATTTCATGTGTTCCGTCGCACGGTTCCATGCCCGACACCCGAAATGGGGGTTTTCACCTCTAAGTGCAAGAACTTATCACGGAGAAAGAGGGGTCAGTGTAGCGGGTCGCACCTCGGAGATGTATCTTGGTTCCCAAAAACTAACAACACACTATTATACATATTTTAGGGGTCTATGCAAGTTTTGATGGGGTCTTGACACTCCGGACCCCCTCTACGGCGAAACCCTACTCCCGCTGGAGAAAAGTCTGAACCCGTCGATCTACCCCTCTAAACGGCGTCGGGAGGGGGTAGACGCATGGATTTTTTTGCTTGGATGTGTTAGGTTGGTATATTGGACCATAAAAAAAAACATTTCATGTGTTCCGTCGCACGGTTCCATGCCCGACACCCGAAACGGGGGTTTTCACCTCTAAGTGCAAGAACTTACGACGGAGAAAGAGGGGTCAGTGTAGCGGGTCACACCTCGGAGATGTATCTTGGTTCCCACAAACTACCAACACACTAGTATAAATATTTTAGCGGTCTATGCAAGTTTTGATGGGGTCTTGACACTCCGGACCCCCTCTACGGCGAAACCCTACTCCCGCTGGAGAAAAGTCTGAACCCGTCGATCTACCCCTCTAAACGGCGTCGGGAGGGGGTAGACGCATGGATTTTTTTACTTGGATGTGTTAGGTTGGTATATTGTACCATAAAAAACAAAAATTTCATGTGTTCCGTCGCACGGTTTCATGCCCGACACCCGAAACGGGGGTTTTCACCTCTAAGTGCAAGAACTTACGACGGAGAAAGAGGGGTCAGTGTAGCGGGTCGCACCTCGGAGATGTATCTTGGTTCCCACAAACTACCAACACACTAGTATACATATTTTAGGGGTCTATGCAAGTTTTGATGGGGTCTTGACACTCCGGACCCCCTCTACGGCGAAACCCTACTCCCGCTGGAGAAAAGTCTGAACCCGTCGATCTACCCCTCTAAACGGCGTTGGGAGGGGGTATACGCATGGATTTTTTTGCTTGGATGTGTTAGGTTGGTATATTGGACCATAAAAAACAAACATTTCATGTGTTCCGTCGCACGGTTCCATGCCCGACACCCGAAACGGGGGTTTTCACCTCTAAGTGCAAGAACCCCGGCACAACAAAACACCGGAGATACCCGCATAGGTGTCCTTATATTATGGCCACATTTGTATAAATTAGTTTTTATGTTATTTATTATGATTTAGTAGCCTTACAAATAATATTTTAAAATGTAATCTAATATTTTAAGAAAAACTGGAAAATAGTGTACTGAGCCCGACGGTATTGCCGTCGGCGTCATAGTGGGAGGGGGAGGGGGGATTACGCCTTCAGATTGACGCGTCCGGAGACGTGCACGAGGGGGGAACACCGACGGTACTTCTACGCCGACGGTGGCCGTCGGGCTCACTTCTTGGACGCCGACGGCACTTTTAGCCCGACGGTACCTTTACGGCCGTCGGTGTTATGTTGTGACGCCGACGGCCACGACATTTGGCCTTCGGCGTTATCTTTGCCGTCGGGCTGAGCTGCCAGTCCCGTAGTGATGAAGGTATCCATAACTTCATATGTCGTACAGAACCGTAGGAAATGGGATCAACAAGCTGTGATTATGCTAGTTGATGGTTGACGTGGGGCTACCTTGCGGGTAGTCCACGATGAGGCTACCTGGGCCGCGCCAAGGATGGAAAGGCCCGCAGAAGGCCCACTCGGGGTATCTCGTATCCTAGTCCAACTCGGTTAGGACTTGTAACCTACCGTATCTGTACCAACCACCCGAGACCTGGCTGCTTATAAAGCCAGGAGGGTTGCCCGTCCTAGAGGACACGCTCAGAACCACAAACCCTAGCGAGATCGCAATCTCGCCATTGTAATCGCTACTCGCGTCAATAACCAGACAAGCAGGAGTAGGGTGTTATCCTCCGGGAGCCTGAACCTGGGTAAACCTCGCTTGTCAGCCGTCGTGATCACCTTGCACTCTCCTCTCTCCCCATCAATCAACCCGGGGTGCACAACCCTGGGACTTGCCGAGTTAGCACCTCGTCAATTGGCGCCGTCTGTGGGAAGTCAAACAAGTGCTAGGATCATGGTCACGCCGGCTCCATCCGCAATGAAGATCGGCGCACCCGCCATCAGGGAGTCGATCCAATTTGGCTCCTTCGAGTACGTCATCCACTCGCCAGCTCATCAATCGGTGTACGCCGATCTGGACAAAGGTATACACATCACCTTCGGCTCCATATTCTGTTGCATCGATAGTCGTGGCATGCTCAGGTCTACGACTACTGCATTACGCGCGGCGGCGTCATCAAAATCGCCGACCACCGCGCCCGCTGGACCCGCGAAGATCGCATCTGCCGCACCCGCGGAGATCACGACCGCTGGACCCGCGAAGATCGCATCTGCCGCACTCGCGGAGATCGCGACCCCCGGGCCCGCGAAGATCGCATCTGCCGCACCCGCAAGGTTTGCGCCAGCCGTACCCGCGAAGAGGACATCTACGTCGACAATCTCGGCAACGACCACACGAATCGGATCTACTACCCCAACCTCGATCGCGCGGTCAATCAAGTCAAGATCCACCTCCACCGTCGCGCCCGCACGTGCGACCGGGGGCCCGCGTCCGACATCAACGTCGCGCGCGCCCTCATCTTCGTGGAAGTCCCAGGTCTACCCCAAGCCACTCGCACTCGCCACGTCGAGTGCGGGCACATGGACAATCGCGAAGAGACGCGACAGCGGGTGCGCCGCGCGCCACGTTGCGGCAATTTTCGACCCCGAGCAAGAAGCGGGTGACATAAGTAGCAGCGGCAGCACCAACTCTCCAATCCATGCCTACCCCAAGCAAGTCTTCATGGCCGGCACAGCGCCGCAGGACGACGAAGACGAACCCGCATACCCACTGGAGGTGGACATGCCGGACCAGACGAAACTTGTCATCACGCGTGATATGGCGATCCAAGCCATGAAGCATGTGGACGAGGGCACGTTCCCGCCACCCAACGCACCTCGAGACGATCACCTGGCGGTCCAGTACTTGCTACGCAAGGAAGGCGAACGAATTCGCGCCGAAAAGGCCGAACTTCTCAGGCGCAAAAGGGACGCGGATGCGTCGAGTGCCAGGCGAGCTGCTCTCTCCTTCACATCCTCCACAGAGGTGAATCAGGGAGCACGGCGAACCAGAGCCCGTGTCCCCCACATGGCAGAAGCTGATCGAACAAGACTGACCCGCAACCTCGACTCGTCCTTTGTCACCGAAGACGAGAATGGGATACCCGTCCCGAAGACGGCGAATGCTGCCCTGATATCAGTCGAGACATACCTCCGGCTCACGCAGCCACCGGAGGGTGACGCGCGCTCCCTCCTCCACAAGCAACAAATTGCCTCCATAAGGGCAATCGTAGAAGCTCTAGCGGCCAAGGGGCCAGGTAATCAAGCTCACGAACCAACGACGTCGGGCATCCCGACGGCGCAGCGACAGCCAGTCAAGGACCTTCGAGACGTCCTGACGCAGAAGACGGTGGACCGTAACCGCAAGGAGCGTTCGGCTAACGCAGCACAGGTGGACGACCATACCAACCGCGACTTCGAACCATGTGGTGTGGCATGCTTCGGTTTCAACATCCGCGACACCCGTATGCCTAAAGGCTTCAAGTTGACGGCCGGCACACCAAAGTACGACGGGAAGCAAGACCCGAAGTTATGGCTCGAGGACTACCTTATTGCTTGCACCTGCCAAGGCGGAACATCGACCACGGCAATGCAGTACATCCAGCTCACGCTGACAGACTCTGCACGCGGGTGGCTCACAAGCCAACCCAAAGATTCTTTCCGAACGTGGGAGGAGTTCCAGGACAACTTCATCAAAAGTTTCTCGGGAACATTCGCCAGACCAACGACCTACATCGAGTTGCAGGCCTGCAAGCAAGGGAAGGACGAGTCGCTCCGATCTTACATCCAGAGGTGGACGCTCCTCCGCAATACCATGGAACCCGTATCAGAGGACAGGGTGATGGACGCCTTCATGCATGGCGTTGCTCGCCGCGACCTCCGGGAGGAGTTTGGTAGGCTCCAGCCGAAGACCACAATAGAGTTAATGAAGACAGCCAACCAATGGGCTGAAGGAGAGGACTACGTCCGCGAAACTTCTCCCAAAAAGGAAGGCGAAACAAGCAACTGGCGCGAGTCACGTCAGAAGAGGAAGGCACGTTACACGCACGACTCAATCGAGTTAGTAGCGGCGGGTTATGAAACCCCCCGCGAGGTCAAGCGTGAGGGCAGCAGACAGCACGAGCAAAGTCGACAGCCCAGCTCGAGTCAGTACAACCGTGGCAGCAGCAGCATCGACCACAGCGATGGAAGTCAGAAGCGCGAGTGGAAGCGCCCGTTAACCCCGGCAGAGGAACTGATGCAACCATGTAAGCATCACTCGTTCCGCAACCCGGCAACAGGAAAGTGGGGTTCAAACCACTTGTTAAAGGATTGTCGCAAAGCAAGAAAAATCTACCACGCCATGCAGCAAATCATCGCCCCAGTACAGGCCATACAAGCGGCACCGCAGCTAGCCATCCAGGCAGCACCCGCAAACATCAATCAAGTGCAGGCGGCAGGAGCGTTCCCCCAGCCGCAGCACCAGCAACAAGGTCCATCGGCAGCAGCCGACGCGTACCCAGCCGCACGGGGACAGTTGAACATGATCCAGAAGGGACCCCCGTCGAACAGGAGGCAGAAAATCATCACACGCCAAGTACTTCAAGCCATCAACAGCCCGCGCGCGGTACCAGACTACCTGCGCGGGTCGGAGACACCAATCACATTTTCCAGGGTAGATCACCCAGCGGAGGTAGTCCGACCAGGGCACGCCGCACTCGTGATTGAGGCTTTGATCGGCGACTACAGCCTGAAGAAGGTGTTCTTGGACGGGGGCAGCGGCATCAACATCATATTCGCCGATACCCTCAGGCGAATGAACAGGTCGACAGAGAAATTGCCGGAATCGGAGACCACCTTCCACGGCATAGTACCAGGGCAAGCAATCACGCCCATGGGAACAATCACACTCGACGTCATCCTCGGTACACCCGAACACTTCAGGAAGGAGTCGATAGACTTTGAGGTCGTCGACTGGAAGTCACAATACCATTCCATCCTAGGACGCCCAAGCTTTGCCAGGTTCATGGCGGTACCCCACTACGCCTACCTGATGATAAAGCTACCCGGGCCAAAAGGAGTAATCACCGTCCGCGGTGACTTTGGGCTCTCCAACAGCTGCGACCGCGAGTTTGCCAAGATCTCCGAGTCCTTCGGCGTCGAAGAGCGGTTCAAAGCCATATCAGCCGACAACGACAAGACCGTCTTCCCGGCTCGCAAGAAGCCTGCCAAAGACGCAGCATTCAACACGAATGACGACACCGTCACCCACCAAGTCCATCCGACTGACAGCGGAAACACAGTCAAGGTCTCATCAAGCCTGACACCCGCATAGGAAAGCGCGCTCGTCGAGTTCCTACGTGAGAACTGGAAAATCTTCGCATGGCAACCTTCTGACATGCCGGGGATACCCAGGGAACTCGCCGAGCACTCTCTGAAAGTACACAAGGACGCAAGACCTGTCAAGCAATCCATGCGACGCTTTTCGGGGCCCAAACGAGACGCTATCACCATGGAAGTCGACAGACTATTGCACGCCAAGTTCATCCGAGAGATCAAGGACTCGGACTGGGTCGCTAACCCGGTTCTAGTTGAGAAAAAGAAGACAAAGAAACTACGCATGTGCGTGGACTTCACCGCAATCAACAAATGCTGCCCCAAAGACCACTTCCCGCTCCCGCGGATAGACCAGATCATCGACTCGACTGCAGGTTGCGAACGCCTATCTTTTCTGGACGCCTACTCAGGTTACCAGCAGATCAGGCTGAAGGTCGAGGACGAAGAGAAGACAGCTTTCATCACACCCGACGGCGTTTTCTGCTACCAGACGATGCCGTTCGGGTTAAAGAACGCAGGTGCCACGTACCAGCGGACAATGCAAGCATGCCTCAAGGGGCTAATCGGGCAGATCGTCCAAGTCTACGTCGACGATATCGTTGTCACTACCCGGAAGGAGGATACCCTAGTTGACGATCTACGCAAGGTCTTCGCCGCACTGGACGTGTACCAGATCAAACTCAATCCAGAGAAGTGCATGTTCGGCGTGCCAGCCGGAGAGCTACTAGGGTACCTTGTATCCGCAAGAGGAATCGAAGCAAATCCCGAGAAGGTGCAGAACATACTCACAATGCCAGCACCAACGAAGCTCAGGGAGGTGCAACGATTAGCCGTCCGAGTCGCAGCTCTTAGCCGGTTCGTTAGTAAGTTGGGAGAAAAGGCCTTACCCTTCTACCAACTGATGAAGAAGTCAGACAAGTTCGAGTGGACGCAAGAGGCGCAGGACGCATTCGACCATCTCAAGAAGACACTGACAACCTCTCCGGTCCTCGTGGCACCACTGGAAAACGAGCCGCTCTACCTGTACGTCTCAGCAACAAACAGGGTGGTGAGCACGGTGCTCGTAGTCGAACGCGAAGAGGAAGGGCACAGCCACCCGGTGCAGAGGCCCGTCTACTACCTTAGCGAAGTGCTCACCTTGTCCAAGCAGAATTACCCGCATTACCAGAAGCTGGCATACGGAGTCTTCATGACCTCCAGAAAGGTCGTCCACTACTTCTCCGAGCACCCGATCACGGTGGTAAGCTCCTCCGGACTAGCAGACATCCTCACAAATCAGCGCGCGACAGGACGAGTCGCCAAGTGGGTTGTCGAACTAGGACCATGGGGGCTGAAGTATGCTCACCCGAAGTCCATCAAGGCCCAAGTCCTCCCAGAATTCACCACTGAGTGGATAGAAGCCCAGCTACCGAACGTCCCCGACTTGTCCAACGCATGGACAATGTACTTTGATGGCTCCAAGAAATTCAAGTCAGCCGGGGCAGGAGTCGTGCTCATTTCCCCCAAAGGCGACAAGCTCAAGTATGTCTTGCAGATGGACTTCCCGAAGTCGTCCAACAACGAAGCCGAATACGAGGCCCTGATCCACGGCATGCGGATGGCCAAGAACTGCGGCGCCACGCACCTCATGATCTACGGCGACTCCTACCTGGTGGTACAACAAACCATGAAGTCCTGCGACGCCATCGCTGACAACATGATCGCCTACAGAGACCTCTACAATCAGATGGAAAGAAACTTCGACGGCTGCGAGCTACGCCACATCGGCCGTGAAAGCAACGAGGAAGCCGACGCCCTAGCTAACATGGGCTCAGACAGGGTGCCAGTCCCACCCGGCGTTTTCCTCGAGTGCATCACACAAAGATCCATCAAGACTCAGGGTACAGCAAGCACTGCAACCACAAAAGGCGATGTCAACCCGCCAAGCCAAGACAAGGTCCCCATGGAAGTCATGCTAGTCGAAGCCACATGGACAGGACCATACTTGGCATACATACTGCATCAGAAGCTGCCAGCTGACCCAGTCGAAGCAAAGCGCATCATCAGACGCTCAAAAAGTTTCACCGTCATCAACGGGGAACTCTACAAAAGAAGCATATCAGGAATCCTGCAAAGGTGCATAGATCCAGTCGACGGCCAAGCCATCCTACTCGACATTCACGCGGGTACATGCGGACATCACGCAAGCAGCCGGGCACTGGTGGCCAAGGCGCTACGAGCCGGGTTCTATTGGCTCACACCCATGCAGGACGCCGAGGAGCTGGTGAAGAAATGCACAGGGTGCCAGGAATTTGCCAACAGGCCGCACGCCCCAGCATCGGAGCTCAAAACAATACCACTAGCCTGGCCCTTTGCCCAATGGGGCCTGGACATGGTGGGCCCGCTGAAGAAATCCTCACCCGGAGGTCATACCCACCTCCTGGTCGCGGTCGATAAATTCACAAAGTGGATCGAAGCCGTGCCCATCACAAGTTCGACTGCGTCCACAGCGGTTAACTTCATCAGGTCAATCATCTTCAGGTTTGGAGTTGCAGGCCTGCAAGCAAGGGAAGGACGAGTCGCTCCGATCTCACATCCAGAGGTGGACGCTCCTCTTTTCCTTACCAGGGTACCTGAGGGGACTGGAAGGTTTTTAATGAGGCGGCCTGCTCGCAAGAATCAATAAAGTGATTTGAAGAAAATCTGTCTCCTTTTTCCCGTCACTCAAGGAGCTCAAAAATCCTAGGCCGCCACTCGAACCACTCGGGGGCTGGCCACACAGGTTGAAATAATAGCTTAGGCCGCTACCCGAACCACTCGGGGGCTGCGCCATACAAGCACGCCAAAAATCCTAGGTCGCCACCCGAACCACTCGGGGGCTGCGCCATACAGATTGAAATAAAAGCTTAGGCCGCCACCCAACTTACTCGGGGGCTGCGCCACACAAGCACAGAATCAAAAATCCTAGGCCGCCAATCGACCGACTCGGGGGCTGCGCCATAAGGTCAAGTCCAAAATCCTAAGGCGCCACCCGCAACCCACGGGGGCTGCGCCACACGGGTCACACTTTCAACCCTAGGCTACCACTCGACTTACTCGGGGGCTACGCCAAACAGGACTCAGAAAAATCCTCGGCCGCCACTCGAACCTACTCGGGGGCTGCGCTGCACAGGTCAAGTTCCAAATCCTAGGTCACCACCCGACATACTCGGGGGCTGCGCCAAACAGGTAACACTTGTAATCCTAGGCCGTCATTCGACCTTCTCGGGGACTACGCCAGACAGGAATTATTCAAAATCCTAGGCCACCACTTGAACGACTCGGGGGCTGCGCCGTACAGGTCAAGTTACAAATCCTAAGTCGCCACCTAATAGAATCAGAGACCGCGGCATACAGGTAACACTTGAAAAACCTAGGCCGCTGCTTAGCACACTCGGCAGATGCGCCGCACAGGTCGCAAATCGAATCAGGCACCCTCACTTTCGAGTAAACAGATCAATTCTCATTACTCGAAAAAGTACTGTAATCTGTTACATCATATTTACACAAGCATACTTGCCCCCTATGGCTAACCCTGTGCATCAGACGACAGCTACTCTAAACTGCAGGTTCAGCCTTTGGCGCACCGAGAGGACCTACAAGCCGCTCGCTCAAGTCCTGAACTTGCCGGATAATCCGGTGCGCAGCCGGCAAGGTCTCGTCGAAGTCGTCGTCACCTGGCAGGCCTTCAAGCACCCGCTCAAGCGGAAGATGTGGCCGGTGCATCCGAACGTACGCCAACGCCGCGTTTGCACCAGCCACAAGCTGAGCGTCGACAACTTCCTTCAGCCCTTCGCCATCGCGGAACCTCTCCAGCAAGGCAGGCAACCCGTTCGGCTGCGCATTATGCGGGAAGTACACGCGGTTGACGTGCCAAAGTGTCTTCCGGCAGCTCTCCAGAAGAAAGGCAGCGCGCCACGTACGATCAAGCATGGTGGCAAGGACGCGCCCCCTCGACTTGTTTACCCAGAACTGGCGAGCTTCATAGGAGTCGCCGGACGCCTCTCGAGTGACTCGCTCTTCAACGCGATCCCGCTCGGCCTCCCAATCGGGATTAACATCTGCGCACACGAACTGCAAGTCAGAACGAGAAGGACAGACAACGGGGACGGCAGCCGCCAACATGATACATACCCTGCAACTGCCGACTGATCAGGTCCATCTCTCCAAGTAAAAAATCTTCACGACGTGGGAACTCCGCCGTGGGACGCGACTGGGAGCGTTGCAACAGCCGCTCCGTATTCTTCAGGGTCGCCTCAAGCTCCACCACCTTGTTCCTCAAATAGGTGATTACCCACTGATCATTTGCGCTGCGCGGAGGAGCCGGCGCCGCCCGACGACGGCGAGCACCCGAAGAGGAAGCCGCGCCACTCGGCTTGGCCAAGGGAGAAGGCGGAGCATCATCGCGCACGGCACTCTGTCAGGAATATGCAGAGTCAATACAGAAATGCGACTGCCAAACGCAGTTCAATTCAGAAGACAGAAAAGTCAGCAAAATCAATACTGAAGAGCAAAAGACCCGACAGGGCAATATTCATTACAAACATGAAGTTCAAAATACAGGTCACAGCGACTGCCGTATCCCTACAACTATGCCTACTCTAAGGCCGCGGACTGCGACCGGGAACGGCCCTTCCGAGCAGCCGCCTCAGTCGCCTTAGCAAGGGCCCTCTCGAAGAGTGCCACAAGCTGCGCAGCCAGTTGCGAGGCGCGCTCCTTCACGCCACTCAGCGACGCGGTCCGGCCATCGGGTTTGCGAGGAAAACCGCTGACGACTTTCTCGAAGTCACCTGGAACTTGGTGGCCTAATAGGAGCTGGAAGGTGAGCTCGGAGCCGCGTACCGTCTGCGATCGCGTGAAGTCGGCAATGGTGGTCGCGTCCCCAAACGGTGCAGCCAGAGCGTCCACGGTCGCTGGCGGCTGGTTGCCCGGGAAAATACTCTGATGCACCACGGCCAGAGCTCCGGTCGACTTCTCCAACGCGGCGGAAGACTTCTTCAGGGCATCCGAGGCGTAGGCGCAAACCCGGTCGAAGAAGCCAACCGCGGTCGCCAAGTCGACCGTGTCACTCGACGCGTCTTCTGGAGGAGCTCCACCGCAAGTCTCTGCGCCGAAATTCAAAGTCAGGACAAGAAAAGGAACGAAGACTCAGTAAGCGTCAAGCCGACACTCACCCCCAAGAACAACGGCGAGTGAAAGGAGACGACCGATTTGAGTTTTCTCCTGGGCGACCCGCGCCAGCTCCCGCTCTCGAGACTCACGAAGAGCCTTCTCAAGCTCATCCACCCGGCCAGTAGCCTGGTCCAGCGAGGAACGCAGTTGGTCCCTCTCCTTCTCCAGGCGAACATAAGCCGCGGCTGCGTCGAGCTGCTGGCGATAGTATGGCTGAAAATAAAAAAGAACAAGATGTCAATAAAGTTGCGGGCGACTATGCTAGTCACCCACACCTTCGGGGGCTACTCCCATCGGGAGCGCTGATCGCGCACCCGATGAGAAATCAGAAATACAAGGAAAACACGAGAAGACTTACGTGGTCCAGGAGCTCAAGGTCCTCGGCAGCCGAAGGAGGAGCCCGACTAGACGAGGCCAGGCCGGCGGCCTCAACATGCACCTTCTCCACCACCACAGGCGTCTCCAGCCCAGTCGAAGGGCCAGAAGTAAGCTCCGTGTCCCGAAGGGGGGAGCTGACGTTGTCAGAGCGGTGACTGCAGCAAAATCAAGAACACAAGACAACTAAACAGCGAACCTGCAAGGTACTACTCGAAGGACACGTTGCAAAGAAACTAACCTGGGGGTGCTGGCGTCGTCGAAGCTCGACAGAGAAGGCGAGGGCATCCGCGCGAATGACAGAGGCGCTGCAGAGCTGACTGGAGGAACGTTGAGAGGTTCCTCCCAGCCACCCGAAGATTGCGCACCCGGGGACGTCGCCACGGTCTCCTCCTCAGCAACATCCACACCCCTGGCAGGCGACGACGCGGTGGCAGACTCGCCGCGACTCGGAAGCTTCCGCTTCTTCTTCGCGGGTTCCCCCGCTTCGTCTTCCTCCTCCACCTCATCGCGGGGAGAATGTGCGGAAGGAATTTCTTCGTCCTCGTCCTCCTCCTCGACGAACTTCGATTCATCGTCGGGTCCGTTCTCAGGGAGAGGAGGATAGCTGATGAACAGAGCCCGACCCTAAAGCAAAGTAGACGCAAGTCGAATCAAAATGCAAAGTAGACTCAAGTCGAACAAGTACAAAAAGAGAGCAAGATCAGACTCACCTCAGGAACGGGTTTCGCGGCCCCGTAAGGAGAAATCGGGCACTTGACGTTGCATGCGTCCGCGGCTCGGAGGTTGGTGATGGACCTGACGTTGGCCTCCACCTCCTCGTCATCCATCGGCTTGGCGCTAACGCCTTCGGCGGCCCACATCGGGTGAGGCCGGGCGCTGAGTGGCTGCACCCGAAGACGGAAGAAGGTGGCCATCAGAAAGACGCCACCCGCATCACGCCCAAGGGACTGAGTCAGCTCGTGCAACAGGGACAGCAGGGGCCGCACAACCTCCTTCTCCACGGCAGACAGCGGGTGCGCCCAGGCGCCGGTCTTCCGCAGTCCGCGCTTGCCGTCGAATGCGTCCAGTCCGTCGTCGTTCGACTGGACGTAGAACCATCTTCGGCGCCACCCTTGGACGGAGTCGGACTTCTTCATCTGGAAGTACGCGATATCACCGCGCACCTGGATTCCGAAGCCGCCCACTGGGAAGGTCAGCCCACTCTTCCCCACGTTCTTGCGAACGAGGAAGAGCGACTTCCACAGTGCCCAGTGGGGCGCGACGCCCAAGAAGCACTCGCATAGCACGATAAAGCCCGCGATGCTCAAGACGCCATTGGGGGTCAGATCATGGATCTGAACCCCATAGGCATACAGGAGTCCGTGCACGAAATCGTGCATGGGGATCCTGAAGCCACGCGGAATGAAGTCCGCGAAGCAAACGCGCTCCCCATCGCGGGGAGTGGGAAACACTTCTTTGCCAGGGACTCGTACCTGGACTTCGTCCGCAGGTGGCAGCAGGCCTTGCGCGCGGAGCAGCTCCACATCGGGCCTCTTCATCGACGACCTCTGCCAATCGCCCTCGGGCTTCTTCATCACCCCGGCGTCGTCGGCGGCGGCGGCGGAGGAGCCAGCAGCGCCCTTCGGCTTGCCCATTGCCTAAGTCGCAGGGTGCGTGGACAGATTGCTTGGAGCTCGGGACGGCGGCGGAAATGGCAGAGCGCAAGAGGAGAGGGAAGGCAAGAATCGATTGGAGAAGATGACATACCAAAGGCCGAGGCGCAGTACTTATTCCTCGAGGATCGGCATCTCAACCGTCCATCAAGCAGGGGCTCCGAGCGAGAGCATCCAGCCGTCCACGTGCCGCACGGAGAAACCAATCGTCGCCGCCAACTTCCTCCACTACGCACGAGAACCGAGGCGTCGTCATCGTGCCGCGCAAATTTCGCGCCCACTTCGGAGACGTGACAACTGTGGGCGTGGTCAGCTCTGACAGCGTGGCCCACCACGTCACGTCCCATCGGGCGCAGAGGCGTGCAGCAAAACCGTCATCAATGACGTCACCAAGCCAACGGCTCCGAAATTAACCGAAGAAACTCGAAAGATTCATTCGAGTGGTAAGCTTTACAGCTGAAATCAACAAGGTAAGATCCGCGAGTGATCCGAGCACCCGAAGTAACCTTTCGAGTGACAACACAGTAAGCTCAAGCAGCCGAATCCATCCAACAAGTAAGCCAAAGCAGGCTGAATAGAAGCAAGCTTCGCAAGAAGACGTCAAAGTAATTCGACTCCGCAGATTACTCCCATCGGGAGCGGCTGGTTCGACTGAAGAAATTCGAGTTTAAGCTCAAGATCAAGCAATCCAATGGTGCGTCCAGGAAGAAGGAGTCCTTTGTCCGACTCTGAGATTCGATCAAGCACTCGGGGGCTACTGACGTGGGGCTACCTTGCGGGTAGTCCACGATGAGGCTACCTGGGCCGCGCCAAGGATGGAAAGGCCCGCAGAAGGCCCACTCGGGGTATCTCGTATCCTAGTCCAACTCGGTTAGGATTTGTAACCTACCGTATCTGTACCAACCACCCGAGACCTGGCTGCTTATAAAGCCAGGAGGGTTGCCCGTCCTAGAGGACACGCTCAGAACCACAAACCCTAGCGAGATCGCAATCTCGCCATTGTAATCGCTACTCGCATCAATAACCAGACAAGCAGGAGTAGGGTGTTATCCTCCGGGAGCCTGAACCTGGGTAAACCTCGCTTGTCAGCCGTCGTGATCACCTTGCACTCTCCTCTCTCCCCATCAATCAACCCGGGGTGCACAACCCTGGGACTTGCCGAGTTAGCACCTCGTCAATGGTGTCAAAAAATACGGCGATGGAGTTGAGGGATGGCCAAAAGTGAAGCGTCGTTACTTCTTTCCATCATTCAGAGAACCAGAACTATTCCGAGAACCAAAACAGCTACGGGTATATATGATAGTCTACTAAAAATAAATTAGTGGTTATTGGTAGATACTGAAGTTCTTTATCTTGCATATGAAAAACAATGAAATTGATTGGAGCTGTTAACTCATATAACATATTGCTCGATGCTGCAGGATAAGTGGAGAAATCTTCGGAGAGCTTGCGGGGTTCCGAGCAAGTCCGAAAGGAAGGTCATAATCACTCTTTATTTACTATACAACTAACTCTTAGATCTAATCCACTAGATATGATTAATGTAAATACTTTTTAACTTGATACAGGCTAAGCCACAAAAGACGATGTATTTTCCCCTAGATGCATGGGTAATCAAACGGATCCAACAAGTAGCCACAAGTTTAGACTCTAAACAAAAAACCAAGAAATCCCGAGGGAAACAAACAACTAGAAGAAGCTGAGTTTCCTAGTTAGATCTCTGGGTGGTGTTGGTTAGTTGGCTGAATATATAGCAGCTTGTGATTTATCTTTGCTCCTGCGCGAGCTTTTAGCTGGTTCAGTCTCTTTTGGTTTACTGTAGTGTACTCTCCTTTGTTTTCTGGTTGAACTAGCTAGACGGTGGTGTTTGAACACCTGAACAAAACTCCGTATGGTCGTTTGGGTGCTTTATATATAGGAGGGTCTTTTGGGAGCCTTTCCTCCAAAAAGACAAACAACTAGGAGTGGAAAAATACTATTATGTAGGATTTATAGGTTATGATGTTCCTGCCAGATTTGGTCAGATTAAGGCTTGCGGTATGGAACACTCTTTTTGGGCGGTTGGCAAGTTCAACTATAGCAAGGGATTGAATATTTTGTTGGAAACTACTCCCTCCGTTCCAAATTACTTGACTTACATTTCTCAAAAAAGAGCATGTATCTATATGAGGATGCTAAAAATTCTTGTTGGATTCTATTTATAGAGCAGTAGTCCTTCTTTTAGATGTGCCAACCAATAATAAAATAAAATTGGAAAATGAAGGTAACACTAAAAATTAAAACTTCTACATACTACCTTTAAAGATGTAATTCTCACTATGGATGATCTAGCAAAAGACAATTGGCACAAAAATTTATAGTACTGATTTTGTAACCATGATGAGAGTCATGAGACAACTAAGTATAGTTTTGTTTGCAGTGTAAGTTCATATGTTTTATATACTGAGTAATCCAAGTTTTTTATAGGGTAGTCGGTCATCATGTGACTTGTTATTTTGTACACTCTCCTGTGATTTTTGCCGGATCCTAAGGGCATCTCTAACGCCTGACGCAAACAAACTACGAACGTCCGTTCTGGACTATGAACGTCCGTTTTTGTTCGGAAATGTCCGGGGCGAGGGAAACCCAGCTCAACGGCCCGACGTATTTTTGCCGCGATATCCGTGGTAACGCAAACGGAGCCCAAATTTGGGCGCGGTTTGCGTCGCCACGGACTAGCCGCCCTGTTCGCGGGCTGTCCTCCCCATTTAGTGCATGACCCCCCTGGCAGTGGCGTGAAGACCACTCCCGCTCCCGACATTTGCTAAATTTCCCCCGCACCCACCCGACAAAACCTCCTCCGACGCTGATGGAGAACGCTGCCGCCACCGACCCTAGCCTCGACGCCGTGGACGTAGCCGTCACTTGCTCCGTCATGGCCACCGCACCGACGGCTAGCACGGGCTCCACCGCCAAGCCCAAGGCCAAGGTGAAGAGGAAGAAGACCATGGAGGAGAGAGGTGTGGAGAACTCGAAGCGGTAGGCACGGCGGATGGCCGAGCAGCAAAGAAAGATCTCGGCGGCGCCGCCATCCAGGAGTAAGCGAGGTAGGTGCGGCTGACAATGGTGGCCGCACGGGCTCAGGCCTATTAGGCCCTTTAACTGTGTGAGCTCATCGGCAAGAGCAAGACAAACGCCGTGCCCTGCTCGCCCGTGACGCCAAGAGCCGTGACTCCGTTTCCACATGCCCACGTGTTGTTCCGGCTTGGAGGCGTGCAACCGTCGTTGCCAGAGCTGCTGCTGATGATGGACAGGGCCGCGACGTCACCAATCGAATTCAACCACACCCCTGCGCATGTGGACTATGTCCAACCGGTGCGCAAACGAGTTCCTTGAATGGTCGCGTCATGTTCGAGGAAAGGGCCGCCCCGGCCCCGGCCGATCCGGTATGATCCATCTAACTTGCCATACATTCGTTTTATGCATAGGGTCGGTATAATACCGAACTGAATGTAGGAGTTCTACGTCAAAGAAGACGAGGTCATCATGTGTCGCATATCAACGGCGACGGCCATGGAGCCATTGGGAAGGAAGGCACCCAGACCGAGGCATACGACATCAAGGGGCAGTCCCTCTTCGACGTGGGATCGTTCATCCCCACGGCCGTCTACACCGATGGCCAAGGGGGAAATGGAAGTGAGGACGAAGGGGACGAGCCGACTCGGACGTTGAGCTTCGGGCCACAGCCACCGCCGCGACAAAGAAGATATCGAATAGAACCGCGGGCTATACAAATAAGGAGAACGAGTGTCTTTGGGCTTGCAATGAGCCAAAACGCCATTGTCGGTCGAGCAAAAACGTAAGGCCTATTGGACAGGGTGACCGTCGACTTCATGAGCACCATCAACTCAAGCCCTTCAACATTCACAGCGACCGCGGCCAAATTTACATAAAAAAACGATGGTCTCTCATCCAACAAGAGACCAACAAGTTTTGTGGCGCCTATGAGCATGTCATGAACTGCCCAAAATCCGGTGTTGGTATACGTGTTTGTCCTCCTTATGTGAAGTGTCATGCTCCATTATTTATTGTCGTGGGTGGTCACCATTCCATGGTCTATGTAGATTGCTCAGGTCTTGGAATACTTCAAGACCAGGGGCGGCGCTGGGGGTATGCCCCTGTATTCCAGTGAATACCCATGATTTTGGGAAGGAAAAAAATTAGATATACACATAGAATATGGCCCAGGCCCATCTCTGTGTTGTGTGCATCGCACGACCGTATCGAGAACGACTCAGACTACTCCATCTCCCGTTTCCTCTTCTCCTCCCCGAGACACGGTCGCCACTCCCGCTGCCCGCATATGTCGATCTCCCATCGCCCCGCCCGCCACTGTCGATCTCCCGTCCTGCCGTTGCGGCGTCGCCCCACCCGCCCTAGCAGTTACCGCGTGCGGCCGTGCCCCTGCACCCGCCCCGGCGCCCCCTGCCCGCCCGCGTCGATGCAGCAGCCTGCCAGAGCGGGAGCATGCGACGGCGCCCCATGCTCGCGACTACGGCGACGCCCCGCTCACTTCCCGCCCACACCCCGCCCCCGCGTTCTCGTCGAGCAGGTCAGCCGCAGAAGCAGGTACGGTGCTGAATTAGCCAATTAGGTGATGAATTCTGGATGAACTAGTGATGATTTGAGAAGAATTGTGAGGAATTAGTGATGAATTAGTAATTTAGTAGGTGAATTGGTGATGAATTAGTAGGTGAATTGGTGATGAATTTAGTACGTCAACTGGTGATGAATTAGTAGTTTTCAGTTTTGCTTGTGGTGTCAAATAAGCTATATGAAGAATAAGCTAAGGAACAAAATGAGTGATGAATATTTGAACGATTGTTTGGTTACATTTATTGAGAAAGAATTTTTCAATCAAGTAAAGGTCGAGGATGTCATCAATCTTCCAAAAAGGCAACCGCAGAGTTATATTGTAAAGATATCATCACTTTATCAATCAAAAAATACTTTTTTTTGTAAGATCACATTAAATAAATAGCAGCAGGCCGCCTCATTAAAAACCCTCCAGTCCCCTTAGGTACTCTGGTAGGGAAAAGAATGCGTAAAAAACCTGCTGCGCCAAGGATTACACTGTGTTCTTACAAAAATCTTCAGCTAATGCCCGGCTAATTTCAGGAGGTAGGTTGTCCAACCAAACAGCAGTGCGATGCTCAACTCTACCTAACCTAGCTAAGGCATCACTCACACCATTTGCATCCCTTCCTATCTTAGCAATTCTAGCATCTCTCTCATGTAAGAGCTCCTTGATGGCGGCGACTTGCACCATATAGGAAGATCTGTTGGAAGTAGTATCAGAGATAAGCACATTAGCCTCTAGGCAGTCTGTTTCAACAACAAGGGGCAGGTGGGTCCACTGCAGTGCCAGGTTTAGCCCCTCTTGTAATGCCGCAAGCTCGGCATCAAGAGCATCAGCACAGTTATAAAGCTCCCTGGACGCGGCAAAAATTACCATGCCATCATTGTTCCGCAGCACCATACCAGCTCCCGCCCCTCCGTTAGTGACAAAGGACCCATCCACATTTAATGTAGCATATCCGGCATCAGGCGGCTTCCACTTCTCCTTCTCCCTTTGCCCCTGCAGCGATCGCTTCTCTTTTTCCATACCAAGGTTTTGATCAACTACCATCTTCCCTTTCTCAATATCCGCTCGGGAATGCTGTTTAATGAGTATGAGAGAGTCCATGTAACTCTGCAAAAAACGTTTTGAACCCTCGACTGATGGCAGCGGCTTGTTGTGGGTCACTTCATTATGCGCATACCAGGTTCTCCAAATAAACATAAGTATCCTAGCCCGCTGCGTCACTGTGACGCCATGCAGCAGGTGTAACAGCCACTCAGAGCCGGGGTGCCCAACCGTTTCAATTGCAGGAAGGTCCCAGTCATCAGCCAGAGCTTGCCATAGTGCCATTGCATGGGGGCACCGCAGGAATACATGAAATGACGTTTCATCTTCTCTTCCACAAATGAGGCAAGTATTTGGCGTCTGAATGCCCCGCCGTCTCTTGTTTACCTGGGTTGTTATACCATTCTTCGCAATACGCCAGGCTAGAGTTCTTACTTTCGGAGGTACAGGACACTGCCAGATAAGTTTCCAGACTGGTCGGTCACCATCGGGTCGGGCGCTCGACGCCCCAACATTTTCTGCCATCATCTTCTCATTAAAGGCCAGTTCATAGGCACTCTTAACCGTAAATATACCTCTTTTATCTGGTTGCCAAGCAATAATGTCTGTGTCTTGTCTCTGTGGCGGCTTGATCTTCAAGATATCATCAACATCAATTGGTAGGAAATACTGGCGCAATCTCTGTATGTCCCAAGTACAATCATGCTGGATAAAATCCGAGACCCAGCGCATCCTGCATCTTCCTTGTTGAGAGATCGGTTTGAAAATCGTGCTCCTGGGTATCCACGGGTCACGCCATGCACGGACACTTACTCCATTTCCGATCCTCCATATGGCGCCCTTCTTAAATAATTCAAGGCCATACTCAATAGTTGTCCATGTGGTCGACTTATTACCTGTAAAAACAGTGTCAAGGAGGGAGCCATTAGGATAGTATTTAGCACGTAAAAGCTGAGCACAGAGAGTGTTAGGAAACTGTATAAGACGCCACGCCTGACGAGCAAGAAGCGCTTGGTTGAACAGACGCATATCCCTAAAGCCAATCCCTCCTCGGCACTTTGGGCGTAGCATCATGTCCCAAGAAATCCATGGCATTTTCCTTTTCCCATTCTTCTTACCCCACCAGTAATCTTTAATCATTTGCGTAAGCTCATCACATAGTCCAAACGGTAGTTTGAAGACCCCCGTCGCATAAATTGGTAGTGCAAAGGCTACAGCCTTGATCAAAATTTCTTTTGCCGCTTGTGTTAGCCAATTATCATCCCATTCCAGAAGGATGCTTGCTAGCTTAGATTGGAGACTTTGGAATTTGTCCTTACTCATCCGACCATCCGGAGTAGGAAGCCCCAAATATTTTGTTTCGAACGCTTCTTGAGTCACTTGTAAGATATGTTTCACCTCTTCCCTAACAGGTTCAGGACACGATTCACCAAAGAGAATAGAGCACTTCTGAGGGTTTAAAAGTTGTCCCGTACTGGTTGCATATTCATCAAGAATAGACTTAATTGTGGCTGCTTGTTTTGGACATGCTTTAAAGAACAACAAGGTATCATCTGCAAAAAGTAAATGAGATATACCTGGCGCTCCCCTACAGATTTTAACCGGTGATAAATTTCCCATTGTCACTTCACGTTGTATTAGCGCCGACAAACCATCTGCAACAAAGAGGAACAGAAACGGCGATAGGGGATCACCTTGACGCAGACCACGAGAAGGCGAAAACGAATCCAGGAGGGTCCCATTAAATTTGACCATATATCTCACAGTGGTGACGCACTCCATAATCCAGTCAACCCACCTGTGAGCAAACCTCAACCTTTTCATCGCTTCCTTTAAATATCCCCAATCGACTCTGTCATAAGCTTTGGACAGATCAAGTTTATACGCACAAAAATTATTTGCTTCATTCCTATTAGTCTCCATATAATGCAGACACTCAAAAGCAACAAATGCATTGTCAGTAATGAGGCCCCCCGGCACGAAAGCACTTTGATTAATTGAAATAATATCACCAAGAATTGGGCGGAGGCGATTTACCATGCATTTAGCAACCACCTTGTACATAACCGTGCATAGAGTGATGGGCCTAAAGTCCTTCAAGGTCTCCGGCTGGTCTACTTTGGGTATAAGAACAATTGCCGTGTCATTTACCCCTTCTGGCATTTTTCCGCTCACAAAGAATAACTTCACCGCATTTATCACATCAGCCTTCAAGGTCGCCCAATTACACTGAAAAAACCGAGATGGAAAACCATCCAGTCCAGGTGCTTTCAGGGGTCCAATTTGAAAAAGAGCATCAGCTATTTCCTCGTTGGTAAAGTCCCGACATAGCTCTTCATTCATCTCAGTGGTGACCTTCTCTTCCATCAATTGTGCTAAAGCATCCGAATTCAGGGAACTATCACGTGTAAAAATGTCCTGGAAGTATTCCGTAGCCATATGTTCTTTTTCAGATTGGTTTTCATGCCACACTCCATTACTGTCCTTTAGCCTACTGATCTTATTTCTTTTAGCTTGCCATACTGACTTTTGGTGAAAATATTTGATGTTGCGATCTCCTTCTTTTAACCACGTGATGCGCGACCTCTGCAGCCATAACATCTCCTCACGGTATAATAACTCGTTCATATGGTCATCAACACGTCTCATCTCCCGCTGATCTGCATTGTTATGCTGCATCTCCTCAAGGCTGCGGCGCGCCTTCTCAAGTTCTTTTGTTGTATAACCAAACTTTTGCTTCCCCCACACCTGCAAATGCTTCATGACATCCCCAAGGCCTTTATGAATTTCGCCCAGATTGTTTTTCTGCGTAACACTCGCCCATGCTTCGTTTATTTGATCAGCAAGTTCAGGGGCTCTTTCCCACATAATGTCTTCTGGGCGCTCGTCTGTTCTCTTTGGTCTCCTGCAAAACATTAATCAACAGGGGGCAATGATCAGAGCATGAAGTTGTCAAGTGCGTAACTCTAGAATCGCCAAACAAATCACGCCATGCCGGTGTCGCCACCGCTCTATCCAGGCGCACTTTGACATTAGCATTCCCTCTTCTCTCATTATCATATGTATAGGGAACACCCCTAAACCCAAGATCATGAAGATTGCATTCATCCAGTACATCTCTAAAGTCCTTCATTTGCTGTAGACCACGTGGACTAGAGGAAAAATGCTCCTCAGGCCACATTACTTCGTTAAAATCTCCAAAAACCAGCCACGGTAAATCTGATTCTACATTTAGAGCGCGCAACAAGTCCCACATGTGATGTCTATTTTCAACTCTAGGCTCACCATAGACACATGTTACCCTCCACAAGGGATCACTAGGTTTAATACGGATGTAAGCATCAATCAACCTTTCATTAGCAATTTTAACTTTTACAGATAAAGATTCATGCCAGAAAAGAGCCAGACCACCACTAAAACCTTCACTACTAACACCTTCAAAACCTTTAAGGCCTAATCTATACCTAAGACGATGCATTTTATTCTTATCCTGACGAGTTTCACAAAGGAAAAATAAACTAAGACCCGAAGGCGTGGAAATCTTTTCTATCGCGCGGACTATCGGGGCGTTTCCACCTCCCCGACAGTTCCAGCTCCCACAATTCATTGTGCCTGACGAGGCCCATCGTGCGGCCTCGTCAGGGGTTTTGGCTTCCCTTGCGCTGTCGCGATCACACGCCGCGTCAGGTTCTGGTTCGCCACTTCTTGGGTCACCCGGGTATGTTGCACCTTCACTTCTTTCTCCATCAGCTTGTTCTTCTTTGTACGCCCCTCCTCTTCGACGTTCTTGTGCAATGCTAGCGACAGCCCTAGAGGTTGGCACTGTGCCTCATCTTCAGCCGGCCTCTTCCCCAAGAGCGAGTCAGCCGGCGACATCACCACATCAGTTGAAGAGCCAAGTGAGACCTGCACATTAGGTAAATCACGAAGTACCGGAATCATGTCAGAGGACGTTGGGCCAGCAGGGGAAGTGCTGGCCGAGCCATTTAGCATGGTATTCCCCATGTTTTGGTGTGTATAGGATGTGCTCTGGTTGGCAGCCGGGCTCGCCGCAGGCGTGCTAGTCCTCGGCCTCTTCATCCACTCGCCATTAGCCGTCGCAGCAGACATATGTAGGTTCCCCACCATCTCTGCAAGATTCTCATCAACCTCTGCCCCTGCACTATGTTCGTGCTCCTCAAACCCGTCCCTAGCATCCACTGTCTCCGGGATATTAGCCATGTTCGAGCTCCCACCTTCAAAGAAATTGTGCAACTTTGGCCTGCCCAACGAAGCTGCACCACTACCGCATGCCCCCATAAAATCAAGACCCCTTTTAGCGGCCGGAGGAGGCCCCGACACCACAGTTTTCTCAAATTTCCGCGTAGGTGAGCAGTGAAGGTTCTTTGTATATTTCAGTGACGCTAGTCCTCTAGCTTTCCTCTCACACTCATCCTCCTTATGTCCTATGATACCACAATGGAAACAATAATGTGGGACACGTTCATAGCGCAACTCATACACTACCGAATCTTGCCCTCTCACATTTAGTTTGAATCTGGCCTTCAGGCTTTTTTTAAGTGGAAGAGCAATACGGATCCTCAAGAAATCTCTGAATTTTAGCCCAGCCGGGTCAACATCAACCTCCACCACTTCTCCCAACGAGGCCCCAATCAACTCTCCATATTTCTTGTTTTGCTTATCCCATGGCACATCATAAAACTTAACCCAGATCGGGATTGATTCCAGCACCGTCTCAGAAGGCCTCGTATTGTTGATGAACGGAGCACTCAGACAAGCCTTCCCGGAATGAATCCAGGGCCCTCCCCGAGCAACAAAATCATAGTCCCCTTTAGACTCGAAGGTGATCACAAAGAAATTGTCGCGCACCTGTGAGAAGGTCATCCTTCCTCTGATCTTCCAGACTGCAGAGAAGTGATCGAAAATAGTGTTGTAGTTTACCGGATCCATTGAGTAATATCGAGCAAAAAGCCTCCATCCACCACTGATCTCATGTGTGGCTTCTTGTACCTCTTCCGGGGACATCTCCATGCATGCTTCATCATCTGATTCCTGCTCACCGGCAACATAGTCTTCCGGCCCTCCATTGTGTTCTGATCTCACCCCGTCATGCCCGTTTCCATCTTCTGGTACCTCCTCCTCGATCACCGCAAGACGGCGGTCTGTGTTTGCAGTGGTTCTCCCACCTCCCAGCACCAGAGCCACGCTCTCCATCACATCACCGCCGTTCCCGCTCACCTACGTGCCTTGCGCTGCCACCACAGATCCGTCAACAATCACTGGCTTCGGGTGGGCAGCAGCCTCATCGGCTACCCCTTTTTCACCCCCACCGGCGGTCATCGACATCTCAGCCTGGCTAGAGGACATACACGCACCTGGGTCAAAGACTTCCGATTGTTGTTCCTCACCTGGCCCTTGTCGCTCGAAGATCTTGACTAGTGCTGAGACCCCGCCCAGACGGCCGGGTTTTAAGAGCACAGGGTTCCCGATGGGATCAGGTTCCTTGCCGGGGATACCACGGACTCCACGTCTCCTTCCGTTCCTCGTACTGCAGATGGACTCGGATACCAACTCCTTTTCCCGTAGACATCCAAGACTCAGATCGCTCCCGTCGGGAGGGGTGGCGGCGGCCGATCGCCTCGGCGTCGCCATGCCCTAACCCTAGACGTAGCGTAGACGTTTACAAAAGAACAATGTTAATCAAAAAATACTTTTGTATTCATGTTTATGCACAATTATTATGGTGTAGTACATTGAAATATTGTGATTACCGTTATGTCATAGTCATGCATAATTATTATTTTGTTCATAAATTGCTAGTGTTGTGATGTTTAGTTTATATCATATGTTTAGAGAAAAAAAATTGGGTGGATACGCATGATATTTTTACTGGAGCCGCCACCGTTCAAGACTGCCCATGATGACATGTCCTGCCACTTGGTCCATCGTTGGCGTGTGCTCAAGGACTACGAGAAATAGAAGAAAACCTATCAAAGCTGCCAGAACAGTTTGAAAAATGTCAAGCTCCACCGCAGTCTCACAAGGTCGCAGCTCCACCGCCTGCCGACGCGCGGCTCTCCCAGCCAGCCGCTGCCGTGCTGCAGCTCCCTCCAGGTCGTTGATGTTGTGCTAGTACGGCTGCTCGCCAGACCCCGAGAACAGACCGCGGGACCACGCGGCCGGGATGCACTTGCGGTTCCAGGACGACGGTGCACTGCGCGCTGGTCTTCTCCATGGCTCGGAGCTGACGGTGCTTCCGCGCCATGGCAGGTGAGCTGCCCTGCCGGACAGTCAGGAACGGACCAACAAGACCAATCGAGTGGCCTGCCAGAACGCATTGGAAAATGGCGAAGAACTGCCCGGCCCATCGGGCGTCTGACAAAATATACTCGATTGCTCTCACGAGAGCGAGAAAAGCTCGAAAAACTGTGTCGGAGCAGTTTTTGTCCACTGTATAGTGGCTTGTATGAAGTTTTATTGTGGGTAGAAATTGAAGACTTTTTTTTCTGTTTATAGGGTTTTAACCCAAAAGCAGGCGGAGAAGCTGAAAAAAAGTCAGCCTGCGTCATGTAGCTGAGACTCGCCTACGCCAAGCAACATCACACCATGATTAGACGTCTCCACACAGAACTTATTCTAAATTTTTGCCCCCAAAAAAAAGAACGATATTAAAGTGTTGACATCGTCCGATCCAGAAGATCCAGATATAAGATCTCCCCCGGAAGGAACGTCTAGCTAGCAGCAGCATGCAGTGCATAGTCTATCTGCATGGATGTCGTAATAAGAGCGAAGCGCAGTGGTTCGGCCATTTTGGCATCTCATTTAGGTCTGTCATGCGAACCTTTTTTTAGTATGGCTCTGAGGCTGAGCAGTGCAGCGATGAGCGGTCAACCGGTCGGATAGAGAATCAGAGCATGCCTAATAGAATAGTTTGCTGGCGTATTTGTTTTATTGGTTTTTTGGTGAAACTAATGATGTATATGGTCATTTGGTAAAACTATTTTTTAATCTGATCTCTTGAGGTCGGCGCCAAGGAGACGTCATGGAGGTTGGCGTCGACCTTATACACATCGGCGCAAAATATTTTTTAAATTTAAAATGACCTTTGGTGAAACTAATGATGTATATGGTCGTTTGGTAAATTTATTTTCAAATCTGACCTTTTGAGATCGGCGTCAAGGAGGTTGGCGTTGGCCTTATACATGTTGACGCCCATCTCTTTGGCACCAATATGTATAAGGTCGACGTCAACTACTTCGGCGCCAACCTTAAGAGGTCAGATTTAAAAATATTTCTACCAAACAGCCATATGGGTTATTGGTTTAGCCGGGAGGCCATTTTTGATGAAAAATAGGTTGTTGGCTGTCTGGCTATAGAGTAGTGCCATATCACAAGTCTACATAAAAATTCACTCGTATAATAAGTTGACTATAGATTAGATATTAATCTAGTTATAACATTAAATATTTAAATGTGGAGGAGACAAATAGTTGGCAGGGAGTAAAACGCCGGCCAAAAGCATTGAGCCGTGAGCCGGACTGCATGCAGTCTCTATCATCTCGTTTCTTGTGTTGCATCCTCGCTGCAGATAGATATTATTAGAGCAATAACGATGGTTCAGTCGTGAAATTTTACAAAATTAATCTTTTATATAAAATTTAGTAAAAAATAACTAAATATTTCAGAATCTAACTCTTTTGGGTAGCGTCGAACGCTAGGGTGCAACCCTCTCTATGGTAGCGCCACATGTTGGGGTGCTACCTTCCTGCCATCATGGCATCACAGGGCCCACAGAGTTTTGCATCCGTCGCGAAAACGTCGAAAACGACTAAGTGTTAGGGGGTAGCACCGTGTCCTAGGGTGCTACCGTCTTAAGGGGTAACGCCGCATCCTGGTGTGCTACCCTATGGAGAGTAGTGTCGTGCGCTAGGGTGCTACCCTATTTTACTTTCTTTTTTGGAAAATAGGGTAGCACCCTAGCGCACGGCGCTATGGAGGGTAGCACCATAGGGCGCGGCGCTACCCTTAAGATGGTAGCATCCTAGGACACGGCGCTACCTACTAACACTTAGTCGTTTTCAGGGGATGTAAAAATGTGTGGGTCCCATAATGCCACGCTGGTAGGAGGGTAGCGCCCCAGCGTATAGCGCTACCAGCATCTTAGCGTTGGGCGCTACCCAAAAGGTTTAGATTCTAAAATAGTTTCGAGAAATGGTTATTTTTTACTGAAGTTTGCCTAAAGGGTAAATTTTGTGAAATTTCACAACTATAGCATATAGCATGTGGCACATCATTTAAATCGTAGGTGGCAGAGAGAAGAGATGAGAGAGAGCGGAGCCGGCACCCGGCTACAGCACAAGAAAAGAGGAAAAGCAGCGACTTGCAGCTCATGGTGCTAGCCTAGTCAATTGCATGCATCCTACCCAACTAAATTAATACTTTGAATCCTATTCAACAGCCCGTGTATAGCCATCCTTATTAGGGATATTAAAACTAGTATAAAAAGAAGTAATTTTGACCGTTAGATCACTATCTTTGTCAATCTAGTCCGTTAACTATCGTGTTCACGTAGTGGGCTCAAAATCCCTTTGAGACGCTACTCAGGCCAACAAACTGAGGCTATGTGATTCATTTGAGCATTGCACAGACCTAATCTACTCTAAGCATAGTGTTAACCGTCAGATTATGTAGCGGGATGAAAACTGATGAGTACCGCACCAGCCACCAGGATTGTCATCAATGGCTTATTTTATTAGGGATATTAAAACTAACACAAAAGGAGCAATCTCAGGCCATCACCATTTTCGACCGTTAGATCACTATCTCTGTCAATCTAATCTGTTAACTATCGTGTTTGCAGTGGGCTCGAAATCATTAGGGGATGCTACTCAGCCCATCAAATTGAGTCTATGTGATTCATTTGGGCCTTGCACATACCTAAACTACTCTAAGCATAATGTTAACCGTCAGAGCATGTAGCGGGATGAAAACTGACGAGTGCCGCACCAGCCACCAAGATTGTCATCAATGTCTTATTTTAGAGACAGTAAATTAGCTCCCGAAATCCGGTGAGTGAACTCCAATCCATAATGTGACGCTTCGTTCTCCTTGCCTTCTGGCATCGCCCGAGGCGTACCATCTGAAGCGGTTGGGACGTGCTCGCCTTCCGGCCTTCCGATCCGACGCCATTAAACAGGCAGTGGATAACCCGAAGCAGCGGGCATACAGAATCCATAAGGTCCTTGCATCCATCAATAAATAGTGCGAGCTAACTCCAGCCTCCGGCCTCCAGGCATCCCAGCCACTTTGCCTATCCAGCGATTTGATCGGTCATGCCCGACTAGTCCTCACTTCTCAGTTCTCACTTCATCCGGACCACATACGGTGTGTGGGCGACCGCCTCTTCGCAGACAACGATGTCGACTAATACATGAACATGCGAGCCGTCCCCCGACCCATGCCGAAGCGGAGACGACGCCTGCTTTCGGCCTCGGCAATGGGTCATGCTGGACGAGGCATCAAAGGACAACAACACCCACCGCTTCGTCAACGTCTTGACGAGGTGCTTCCTCCGACGACGTTTGTCGTTGCTCCGCATCCACGTCCAGGTCGGCTTCTCGGACGGCCTCATCGTCCTCGGGGACAGGCCAACTGGGTTCATGGTGAAGTTCGCTGCGGCGTTTCCTCCTTAAGTCCTTATCATCGGGTGTTGGTCGGTGCCTTTGGACTATGGTAGATTGGACATATGTTGTGCTAATCCAGCCAGCGAACACTTCTGGCCGCAGGGCACCTCTCGCACTGATCCGATCCACTGTACAAACATGATGTCCTATAGAGGCGACATCTACATGGTGGATGAATATGCGTTGATAGTCAAGATCACGGGGACGGTGCGGAACTCTACAAGAAATGCTGCAGATTATAGCTTCTTTTTTCACTCATTCCTCGGTGTACTAGCAGTAAACATATTGAAAACTAACAATTGTTCCCATCAGCTATTCATTATGTGATGTAATGAAATATTAAACTTTACATATTTAAATCTCCATAAAGGAAGAGACTACAATGTGACCCCGGTGAAGCAAAAATATGGATCCAAGATGCCAAGTTCAAGCATTGCATAATACGTTATGCAACTTTCATCCAACCTTGTATACACAATAGGTAAAATGATTTCTACCCTCAAAGGTAACTACCCCACGTCTCATATACCAACTTAGGGAAGTACTTTGTCATAATTTATCGGTTTGAGTATGTTCCTATACTATATCTAAGATACCCAAAAACAACTTTAATGAAAAATTGCAAATGGCCTAATATTTTACACTATATACTCGAAATATCGTCATATATGCATATAAAAGAGAAGTATATAGAAGTTTTCTACATACTACTAAAAAAAGTATCTATAGTACTGAAATAGCATTATATACTTCATGATACATACCTCATGTTATGATAGATACTCCATACATTGTGTGAAACACACGTGGGACATATTCATACTACCCTCGAAGGTAACTACCCCACGTGTGTTTCACACAATGTATGGAGTATCTATCATAACATGAGGTATGTATCATGTAGTATGGAGTATATAATGTTATTTCAGTACTATAGATACTTTTTTTAGTAGTATGTAGAAAACTTCTAGATACTTCTCTTTTATATGCATATATGACGATATTTCGAGTATATAGTGTAAAATATTAGGTCATTTGCAATTTTTTCATTAAAGTTGTTTTTGGATATCTTAGATATAATATACGAACATATTCAAACCGATAAATTATGACAAAGTACTTCCGTAAGTTGGTATATGAGACGTGGGGTAGTTACCTTTGAGGGTAGAAACCATTTTACCTATATATATATATATATATATATATATATATATATATATATATGTAATTAAATTGTATCTTATTTCATCATATATGAACGTGTCAAGAACTACATTTTTAATATATCTCAATGCTTATGTACTCAAGATCCATCGTTATGCCTTCAAATACTTGCTTCGTGACGCCGCCTTTGGTGAGCCTAAGCATTCTCTCCATAGCAGCCATTTTTTACCTTCTATTATATAAAACTTTTTGATTTATATCTAATAGATCATTATCTTCAACCATTATATATCATAATGGATGGGCGTGGCAACATGCGCCTACATAATTACATAATATAGTATTGCTATATGATTACGTTTAGGTGAGATGGCATGGCTTTGGAGCCGGCAGTCAGCGGTGTTATCATCCTTACTCTTAGACTTGCTATCATTGGGTGGAATACTATAGGAGAGAAGCTATGAGTTTAGGTTACAGGGTTTAGGTGTAATCATTATATTCATGCATAGTTCGTCTATATTTAAATTGTGATTTTGACAGCTAGGGTGATGGACTACCGTTGCGGCTAGATGTCACATGTATACTGCTCCCTACACTAGCCATGTACGATGCCAGATGGTTAGCTGGGTGACTACATAAATAAATCAAAGATTTTCCATAATCACCAATATCTATTCGAGGGTGCCCTAGTGAAGCTTTTGTGGCAACCAGTCGAACGTCATTTTGAAGGCAAACTAGGTTGCTGGAAAAGGAAGATGTTGTCTTATGGGGATCGGCTGGTTCTTGTTAACTCGGTCTTAACAAGCTTACCGATGTTCATGTTATTCTTTTTAGAATTACCTAAAAGGGTAAAGAAAATGCTAGATTTTTTTTGGATCTCGTTTGTTGTTTTGCAAAGTGATGAGAATAAAAGGAAATATAGATTGACAAAATGGAACATCATTTGTAGGCCTAAGGATCAGGGAGGTTTAGGAGTAGAAGTACTTTAATTAAATAATAAATGTTTGCTTAGCAAATGGCTTTTCAAACTTTTAAATGAGGAGAGTGTGTGGCAGGAATTGCTACAAAACAAATACGGTAAAACTTTAGCTCAAGTAGAGGCTGACCTACTGATTCTTCCTTTTGGAAGGGGCTTATGCGAGTTAAAGATGATTTCTTTAGTAGAGAATCATTTGTAGTTGGTAATGGTGAAACCACAAGGTTTTGGGAGGACACTTGGTTGGGTAATCCTCCATTAATGAATTAATATCCGTTATTGTATAATATTGTGCAACAACGACATGCTTCGGTTCATGAAGTGATGCATAGTGCGCCCCCTATAAATATAGGTTTTAGAAGAGTTTTGGTGGGAAACAAATGGGAAATGTGGTCTCACTTATGCCTTAGATTGTTGCAAGTGACGCTTAATGATGTTCCAGACGTGTTTAAATGGAAACTGAACCGAAACGGATAATTCACAGTTAAATTAATGTATGAGGACCTAATGAACGGTCATACTACATATTTACAGAAGTATCTCTGTAAATTAAAAATACCGCACAAAATTAAAATATTTATGTGGTTCCTTCATCGTAAAGTCTTGTTAACAAAAGATAATCGGGCTAAGAAGAATTGGCAAGGTAGCTCACATTGTTCTTTCTGTGGGAATGATGAGAGTATTGATCATTTATTCATATCTTGCCCTTTTGCTCAGCTTGTTTGGCGTGTTGTATTTTGTACATATATCTTTCCCCCTACTAATGTCACAACATGTTTGGAAATTGATTGAGGGGATGGATAAAAAGACCAAATATAGGATTCGTATAGGCGTTTCAGCTATTTGTTGGTCTATTTGGAATTGTCAAAATGATATTGTGTTTAACAAAAAGATAATTTTCATGTATTACAGGTTATTCACAGGGCGATACACTGGATACAGTTATGGGCTTTCCTGCTGCCTTCGGACCAGCAGGACCTTATGGTGCCTGGGTGCACGAGACTTCTGCGCGTGGCTTAGTCGGCTTTCGTAGTCTTTCTTTTAATGTCACTTTCGGTTGAGGCTTGTCCCGATCTTTACTTTTTTAGTTATTTATGTAAGCACAAATAAGGCTACGTGCATCAATCGATGCAGAGGCTGGGTTAATAAAACTCTCTTTTCTAAAAAAAATTACAACGCGCTCATATGTGCCTAGTCCTGGTGCGACCCGACACGCTCGGTCTCTACATAAGGATGACAATTTTACCCACGGCCCGGGTATCCGCACCTACATAGATAGGTACGTGTATAATTTTATACCCATGGCTAGTAACCGTATCCGCGGGCAGTACCTACATGGTACGTGTACAATTTTATATCCATGACTAGTAACCGTCTTAATTGACGGGCAGTGGCGATTTTACCATACCTCCGCCTAGGGCACGTGCCCGGGCTTTGTTCCGGCGACCCAAGGAGCTCCGGCTATGGATAGGACGGCAGGGTGCTGAAATCTCGATCTGAGACGAAGAAGACACGTTATTTGGGCCAATTTTGCTTCATGGGCCTGGTGTTTTGTATTCTCTCGGGTTGTTCCTCTACTGGGCCACGCCTCCACCTCTCCCTCACAGATGGGCTTGGGCCAAGTGCCCAGACTTTGAATTTGGCTAGCTCCGCCACTGTTGACGGGTAGGGCACGGGTATAATCTCTTACCCATGGGTATACCCGAACCTTACCCGTTTCTATATGTTATCGAGGATGTCTAATATTTATTCTCGTGAGTTTATAAATCTATGTTAAAATTATCATCAATCAATTATCAGTTTGAGTTGAGATAATTATCATGTACTCAAATATATATAATGCATTTAGATAAATATTTTTTCCTTTATCAATGTGTTGTTGATGAATATAAAATTACATATAGCATGTGCACTTTTAATCAACCGTTGGGTGGCTAATGCGTATGGGTATCCATCGGGTACGGATACGAGTAAGTTTCATACCTATGGATATGAGTATGGGTAGAGTTTTTGTATCCATTGACTACATGGGTATGATACTATAGGTATGATATTGGTCTACCCGCTAGATAGCCTACCCATTGACATCCTTACCTCTACGGCGCCATGCTTCGAGACGGCTGCGTCGCGGCCACTAAGTACACCTTCCCTTAATTGTTACTCAAGAGGAGAAGTCAGCGAACTCAAATATAAAGATTCGACAGTCATATTCGCCTAAAATTCTATGTAGTTCTAGAAACTCTAACTGCAATTTTTGTATGTGGGATCATCATAGTACAGGCTTAGTCTAGCCACGACTATTTGAAGGTTGAAGTCGAACGGAAGGGAGAGGGCGAAGAAGCTGCCTTTGTCTGACTCTGACCTAGTCCTTGACGGCCACAATTTTTGTTCCTTCTCTCTTGTATTTTATTCTCTTCTGGTTCTCATCTGCTGTGCTCACCCCTGATTAAAATGAAGTTTACAACTCCTGACCTGACTGACTCGCGGTGCCTCGTGCTGGTGCCTGGTGGCTGGGCGGCCGAATCAACGAGCTCCTCCTCTTGAATCTCCGCCCGTGTTTCCTTTAATCCCGTTCGTCGTCGTCTTCTTCTGTTCCTTCCAGCTCTGCGAGGTGCTTCTCAGTTTGTTCAAGGAAGAAGCAAGAACACCATATAAAGGTTTTCTTGTTTGACCTTGCTGTGTAAGCCGCAGAAAACAGAGAACCAGTGGCGTAAGGTATGGTGTTCTTGGTTTGTTTGTTTGCAAGTTTGGACTTAGCGTTAGTATTAGACAACTGATCTTTATCGGAAAAAAAAACTAGACAACTTATTGGTTCATGGTTTGAGAGGATGGGTTTCTCGTCTAGAGTACTTAATTTGCTGTCGATTTCATGCAATATGTAAACCTTTTAATTTGAGAATACCCTAGAACTGGGCCGCTACAGATGAAAAAGCAGAGCTCGCAATCAGAATCTGTACCAAATTTCTTTCAGGCTGAAATAATTTATTTTTGCGAGGAGTTAAAACTTCAATTGAAGTGCGTGAATTTCATTCAGTCCCTTTTTAATGACAGGGTTCCTTCTCGTGGCCGCGGCTTAATTTTGGGCAGTTATCGTCAGGCCTCCCATTTTGTCTGCCGAAATATGGCTGTTACAGACGGTGGTGGCGATCATCAGAAACCTGATGATGGTGATGAGATACACGAAGAGGCTGCAGGAAACATCAACATGAAGGATCACATAGCCCTCTATTTCAACTCACCCCCAAGAAACGGGCATTCCTTCGAGCACCTGGAAACATCCTACAGGTTCACGCCATTCGATCAGCCCATTAATCCGCAGTCAAGCTCGCCTTCTTCAAGGGAGCAGATGCTCGGCGGCGGCGACCAACGAAACGGAAACGGATCGTCCTCCTTCGGCTCGCAACGATCCTCGAGGCGCTTCGCGATACCCCTGGTGAGGAAGATCGATTGGGGCTCGCTGTGGGGCAAGTCCAAGCAGTGGATCAGGAACCCCGTGAACATGGCCCTGCTCGCGTGGGTCGTCGCCGTCGGCGTCTCCGGCGCCATCCTGTTCATGGTCATGACCGGGATGCTCAACCGCGTCCTGCGAAGCAAGTCCCAGAAGGACACCTGGTTCGAGGTGAACAACCAGATACTGAACGCTCTCTTCACCCTCATGTGCCTGTACAATCATCCGAGGAGGTTCTATCATCTGGCGCTCCTCTGCCGGTGGCGCGGCGCCGACATGCTCGCGCTCCGGGAGACCTACTGCAAGGACGGCGGCGTCAAGCCCAATGAGAGGAAGCACATGATGGTCGTCATCCTGCTGCTCCACCTCAACTGCTTCGCGCAGTACGCGCTGTGTGGACTCAACCTTGGTCTGCCGAGGAGCAGGCGGCCTCCGGTGGGCGTCGGGCTGACGATCTCCGTGGCGATATGCGCGCCGGCCGTCGCTGGCCTGTACAACAACCTCAGCCCTCTCGGGAAGGACTACGAGGCCCAGGCCGCCGACGAGGAGTCGGGCTCTCCGCAGCTCCAACGGAAGACCATCGAGAAGCGGTACTCCTTCGCCATGCAAAGAGCCACCGCCGTCGAAGAAGAAGACCCGGCGCACAACCTCCCGGAGTGGAAGGGCGGCGTGTTCGACCTGTGGGACGACATCTCGCTCGCCTACCTCGCCATGTTCTGCAGCTGCTGCGTGTTCGGGTGGAACGCCAGCAGGCTCGGGTTCGGCAACATGTACGTGCACACCGTGACCTTCATCCTCTTCTGCCTGGCACCATTCTTCATCTTCAACCTCGCGGCGATCAACATCGACAACGAGGATGTGAGGGACGCGCTCGGGATCGGCGGTGCCCTCCTCTGCGTCCTCGGCCTGCTCTATGGCGGGTTCTGGAGGATCCAGATGCGCAGGAGGTTCAAGCTGCCTGGCAACGGTTTTTGCTGCGGCAAGCCGGACATTACCGACTGCTTCCAGTGGCTGTTCTGCTGCCCCTGCTCGCTTGCCCAGGAGGTCAGGACAGCCGACGCCTACCAGATTGTGCAGGAAGATAGGATATCTCGCCTCCGTCGCCGCGGAGACGAAGAAGATCCCAGCTCACAGATGCCTAGCCATGGTGATGATGTGCAGCAGCAGCAGCAACAACAAGCACCAAGGTTTGCAGCTGTTTCTGCTCCAGATGGGGTTACCAATACAACACCACCTGCTGTTCCTGTCGCTATACACCACTGAACAGCTAGTAAGATGTAGTGAACTTAACTGTAGATATCTCACAGTAATCCATTGTACATTGCAGAGGTTGCAGTATATATGCAGTTAGAGTATACCTGGTCGTGTAATCTGTTCTGTTGTAGTAGCTTTGTAGCCCTCTTTGCTGAATTCTGATAATTGAGAATGCACTATTTTTGCATTGCTGTACATGGTAACTTGGTAACACTCTTCTGCCACATTTACCCCTGGCCGTATCTCCAAAGCAGAGGTTACAGAGTACCAGACGTCAAAACTGGAGGCAAAAAAAGAATAATTCGCCCACCGTGGGGCTCGAACCCACGACCACAAGGTTAAGAGCCTTGCGCTCTACCAACTGAGCTAGACGGGCTTTTGAACTTCGTTCTTCTAATCTCGTATAAGAACAGATTTACCTATGTGTTCTTGCTTCAACTACCTCCCTTGATTCATTCTCATAAAATGATTTTCTTCATTCGGACCTACAGCAGAAGAAAACTCTGGAGAAATGGAACTGGCACTCTGAGCATAGAAATGGATAATTGAACAAACTGGATGGCAAGACAAAATCTTGGCTCAGCCGGTTGACATGTAATCTTAGTAATTTTCAACGCCAGCAACAGCAAGGATCCTAGTAATCTTCAGATCAAATCACTTGACCCCTCGGACAACAGCTTCGAAGGCACTGAAACAAGTAGCTGCAGGTCCATGGCCAGAGTTAGGAAATGTAATGCTAATTTTTTTTAGCTTTACGAGTACCCAAACCAAATACTTGTATACATCCATACTGTCAAGTGTCAACTTTATGGGTATCCTACCACTAAACTGAAAGTATTTTGAATAAAGAAAGACGAGTTGTGTCCTTGACATACCAATGACCATACATGGGACCATGAGATCTATATGAGAAACAACCTCAGCTAATTTGTCACCAACATCTAAAGCTGATATATCAATATTCGAATTCACCGGATATTCTACTCCAGCATGATCCTGAACTGGATTATTAGACCTCGCAAAAGAAGCAAAACTCATCGATTTGTGCCTTTTTTTTGTAGAACTTGACTTGACAGGTTATGAAGCAGATTGGTGTCGCATAGCTCATGATATAAGGCAACTTGAGTGGTATATTACTTTTGCCGCTCCAAGTTTTGGAAAAAAGTTCCTAACTCTTCAGTTAACGTTTCATTGCTACATTTTGCCTGGCTGGAGTTCAGTGTTTTATCCACGTGGCAAAAAGAAGTTCTCAAATTTTGAAGGTAATCTGTATAAATGGCACATCTAGATATTAAACATTACACCTCATCGTTTCTTTTCATTTTTCATGAAATTTCTCATTATGATTTATGAACAGATGAGCCTGATTTTGGATCAATTATAACGCTATTTCGCGGTACCTTAGTTTTCATGCTTCTAAGCCTGACTGTCAAAACAATTCCTTTCATAATCTGTGAATTATTGTTTGCATATTTCTCATTGAAACTTTGAGGGTCGCTTCTGAGACAATGGAGCATATTGTGCACATTTTGAACAGAACTAAGACCTCATGAGTTATACAAAACACGCTTCTACCATTCATGTAAATTATCTAAGAAAGTGCTAATCAGAAGAAAACAGTCAGCTGTCCAAATTATGACGATTAATAGTCTACCTTCATGCATTAATTACCTTTTCCAGTCTTCAGGATATAGAGGTGCGGTGGAGCATATTTCTGACGCATTTCACAATAACTGGACCGGTCTTATAAAATTCTTGAAATGATGGAGCTTCAGAAATTTGATCCTGCATAATCCAAACCAAACATCCATTTTATACTTGAAATGGAAGTTTTATTAATTCATTCTACCTCAATCACATAGTAAATGCCTCCTCTTCACTGAGACTGACAGGGAGCGCAAGCACCAATCTGAACAGCAGCTGAGTGTTATTGCTTGTATACTGTATATATGCATGGTACGATATGATCATATCCGCACTATGTTGCACATATCCTAAAATTGTTCAACTTAGAATTGCAACTTACTATACCTTGATGATTTTCTATTTGATTTTTAACATCAATTCACTTTAGCTTACCCATTGTAAGGGCATAATTCCAACAACATACAAACTTGGCACCTCACAGTGCATATTTTAAGGAAATTTAAACGATCCGGGAGAACTAAGGGGATCTCTGACAGTGCTTCACTGTTCAAGAGATGCAATGAATGACTGATACAAGCCAAAAAGAAATTGAGGGGTATACAAGACAAAATTGACAACTGAGATGTCGTGAACAGGACTGTTTTTGCTGTCACCAAAAGTCTCCACAGCTGCATTGCCCATTCTTGAAATGATGAAACCTATTGGCATCTCTGACAATTATAGCCCTTTTCCTGACTAAGGTCATGTACTTAATAACAGTATGGCAATCTCCGCAAACACGGAGATTCTTTGTAACAAATATGGTCTTATCTTCACTAAGAGTGAGGATACCAAAAGCTATTGCTATTTTTTCGCTGTGACAAAGAAGTGCCTTTTCCTTTTCCTCTGCTTCAAGATCATGCAAAACAAAACTGGTATCAGCCTGGTAACCCAGCTTATTGATATCTACCAGGATGTTATCCAACTCCTGATATATCTCAGGTGATTGTGGATGAGATCTGTCTCCACCAATAAAAGCATGTAGGGAGCCATTTATCTCGATCCAACTGCAGCCAGGGCTCTTCTTAAAACCCTTCTCCTTCTGTATTATTCGAACTTCTGCTGCCTCATCGAATCTCCCAGCAGCGCTGTATATGTTGGACAAGAGAACAAAGTTGCCAGTCCCCTCAGGTCCTAATTTCTGGATCATCCTAGACACTTGCTTTCCTAAATCGATGTTCTTATGAACCCGGCAGGCTGCAAGCAAGGCTCCCCATACACGAACATCTGCTTTCACTGGCATGCTCTGGATAAACTGATAAGCTTCATCAAGGAAACCCCCTCTTGCCAAAAGATCAACCATGCCTATATAGTGCTCCATCCTTGGAGCTATACCATACCTGTGTTCCATCATGTGAAACCAGTGTTTCCCTTCAGTCATAAGTCCAGAGTGGCTGCACGCCGAAATAAGGCAGATGAATGTGACGTCATCTGGTTCACAAGATTGATTCTTCATGTCTAAGAACAATGCGGTGGCTTCTTTCCCAAGTCCATGAATTCCATATCCTGCAATCATAGTATTCCAGGAAACAATATCCCGAGCTGGCATCACATCAAAAATCTGCCTGGAGAGATCAATTCTTCCACACTTTGCATACATATCTATCAAGGCATTACATATAGAGGTTTCTGATACAATTCCACGGACTATGACAGAACCATGACTACACTTCCCATGCTGCAAAGCTGCCAGGTGTGAACAAGCTGGGATCAGGGACACCATTGTCGCAACATCCGGCTCTACATTGCAGGCTTGCATCTTCCTGAAGACAAGAAACGCTTCGTCCGCCATGCCATTCTGCACATACCCTGATACAAGCGCACTGTAAGACACCGTGTCCTTGACGGCCATCTCATCAAAAAGCATCTTAGCTTCGTCAATCAAGCCAGCCTTGGCATACATCGAGAGGAGTGAGTTCCCCGCAGTCAGGTCAGTGCTGATCCCAGATTTAGCAAACAAGACGTGCATCTGTTTACCGATACCAGGATCAGCTAGGTTGGCACAGGCTCTAAGAGCACTGGCGACGGAGGTTGGACAAAGAAAGATCAGCCCTTCAGCCAGCATGTCCTTAAAAACACTGAATGCTTCCAGCATCCGGTTGCACAGCACAAAGCCTCCAATGAGAGCGCTCCAAGTGACATCGTTCTTAACGGCCATGGCCTCAAAGACCTTGCAGGCATAACGCAAGAGTCCGCACTTTGCATACATATCCAGCAGGGCAGTGCCTACGATCACTCCATCCTTGTCGTGGAGATAGGCACGGAGGCTGTAAGCGTGCATGGATTTTCCTTTGGAGAGCTCCCTCCACTGGGCGAGCAGAGGAAGTAGCGCGACGAGGGTGGAAGCGTTGGGCCTGAGGCAGGCGTGGTCCTGCTGCATGCGAATGAGGTACACGAGCGCGTGCTCGTACATGCCGTGGAGAGCGTACCCCGCGAGCATGGCGTTCCAGGCGACGGCGTCCCTGGTGGGCATCTGGTCGAAGACGTTGGTGGCCTGACCAAAGAAGGCGCACTTCATGTACAGGTCGATGAGGGCGGTGGAGACGAAGAGGTCGGCGTGGAGGCCGGCGCGGACGGCGTGGCGGTGGATGGCGCGGCCGGCGCGGAGGTCGAGGAGCGAGGAGCAGGCCTTGAGGACGAAGGGGAAGGTGTACTTGCTGGGCGCGACGCGGCGGTCTCGGAGGAGGGCGCCGTAGAGGCCGAGCGCGTCGGCGGCGAGGGCGGGGCCGCGCCAGGAGTAGGCGCGGATGAGCGCGTTGTAGGCGCGCACGTCCGGGGCGGGGATTTGGTCGAACAGGTGCCGGGCGAGCGAGAGCTGGCCGCGGGCGATGTGGTCGTCGAGCTGCTGCTGCTGGAGGTGGCATGCGTCGGAGGGGAGTGCTTCGGCGGTGGTGAGGAGACGGGCGGCCGTCGGTGGAGGGAGAGGCGGCGGGCGGTGTAGCAATGCGGCGGCCGGTTTCAGTTTGGTGGCGGGAAGTCGAGGCCGCATCGCGCATGGTTTCTGTTATCTCTGTTTTTCCATTCGAGAAGAGGACACGAGCCGATGGTGGTGGTGGACGACGCAAGGGAGGCTTGCTCTCCTAAGTAAAAAAAAATTGTTGAGAAAAGTCATCATGGCTAACTCTACTAAGACGGAGTTGCTACTTCTAGCTCGCATGAGAACTACTAAGACGGAGTTGCTACTTCTAGCTCGCATCAGAACTCACGAGTTTTCAGTCCATGTCAAGAACCGTTAATCTTCCTCACCGTTCACGGTTCATGTTAGGTCTTCTTCTAGCTTTCGATGTCGGCGGGTTGTAGCCGAGGCGGAGCCGCCGTAGCTGCAAATGTCGTGTGGGTTCGCCGGCGCCGGAGAAGGGGGGCGGGGTTAGAGGGATGGTTGGACGGCAGCGGACCGGTGGAGGAGGAGATTGGAGCAGGGCAGGGGAGGGCGCTAGCCGCGGGCGGGGAGGTCAGTGGGGGAGGCGACCTCACCGGGTTGAGGAAGAAAGGCAGCCGACTGAAAACTTGTGAGTTCTCAGTCGACTGAGCTTCAGGCGCCCCCTTACTAAAACTCAAATATGCGAGAATTCTAACATTAAAAATTATAAAATGTAATTTTAGGATTCTCACCATGTTAGTCATGAGAGTCCTACCATTATTGTAATTTAAATTTTGTCTGTGATATATAAACTAGATTTACAACAACAAACATGCTAATTTAACATGACTAAAAGCAATTAAGCAAACTTCACAACAATAGTAAGTAACATTATAAACCGTGGGTAAGTAACATCAACTTCACAACAAGTAAATGAACTTGGCATCTTTGGTACAATAGTAGGAAAATTTCATAACACTTTTTTTAGAGTAGGTAATTGTACCGTAGCTTTTTCTATTAGAAAAGAGTATATGATACAAGAAGTGAGGGTAATTGTTCAACCAACAACCGTCAAAACCCCACGCCAACACGGCAACATCTAAAGAAACGCTCTAGTAAACTACTCGAGCAAATTAAAGTACTACTCCCTCCTAGCTCGGCCAGCCTCCATTGCTCAACCCGGAAATATTACCGGAGCCGGTACCTACCGGATAGCTTGCTTCCCTTGATCTCTGCTTTGCGATTCACGTGGAGTTTGTCCACATCCAGCCTTTCATTGTACCAGGAACTGTACATGGTACCTGTGGTCACCGGCTAGGGCAGATAGCGGTTTCTAAGTTGTCATCTGAGCTCCAGTAGGTACCGGCTCCAGTAAATTCTCATTAAGCTCGATTGCTCCCATTCCAATGTGATCTTGACAACCAGGCCTGGCACATCATATTGGTTGGATACATTGTTCAAGGCTTACAATGCTTCCTGCATTGTTCGCTTGTTGCAGGCCGTACTCACCAGGTTCAACCTGTTCATACTTATTTTGGACCAGGGACGACTTAATTAATAAATATAATTATATTAAAATTTTGTATTTAAATATAACATTGTTTTATTATATATTATAATTTTATAGTATATATCTTTTTCCACAAAAGTTATATCTTCTTAATATGTAGTCCTAGTTAGGGGTGTAAACGGTACGGATTATTTCCGACCGACCGGAGGCACACGAAAGGCAAATATGGATTTGGTCGGATAGTTGACGGATACGGTCACGGATACGGATAACGATCCATGGATACGGAAAAGGATATAGTTTTACTAATATCCGTCCGTATTCAATGATATACCATATTTCATGGTTATATCCGATGATTATCCGGTGAAATATCCGACAACTAATACCTCGAACCTCATGTGACCAAGCTTTAGGCAAGATTAAACTTATGTACTTACATAACTCCACCCAAATCTTGTCAAGGCACTACCATGTTTATGAATCACATTTGTTGGAGGCGCCCTTAGTCCATAATAGGTAAAACTTAAGTAGCCACTTGGAAAGATAAGTATGAGATATTAGAACATTCTTGGTCACAATATATAAATTTAATTTGGAGTAAGCTGGTTGATAATATTTGATATATGTTAGTCCTATGTTCAGTACGACATCCGACAAAATGTTTATCCGCAATCGTACCATATTCGTCTCGTATTCGATCCATATTCGTAACCGACATGATATGATTCCGTATTCGTATCCGCATACTATCTGCTCTGACTCTGTATCTAAAAAAAATATGGTTACGGACATGGTTTCACTACTATTCGACCCGTTTTCACCCCTAGTCCTAGTTAACTTAACTAAAGATAAATATTAGGTGTATCTTGTATTGTAATGTACATAAAATATAAATTTACATAAACTAAAAATTGAAAATAATTATACGCCTTCTCATTTTCCTATGTATAATAAATAAATAATTATCCTTAATATTGGTGAGATATATATATTGACTATATTTTAATAAATATCTGAATACTGATTTTTACCGTATCAACTTATAAGAAAATTCATAGCAAATTCTAGAGTATATAGCTTGACTTTGTCTAATATGTTGCATTGTGTTCAATAAAAACCCCATAACACGTGCATTTTATGTACTTGATATTAAAATAAAAGCACTTAAGCTAACCACTAATGATAAAAAAACATTGATTCCGCAACTTTTGCATTTATACGATTTGATCTATTAGGATCATCAAAATGTGTTTGCTATATTGAGTCCACACAACTTCTCATGTAACTTTCTCAAATAAAAAGGTGTGCATAATATTAAAAACTGAAAAATAGTTATATAAGCTTTAATACTATATGTTGGGCTTCAAGGGACTAACCGTCTAATTAAACTTGCCAACTCCAACCAGATTATATTTTTCACTAGAGGATCAGCTGGTTTTTTCCTACTCGATACACGATATGTCTTCAAACATGGTTTCTTATGAAGACTTCGTCCTATTGAGAAAAAACTCTTTATAGGAATTAACACTTTCTAGAATATAATAGATAAATATAAATGTGAGAATATTCTATATTTGGGTTCCTATACTCTCGAGTATCATGGTGGTTGTTATGTTCCGACGATGTCTACGCTAGCCCCTCGACATAACCTTGTTGATGCCACCGTCGGGTGGGAACGTGTCCCCATCACGGTAGCCATGTGTGCCAATCATTTTGTCGCCGAAATATTGGGTGCACAATAAAATATCTGTGTGCTACGTCACTTGGTGCTAGCCACATCATATGTTGGCTAGTCATAGTTGTCGTTGGCATGCTAATGCTCATACTTTGGGTGAAACGACACTCACTGATCTAAACAATAAGCTCTCTCCGATCGTGGGATTTTACCCTATCTGACTTTTGTCTTTTTTAAAAATGTATCAGTATATACATGTATTAATTTTGTTGGGCCCATACCACTCAGGCCCCAGGTCGGTTGCCCCTCTGCACCGCCCTCTAGGTCGGCCCTGGTACTCACCGACGTCACCGCGCTCACCACCATCAAAACAACGTCATGTGCTCTGAACCCTATAATCCACCGATCATTTCGGAACAACACCATCGCCATTGCCCAGCTGAATTAAAACAAACATTATTGAACACAACCATCATAAGTACAAAATACACGCTCATATTGACAAGAGAAATAAGTTGTAAAAGGATGGTTTTCACATGAGCATACACTGGATTTTTTCAATAATTTATGACCGTTTTGTGAATACACACTTAATTTTTTTATATAATATACCGTTAACTAAAAAAATCAAATAGTTTGAAAACATTTTCGTAAGTGATGAAAAAAGAAAAGAAAATCGTAAAAAATATATCCGAAGGAAAATAGGAAAGGAGTCACCGCCTGTTGCACTGCCAGCCCAGGCCCATATAGCGCGAACGACGTGAGAGAGGTCTTAGCCGTCCGCTCGCTTGAAGCGATGCATAGGGGTCCCGACAAAGCGTCGTCTGCCATTCTGTCCCCACATGTCGGCGCTGCTCTCCCTGTCCCTTGCTCTGCTCTGTCCCCATCCAGATCCATCGACCTGGACTGCCGCTTGACCATCCATCTCGATCGATCCATGGAGCAGCAAGCTGCGCATGATCAGTGCAAGCCGGAGGAGCTGGAGCTGCCCACGCTGGACCTCGAGCGCGCGGGGTCCGGAAGCTTCACGGAGCGGCTGGCGGCGGCGTGCCGGGACCCGGGCGTGTTCAGGCTTGTCAACCACGGCGTCCCCGGCAACCTCACCGCCCGCCTATTCCGCCTCACGCGCGACCTCCTGGACCAGGACGCAGCGAAGAAGTCCCAGCTGCCCGGCTACTTCTGGGGCACGCCGGCGCTGTCGCTCCGCGTCAAGGAGCTCAACTGGGTCGAGGGGCTCCACGTCGCTCCGGACGCCGACGAACGTTCTTCTGGTGCTGAAGACGATGACGGCGCCTACTCGTCGTTCAGGAAGGCGGTGACGGCGGAGTACGTGCCGCACATGGCCCGCATCGCCAGGAAGCTGTTCGACGCCCTGGCCGCCCGCGGCGGCAAGGGCGAGGAGCTGCGCCTCGACGCGGAGCAGAGGGCGGCGTACCTGGAGGAGCGCGGCGGCACCTTCCGCGCGTACCGGTACCCGGTGTGCGAGCGCGACCCCGCGGGGCGGTCGCGGTACCTGGGGATGGAGCCGCACACGGACAGCTCCGTGCTTTCCATCCTGAACCAGGACCTCGTCGGCGGCCTGCAGGTGCTGCGACGACGACGCCGTGGGGAGGAGGAGGAGGAGGAGAGGTGGTGCGGGGTGCGGGCCGTGGAGGGGACGCTGGTGGTGAACCTGGGCGACATGATGCAGGCCATGAGCGGCGACGCGTACCGGAGCGCGGAGCACAGGGTGGTGGCGCCGCCGGCCGGGACGGAGCGGATGTCGCTCTGTTACTTCGCGTTCCCGCACGAGGACACCGTCATCGTCCCGTCCTCCCGGCCTTCTCACGGCGGCGGCGACGAGGGCAGGGAGCAGAGGTATAGGGGGTTCAGCTACAGGGAGTTCCGGGAGCAGGTGCAGGCCGACATCAAGGCCACCGGCGCCAAGGTCGGCCTCGCCCGATTCCGCATCGATCGTCCTTCGACGGCTACACAATGACGGATGATTTGCCTGAAAACACACCAGACGGATGATTTGATTCCTCCTATGTGCAACGCTCACTTTGAAAACTCAGCTGAATTAAAAGACTGGATTGTTCTTGTTCTGACAAGTGATGGAGCCTGGAACAGCCAAATTTATCTTGATCTGCCGGAAAACATCTTCGATTCCTCCTATATTTGTGCAACACTCGGTTTGAAAACTCGGCTGTATTAGAAGACCAGCTTTGTTCTTGTTCTGACGAGTGATGGAGCCTGGAAGAAGCTTGTTATGATAATAGTTTTAGTAGTACTTTTTTTATCAATATGCAAGGCGTAGTTTGACTTCTTTCTTTGAACAGGGACGTAGTTTGACTTTGAGACTCAACATTTGACCAAGAGTGAACATTACAAGGACTGTGTTACACAAATTCGTCTTGGGAGGCATACCATTATGATTGATATTTTGTAACCATTTATAAAATATGGTGTTTTTTTATGTTAAGCTCATATACTTCATAAGCAAGTGTATCCAGCTTTGGGGGTGCAGTTGGCGGTGTTTTCAGACCCCGAATGGAGTTTTTTTTTAAATAATACGTTATTTTATTACAAATTCGCTACCTAGTATGCTCCTCAGGGGTATTCGAAGATTAGCGCGCCGTCGGTCCGGAGGGGGCCGAAAGCTCCAACTTTCGGCTTGGGCCAGGTCGAAAGTGGGCTTTCGCTTCAGGAGGGGCCGAAGGATACTTTTCGGTCCTGCCCTGGCCGAAAGCTGCCATGTTTCGGCCCTGCCCGAGACGAAAGGCTCATTCGGCCCGGAAGAAGACGAGGGCTGCATGCAGATTCTCCCCCATCCTCCCAGCTATCTCTCCCGCCACCGATTCGCGCGCGCTTCTCCCGCCAGCCGTTCCCGCCTATTTGTCCCGCCACGCAGTTTGTCCCGGCTATTTCTCCCGCCACCGATTCGCGCGCGTTTCTACCGCCAGCCGTTCCCGGCTATTTCTCCCGCCACCGATTCGCGCGCGCTTCTCCCGCCAGCCGTTCCCGCCTATTTTTCCCGCCACCAATTCGCGCGCGTTTCTCCCGCCAGCCGTTCCCGCCTATTTCTCCCGTCACCGATTCGCGCGCGTTTCTCCCGCCAGCCGTTCCCACCTATTTCTCCCGCCACCGTTTCCCGCCCGTTTCTCCCGCCACCGTTTCCCGCCTGTTCCTCCCGCCACCATTTTCCGCGACCGTTTTCACCTCAATTGTCCTATAAAAACCACTCTAGGCTAAGCGGGGTACTCTCAAAGAGCGCCAGCATGGTGTGTATTGTACCTTGTGAGAAGTGTGTGTCCGGCTTTCATATAGCCGCATCCGAGCATCTAGCTAAGATTATCACCTATTTGAAGGTAGATGGTAGGGAAGTTCCACTTGAAGAAATTATTGGTAGTGAGAGACATCTCGCTTTGCTAGGGGCGAGACTATGCCGAGATGGGTTTCCGTATAGGACCACAGAACAAATCCGTGCTGAAATCATGAGGCTTGCGAATAAGTTCGATAGGCATGTTACCAATGAGCCGATTCATCGAACTCAAGACATACGTGAGAGGTACGGTCGTTCCTTTCTTTGGGTATACTCCAACGATGATGACGACGATTTCATGCCGTCGTCAAAGGAAAGGGGGGTTGAAGCACTGTGTAAGGGAAAGGAGAAGAAGGCAGAAACATCGAGCAAGGGTGCGGGAAAGAAGCCTGAATCATCGTCAAAGGGCAAGGGTGCTAAATCTGCGGATGGTGCAGGCTGCATTGATGGGAGATAGGTAGAATCTTAATTTGAGTTATGTTGTATCTTTCTTTGAGTATCGATTAATTAGTAGGTGTACCTTCATTTCCTATTGTTGTGTGGTGTGATCGGTATGTAATCGAGGTTTGTTGTATCTTATCTTACGTACCAATGTATACCGGTTACAGACATATCAAATTTTGCTACATAGGTAGAAAAAGGTCTAGTACATAACGATACATAATGTGTACTACATAATGGTACATAGGTAGAAATATGTCTAGTACAACATATAAATAGAACTATATCGTACATAAAAGTATCGCTACTCATAGGAGGGAAAGCCCCGCTCCAAGTCATCTGTCCATAAGGCGGCTGCCCAAAACCGAAATCACGTGGCATGCCCCACTGATGCATACCGGGCTGCTGCATCATCATACCAGGGGGCATGACCCACGAGGAAGTACTGGGCTGGGTAGGAATTGGCTGTGAAGGACCCGGCTCGAAATACTCTGGCTGGTGCGATGATGAACCGACCTCGAACGTAGGTCGTGTGCTCATAGGCTGGTGAGCTGTAAAACGAGGTCTTGGGTCATGCCGATGTGTGTTCTGCTGGGTAGGTGATACATGTGTATCCGTAGTGCGTGTAGAGTGGCGTGGAGGACGCGGAGCTGGCTGGCGTGGAACAACATCGGTAGCCCTAGAACAGGTAAGCACACTGTACACCCGACGAAGCATGTCCTCTAGTCGTCTGAACCATGGCACACACTTAGGTGGCGGCTCGTACATACTCACATCATGCTGAATCTCAGCTAGCAGCTCAGCCTGTGTAATAATGGAAAATGTTAGATATTTATATTATGACATAGAATATTCAGTGGATGATCATATTTTCCGTACGTACCGCAGAGTACCGCGGCCCTCCGATGCCGTGTAGTGGGTACATGTCGGTGACAGTAGCTGGCTCCATCTGATCAGGCTGTGCCGACGGAAGTAACCTTGTGCGAGTGGCTTGTCAGTATGCCTGTAGATACTGTCGTGGTATCGGCATATTTGATAGGAGACGGGGGTCCTCTAGCCTACGTATGGATTGTGGGGAAGAAGGTTGGTGTCGTCGAGGTCGGGATTGAACACGGCGAGTTTACCCAGCTTCAGATCCCGCAGCGGTGGCGAGATCCTACGTGCTGCTATAATTCACTATGAGGCAATAGCCGTGAACAGGTTACAATGTGTATGATGCGTATTGGAGCGTGACTCAACTTGGATGAGCTTGGCCCTAAAGGCCTCCCGGTGGCCGGCTTATATAGGCGGCCAGGCCCCGGGTTACAAGGTAAGTACTTGGTTCAGCAAGTAAACAGAGTCCTAGTTGTAGTCGGCTTTGGTTGCCGCCTTCCATCTTGGCCTTGGTGGCTTGATGGGCTTCAGTCTGCTGCCTTCCTTGGACCGTCCGCCTACTTCCTTGTACGTCAGCTATCTGGGCCGCCCGGCAGGCATCAGCCTTACCACCCTTGGGCCACCCTGGACTAGCCGGATTGATCCATGTTACAGATACCCCTAGTTGGTATATCCCCAACAGATACTGCTCAAAATCAGTACGCACAAACGCCTCATTTACCGGCCACATATTTTCAATCACGGTCGCAGTCGCCCATTCAGCCATGTACGGTTGGACCTTCTGCAGCCAAGTTACAAGTGGTCTGTCTCCTTGGCGACTTAACCTGCAGTATAAGTACGTGTAGACTAATTTAAAACTAGTAGATGTAGCATGCAGTATAAATACATGTAGATTAATTTAAGCAAGAAGAGTTAGTTGTGCACGTGGGAAGGGAGGTGAGATCGCTCGGAGGCTCCGGCAGCTGGCGTGCTCCGAATTGTCTCATGATCCGGTGTTGTGACATCTCCTCTACCGATACGTCGTACACAATACGAGCTCGTGTGAACCAGTACCTTTGATCTCTCATGCACAGTAGAGAAATCCCCCCAGAAAATCTAGTCTGCCTTGCGACAAGGTTGTATGGTTCCCATATAACCTGGTGGTCCTGAAGCCCATCGAACCACTCAGTGAATGATCCGTAACAATTCCGCACTTGGTCACCCTTGAATCGTCGCTGTATGTAAATATAATAGACTAGTTAGTTGACCGAAAAATAACATAGTACATAACCGAATATAATAGATTGTTTACCTCTCGTTCGTGAATTCAGTTAGTCTTTCCCACAGAAAATTATACTTTCTTTCCTGATTCATATTGCAGAGTCTTTTGAACAGATTCATCAGCCTCTTACTCTTAAAACATGAGTAAAAATTTGCACCAAGATGACGCATACACCATCGGCTATGCAGGTCAGTCCAGGGATGAGTTTCTTCCAAGTCAGGTTCCTGAAGTGCCTTGATTGCCTTCAATATGCCTGGATGTCTGTCATGCAGTATGCACACATTTGGCCGATCTTTCACGACCGCCTCTTTTAATTGCCTGAGAAAGTATAACCAGCTTTCATAATTCTCCCCCTCAACGAAGGCATAGGCAATTGGAACGATCTGTTGGTTACCGTCGACACCAATCGCGGTTAGTATCTGCCCCTTATACATGCCTGTGAGAAATGTGCCATCAATGAGGAGGACTGGGCGACAATGTCTGAATGACTCAATGCATACTGCGAACGAGAAGAACATCCTGCGAAATACAGTATAATTTGGCTGCTCCGGAATCTGAATTACTCGCAAAGATACATGGGTGCCAGGATTCCTCTCGCTCAATGTGGTAATTTGACGGACAACATTATCGTATGCATCATAAAATGTCCCAAACCTCTCCTCCAGAGCCTTCTGTTTTGCTCTCCACGCCTTTCCATACTTAATGCTTGTGTTCCATCTAGCCTTAACCGTCAACTGAATGCTCCTCGCCACCATATCTTTTGTACGCACTATCTCATCATACAAGAGGCGTGCAATGAGAGTTGAAGTCAGGTTTGGATGGTCACTCATTGTACTCGATATTTCACAAGTGTGCGGCTCGAAGCCGGATACCACCCACATCCGTCATACTTGGGTAAGTGACCATGCACCCTTCCTGGACAGTTAATATCAACACAACTCATAGTAAAATATTGACTGTTTGAGACTTCAGTGCGGAAAACCCTTTGCATGGACAAAGCCCACTTAATCACGGCTTCCCGAAACTGCTGCTTTGTGCTGTACTGAGCACCGATTTGAATATTATTCATGTGATACTCCCATGACGAAGAGGGTCTGTCATGCACGACTGTCATGTTCGACTTGTCCACATTCCAAGAGTCAGGAATAGGCACATCATCAACATCCTCCTCATCATCCTCTTCATTATCAGAATCAAGATCTTCTGCAAGGCCATCCTCATCTTCATTCAACATCTCTTGTTGTAATGTTCCTGAATGCTCATCCCCATCTGCCTCCCCTACTTCCGTTGATCCGGCCGACTGACTACTAAGTGTTGGTTCATAATTTTCAGAAATATCTGCCACAGAGCCAAACAAATCAATATTTTCTGATCCAGTATGCTCACTACTCTGTCCATGCTCCGAACCCTCGCCACCGTGTTCCATATTGTTCTGCTTCAGATAAAACATCAGCAAGATTTCTGGTTGTGTACCTCGGCGTTGGCATGATGCCAACCAAGATGTCCACTGACTTGTCCGATCCAGCGGTAACAACTCCCAAAAAATATTTGTACGGGATTTGCTCCATATTGACTGAATCTTAACTGTCCAGCTATTAGGATCAAACCCGAAATTCATTGTGAAATACTGCTGAATGACAGCTATTCTCAAATTCATCGGGTCTGTAAGCTAAATCGACATATTACCAAATTCACTCAAATCAACACCTTACTCATTTACACCGACATTACCGGCGCCATAGTGCACGATAATATCAACCACTTCCATGACCTAAACAAAATTATTTATGACCGACCATTATTACGAGCACTTAATAATATTACTACCCACCAGTTAAATGTCTAGACTATGACACTATACTAACAAATAAAACAAAAAATATCTACACTATTTACGCTAATGCATGAGCCAACAAAATAATTTAATGCTATTTCCGCTCACAAACTAATATTACACTAAACATAAATTATCTAGTGACTAATTAGGGTTTACCCTTGACGCGTGTTGATCCCGTCGACACAACTCTCCGGGTTCAATCTACCGCCTCCAACCTCCACCACAACACCACCTTCTCAAGCACCATTATCCTCCACCATTCTTGACCACCATTGCTCCCAATCTTCCACCTCCACCCACCAAAAGCAGTCCAAGAAAACATAATCCATCAACAGATTCTTGATGCCCCAGCACTTCTCTCTTCTTTTCTAACTATCTAATCACTTGCAACAAATTATTTTGGATCGAATCGACTGCTCATTTGGTGGAGAGGAAGAACAGGAGAGAGAAAACGAATCGGAGGAGGAAGAGGAAAGTGAGCGTCGGTGGAGCGGCCGGCAGATTCTTATCTCCGAGCTTTCGGCTTGCTCCGAGCCGAAAGTCTCCTTTCGCTCCACTCCGGGCCGACAGAGGCGGGCCCAAGCCTGCCACCCGTGCTGCGCATGCGCTGTCGCCAGCGAGTGTGCCGACAGAGGACTTTCGGCCTCGCCCGAGCCGAAAGACAGCTTTCGGCCCCCTACGGGCCGACGGTGCGCTAATTTTCAAATTCGACGGACGCGCATACTAACTAGCGAATTTGTAATAAAAAACATATTATTAAAAAAAAAACTCCCCCCGGGTGGGCCTTTAGATAATCCTTTGAATGATTATTTGATTTAATGATTCGTCTATTGTGGGCAAGTATGTTGTTGTTGAAGATATAATCATTCATCTGGTCCAATAATTGGTAACAACTAATAATCACAATGTCCACAAAAAAATCTAGTGAGTATCTTCATCTCGCGTCTATAATAATCATCTAACTGATGTCCATATCTGTGTTCCATCAACACCCGAGGTCCAACAAAATTTTGACCAAAAGTGCATTCAAAGAAGAGATATACTCCCTTCGGTCGTTTACTCGGCTTATTAGTTTTTTCCTAGGTCAAACATTAATAGTTCGACCAAGTTTGGTTGCTCACCGCCTATTCTTTATGGTCACTCCTTCTAACTAGCGTGACCTTACCACAGACAACATTACTACACATATATACATGTAACATAGAGTACTAAACGTTGTTTTAGAAGAAATGGCAGCTCGTCAATATAGTTAGACCTGCTAAACCAACAATAGTTCCACACGATAGTTCTAGCTACTAACAAATACTCACTCCGTTCCAAATTAGATGACTTCCATTTGTCAGAAAAGCATGTCTCTAATTTGGAAGGATGGAGTAGCAGTTATAACATATAAATGGTTCAAGGGAAAGTTTTTCACTAGGGGTAAGGGGAAGTTGTTCTTTAAATCCTAGTGTTACCTTTGTACTCACATACTGCTTCAGCCAATTACATAAGCTTGGACATCCAGGTTTTAATATCATGAATCTCAACACCACAGCCAACGTCAATTTTGCTAGGTGACACATCGCTGTCTTCTGGGACAAACTCATGAACATCAAACATTCAAACCCATGGCCAAGTTTTTAGTGCTTTGTGTATCGTGCGAGCACCCGATACCGCATCACGTGACCAATTAAATGACACATTTTTTCATCCACTTGGCATGTTTGAAATGCGACCAACCAAACAGGTCATATCCTGTCGATCATGAGTTACCACTTTACAACTTAGGTACCCAGTTGCTCGTAAAGCTTATTTCTCTTGATCAAAATCATTCAGATTAGCTTCAAAATCATTCGGATTTGCTAAGCCTCGGCTGGCTGATTTGTGTTGTGTCAGATAAAGCCAAACAAATTGACTGATTGATTGATTCATTTTTTTAATCAAAGTTGATTGATTACTATAGGAGAAGTTTTCTATTGGCAGCACAAACTTTCCTGCGACAATAGTGCTGTCCTTAAACAAATTAAAAATGTTCCTTTCAACAACAAGTAGCAAAAAACAATGGTATGATTATAATTCGTATGGTCCTAAACGAATGACGGCGATGCATCATCATCATCCACTATGCTTTGTCATCCACTACGATTCAATTCCGATCCATCGGAAAGATTTGAAAAGTCGCCTCGTGTCAACATCCCACTATAAGCTCTGCTTATGCTTTTTTTATCAAAAGTTTATGGAGTATCTATCGGTGCTTACACGGCTCAATCATTCATAGTACGAATTCAGTCTACTTCTATACTATACACAAAATAATTGGAATCGGCCAGTGACAAATGAATCATATGCTATATTTTCTTTACCACTGTTCGAGCTGAACAAGTTGCAACAAAAAACAAAGTGATCAATTACATACTCGTAATCTCGTGTGTTAAAACTACGAAGTTCAGGTGTGTACTTATATCGTACGGTAATTTCTTGAGCTGGGGATTCAGTCAGGCCACCATCTGCTCCAGGTCCGACCACCGCGCCGCCAAGTTGTCGCTGCTGCTTTCGTTGAGCCAGGAGTATGCCTCCTCCGGCCTCGCCGCATGCGGCCTGCTGATCCCGAAAGACGTGGACTTGCGCAGCTCCGCGGCCTGCACGCCCCAGTCGAGCTTCCCGTTGGGCGAGCCCCAGTCGTCGAGCACCGACGCGGACGACAGCGGGGACGCGAAGGAGCGCGCGGCGGCGGACAGAGCGGGCGCCGGAGAGCGGTGCACGAAGGTCTGGCTGCGGTTGGCGAACGCGGCGGCGCGGGAGTTCAGCGGCGGCTTGTTAGTGATGGTATTAGTGTTGCGCGCGCCACCGGCGGCCTGCTGCTGCTGCTGCTGTTGCAGGGAGAGGGCCTGGACGTAGGCGTTGACGAGGTCCGAGGAGGAGTAGCCCGGCGGCGAGGTGGATCGCGCCATCATCATCCTCTGCTTGTTGTACTGGTCGATCTCGAAGTCGAGGTCCCGCGAGCTGAGCGAGGCCGTGAGCGCCGCGGGCCTCGAGGAGGGTGAGGAGCAGAAGGTGGGCGGCGAGGTGGACCTCGTCGCCATCATCATCCTCTGCTTGTTGACCTCGAAGTCGAGGTCCCGCGAGCTGAGCGAGGCCGTGAGCGCCGCCGGCCTGCTCGAGGAGGAGGAAGAGAAGCTGGTGGGCTCGGCGGAGCCGGAGGACATGGACGCGGCGGAGGGGTTGACGGCGCGGAGCTGTCGCGCGCCGTGCGCGAAGAAGCAGATGCGCCGCGGGCAGCCGACCTCGTCCTTGCAGAGCCTGGTGCGGTACTGCGCCGGGTGGAGCCAGGACTCGAAGACGCCGTGCGCGTACTCGCACGCGTCGCCCTTGCGGCAGGACGCCGGGTCCCTGCGGAAGTCCGGGCAGGGGACGCAGGTGTAGGCGTGGCGGCGCGGGTCGCGGCGGCGCGCGTTCTCGCCCGGGTGCGCGAAGGGGCACTCGGTCCAGTCGTGCGTGTAGGCGCGCGAGCAGGGGTTGACCTTGAAGCTGTACATGCGGAAGTCGTCGGTGCCGAAGACGCCCGCGTTGATGTCCTCGGCCGGGGCGTTGGTGGTGGTGGTGGTGGCGGTAAAGGAGTAGTCTTTCTTGGGTTTCCTGGTTCGGTCGTCGGCTGGGGTGGTGTCGGATTGCTGCTTGGTGGGGCTGCTGGGGAGTGGGCGCGGGGTGGGGGAGGAGTCGTCGCGGGGGGGAGGGGAGGCGCCGGCGGCGAGGAGGAGGTGTGCGGCGGCGAGCGCGGAGGGCGCGCGTCCGGCGGCGGCGAGCTGGAGCGGGGTGGCGCCGTCGGTGGCGGAGGCGCGGGCGGCCTCGGAGGGGGCGATGGAGAGGACGTAGGAGAGGACGGAGGTGCTGCCGTAGAGCGCGGCGACCATGGCGGGCGTGCGCAGGTGGAGGCCCAGGGACCTGGCGCTGGCCTTGGGGGAGGGGCCGTACCAGGAGGAGGAGGCGACGAGGGAGAGGTTGTCCTCCTGGACGGCGCGGCGGAAGGCGGGCAGGTCGTCGGCGGCGGCGAGCTCGAGGAGGTAGGAGGAGGGCTGCTGCTCGTGGCTGCGCGGAGGGGCCATGGCGGCCGTCACGTTGCGGAGTCCGGGACACATGGTTGCTTCGTCGCTGGGTTGAGCCGAGGGGATGATGGATGGGTGGATGTGAGGAGGAGGAAGAGGATGCCGGGAAGAGCTGGTAGAGTGTGGATTATATAGACGCGCAGGCGCAGGCGCAGCCATAGGGAGACGCGCACGGGGGCGGAGCTGTCGGAAGGAGGAGGAGGAGACGAACCTTCGCTTGACCGCGTGCTGTGTGCGCGTGTGTGTTCCGCGTGCGTGCAGCTTCTCTGCAGCTCATTCACCATGAGTGGACTGGAGGAGTAGGGCCGGGTCGCCGTTGCTTCCTCCTCCTCCCATCCTTTCCTTGCCCTATCCTAGCTGAGTGCTGACTCGACTCTTTGACCTGCTCATTCCTCCCTTCCTCGCCACCTTCGGTTGGGCCTGGATTTGGAGCTTCAATTGACCAGTCAACGGTCAAGCATACAACTCACTCGGTCTCACTTCGGTCCTCCTCTCATTTTCTCCAAACAGCTCAGAATAGTAATTCAATATTGACATGTTAGAGCCAATTGTACGATAATTATCGGAAATTATGTCTGCATATTTTTATTTTTGCTGAGACTAGAATACATGATAGTTAGTATCAATTTTTATACAGAAGTAAAGCAAAGTATTGACTACATCTATTTTTTTCTACATTTTCTAAGCTCTAATTCGAAATTCCAAAAATAAACCCAGTCTACTTAAATCTCAACTCTCAATTTTTTTTATCCCCATGCATTCGAACTAGGAGATTGAGAGAAATGTAGGAAAATGATTCGAGACAAGTCTTTCTTTTCGTCGGAAATGACAACATTCCCGTGCCACTCGGGACCTAGTAGCAAGCATTAAACATGGCTAAGGCGGATCAACACCATACAAGAATATCTTCAGGACATTTCTTTTCGTCGGAAATGGGGAGATTGAAAGAGCATTTTCCCTCATGTGTGGTTTTGATAATTGAATGACAATCTCTATGGACTAATGTTTACTTTGAGATATCATTATAGATCATGTCCATGGAATTGTGGAGTTCATGTGTTGGACTCTTGAAGCTTATTGCAAGAATGTCTTGAAGATTCAAGACATCATCTTAGTGAAGAAAAGATGAGTTGTGCAAGACCAAGAGAAGCTTTCTCAAAAAGATCCTATGCTTGGTGTTTGCAATGGATACATGAAGACGAAGCTTAGCGAGACTCTCCCATTGTGAGCATGGGGCGTATTTGGAGAAGTTTTCATCAAGCAAGTGTTTGGACGCGCAATCAAGAAAGATGATCCACTTGAAGAGATCAAGATAGTGAACGGATAGACGTCGCCAGGAGGGGGGGGGTGAATAGGCGATTTAAAACTTTTTCGAGGAGCCGGAATATCCGGTCCAATAGTGACCGGAAATTCCGAGTAGCCGGAATATCCGGTACACGAGTGACCCGGAAATTCCGGTATGCTTGATAAAGACGGAATAAAACAAGAGGTTTACTTAAACAAGCATACAACCTAGATATATAAACTAGGCTCACCTATGTGCGCCAACAACTTAAGCTAAGCAATACTAGTAACAAGATGATAGCAAGATATATGACTTCAAGCACGAAGGATATCACAATGTAAAGTGCATAAGTAAAGAGCTCGGGTATAGAAATAATCGAGGTACACGGAGACGAGGATGTATTCCCGAGTTCCACCCAAAGGTGTACGTCTCGTTTGAAGAGGTGTGTGCAACCACAACAGGTTAGCCGCAACGCCACAAAGGCTCACCTTCTTCTCCTGATGAACTCAACCACAAAAGGTTCGAGTTCACCTTCCACTATTGATCTCCTTTGGGGCGGAGATTGAATCCCGTACAACTCTTGAGGCACACACCCACAACTTAATTGGGGGCTCCCAAGTCTTGAGGCACACACCCACAACTTAATTGGGGGCTCTCAAGTGACCACAAAAGGTCTTTGCCACAAAAGGCCGGCCACAAAAGGCGTCTAGGGTTCAAAGACCCAAGAGTAACAAGCTCACAAGTATCACCACTACGAATCCTCGTGGAGGGATCAAACCGATGCAAATGCAATGGCAAGAGCACACGAAGTGCTCAAGTCCTTCACTCTCAAAATCCAACACAACAACAAATGTTTATGGGGGAATAAGAGAGGAAGAACAAAGGAAACCACAAAGGAGTCAAATCCTTCACTCCCAAATCCCACCAAAAGCAACTAATGCTTATGGGGGGAATAAGAGAGGAAGAACAAAGAAGAAGAACCACAAAGAAACTCCAAGAACTAGATCCACTAAGTTCCCCTCACTTAGAGTAGAGATGGATTGGTAGGATTATAGATCTAGATCTCCTCTCAACTTGCCCTAAAGAATATGCAAGAATCTATGGAGGGATTGAGAGGGAAGTGAGCTTTCCAAGGTCAACAATGGAGTAGGAGAGAGGGGAAAGTCGTGCTGCCTTTGGATTCACTAAGGAAGAAGAAGGGGAGAGGTATTTATATGAAGGAGATATGCCCTAGAGGCAAATAAATAAGTAGTATTTATTGCAGTATCTCATAAGTTTATAATAGGTTTATGTATTATGCTATAACTGTATTAATCGGAATTATTAATACACGTGTGATACATAGACAACTAGGTCCCTAGCAAGCCTCTATATGAGCTAGTCCATTGGGCAACAGTTGATCGAGATTCCCGATCAAGGACAATGACGTCGGTTGACAATGGGGTCATCTTGTTAATAGAATAAGGTGGTGGACATACGCAAAGTATTGCAATAAGATCGTATTACGATGTTTGTCATTTGCAATAGTTAAGAGTGTGATAGCTTATTCCTTAGACCGTGAGACCGTACTTATTGTTGCTTCGTAGGAGTGCTTTGAGAGCATCAAACGTTGTGTCTTATATAGCATGACAATAACGGTGTCCATCTTGGGTATTCCGAAAGAGCATCGAGACGTAAGGATCAAGAGCGGGATTTGTTCATTCTTGTAATGGAAAGATACTCTGGGCCCACTCGGTGATATTGCATCTATATAGCTGCGCAGTTTATGATTAGGTCATGGAGATGTAATATCGCAGACGAGTTAATAACCTTCGTCGGTAACGAGATACAACAAAGGCATCGGTGTGTCTACGATCATATCTCGGACAAGGTAGTATCGCAGAGACAAAGGGAATGAATATCATACTTATGGTTCAACGACGATATTCGTGGAATGCACAGGGGTCGTCATATATTTCCAGGTATCCCTGACGATCATTGGTGAGCGGAGTGTATCGACCATGTCTGGAGTGTTCCCGAACCGTAGCGTAACAAACTTAAGGTCTTAGCGACGCTAGGAAATAGGTTCTGGAATTTTATAGGTTTTTATTGGAGAGAAAGAAATGATCCGGAAAGAGTTCCGGTGGTCCGGAAGGAGTTCCGGGGAGCTATGGAAGGGTTCCGAGAATGTCCGAAAGTTGTTCGGGTGGTTCCGAAATAGTTTCGGAGTCATGGGATATTGAATTATATATAAATATATTAATTATGAATTAATGGTATTTTTATATTGATTTAATATTAATTAAATAAAGGAAAAAAGGGGCTCCCACCTAAATGGGCCCTAAGAGGGCCCAAGAGGGGGAAACCGCACCCCCACAAGAAAGGGAAGGCTTGGGCCTCCTAGTCCAACTCGGACTAGGAGTGGGAGAGCCCATGGGGGGTTCGGCCGAACCCCCCCCCCCTCCCCTCTCCTCCTTTTAGTCCCACATGGGGGAGCCAAGGGGGTTGGCACACCCCTTCCCCCTTTATATAGCAAGGCATATTAATTGATTTAATTCATAGGAAATTCAGTTAATTCCCAATTTCTCTCTCGATCCCGTGGTTCCCAAGTTGAAGGGGGTCTCTCTCCACCTAAGCCATACCGCAGAGCGCCGTTACTCTGCGGGATTCCAGATAAGATCTACTCCTGCGATTTCAGCTGGATCTGAATGACCGGGAGTTGTCGCTAGGCTCCGTATGTTTGCGAGTGCTCGGAGGCTACTCTATTGAGGAGCTTGGGCGACGTCGTCTCGCCCCCCACAGCCGCCGCGCCACCCCCCTCTGCTGCCGACGCACCAGCCCCGGTGCTGGCGCTCTACCTTCTTTCCGCCCGACGCCCGTCGACGCAGATCATCGTCGACACCCCGGCGTCATCGACTCCGACATCGCGGCAAGTTCTCCGCGACCTCGAGGTCGGCTACGTACGACTTCATCGTCAACGCTTGTGCGGGAGCGTAATCCCCGCTATCGGTCTACATGGAGGTAATGTAACCCGTTCCACCACCGTTATCGCATGTACTAGATAGATAGATCCTGGCTAGTTAGGGTTTCGCTCGCTAGAAAATTATTGTTTTCTGCACCGTAACCCCTTCAGTGGTATCAGAGCCGATCTATGCGTAGTACTGTTGGTACGGTTAGAACTCATGTTGAATGAGGGCGTCTTTCTTATATTTGCTACCCTCTAGCGTGCACTTGCGATGCCTTCGGTATTGAGTTGATGAAGCGGCCCGGACCGACTTTACGCGTACGCTTACGCGAGACTGGTTCGACTACTGACATACGGCTTGCACCGTATCTGTGGCTGGCGGGTGTCTGTTTCTCTCTCTAGTCGGCAAAGCATTTTCAATGGAGGGCCCGAAAGGGATGCTTAAACATGCAATTATACGATCGACGTTGTGGTACAAAGTTCGTAGGTAGGGAAGCGATTCTCTTACGAATAAGCCTATATGCCACGTAAAACTTGCAAAACTAAATAAAGCTAGAGGCGTCTAACTTTGTTTTGAAGAGGCGTTATTTCATGTGACATGGTTACGGTAAGTCTTTGATATTACTCGTACTGTCGGAGGCAATGGAGGGCTCTGTAGACTCGGAGTCATGCCAGGGCGCCGGGGGCCAGGCACATGGCGCCATGAAGGTCCAGGCGCATCGACCATGTCACATCGCACTTCATTGCATCATTATTGTGTGCTGTTGTGTGTGCTTCCTATTGATTGCTTATATGCTAGATATACAACGGTAGCATCATAAATAGGATGATCCCTAACAAATACCAAAATTGTGTTCTCCCTCGTTGCGCACCACCAAGAAAGTTCTACGTTATGAGGCAGGCCGTGATGATCGGGTGTCACACATCTCGTCGTTCGCATACAGTGGGTGTAAGCCATGTTGCACGCGCAGGTCTTCGAGGTTTGATTGGCGAGCCTAGCATACTCAGAGGTATGGCCTCGGAACACGGGAAGATCGAAAGATCGAGCACGAGTCATAGAGTTTTTATGATCGACATTTTATGTCCACCTTTGAAGCTGTGCTGCCGGCCGTGATGATCGGGGGTAGTATGGTGGATAAGGGTCGTGTCATCGCCATTGTTATTTTAGGGATAATAATCTTGGTGTGGTGTGTTTTTGATAATGAGATTATAGGACTAAAACTCACCTACATATTATAAACTTAACCTTACCTCTTTTGCGATCACTTCTGTAGACTACGCAACTATACTTCGGTTACTTCCTCAAGAGTCCGGATGCTACGTTAGAAGCCGACGGATCCAACTTCATCAGATGGTACAGGGGTTTTAGAAACATTCTCGAACACAACAACATTCTATATGTTCTCGATGAACCAGTAGGAGAAGGACCAGGAGATTCTGCTAGCGAGGAGGAGGAAGATGATTTCCGTAAGCGTCGAGACATATTCATTGAAGTGGAGATCACCATGACCGTATGCCTGGCACCCGAGTTGAAAGAGATGTTTCGACGCAAGGAGCCAAGCGTCATGATGGATGCGATAAAGACGCACTTCGGGGATGAATTAAAGCGTGAGCAATTCAGGCAGCTTAGAATGTTCCAGACCATTCACATGGAGGAGCATACCTGTCTGAAGACACATTTGAAGAGATTGTATGACATCTACTTCCAGCTGACGATGGTTTTCGATTACTGGATGGCGGATTCTTGCGCCATTCGGACTGTCCTGATATCTCTAACTCCTAGCTATGAGAAACATGTACGTAAGTACATTTTCAAAGCCGACGATATGAACTTCTACGTATTCATACGTGAGTTCCAGTCTCTGAAGGTTGATTCCATCGAAGGAGAGATCTTCGATGCTACAGGTATATATTTGATATATGCAGAATTATGAATTCGCCCATGGTATATGATGAAATGTTTGATGATTGCTCTGTTTGTGAAACAGGTCCTGATTATCACATATATGCGGCGCAGTTTGATATGACCTGGCGCTGAAACTGGTAGTCAAGGAGTTGATGGCCTTTTGGTGTTCACGTCCTCAAGTTATCATAGTTATCATTAATAGTTTTTGATACGATCTTTTGTAATAGTGAGCGAGTGTGTGTGTCTTGATTGTTGCAAGACAAAGTTATTCATGTAATAAGACAAGTTCAGTTGTTTTATGTTATGGAACAAGTCAGTTGTTTTATCTTATGAATAAAGTTTCCACATCTCAGTTACATTAATTGTATGATAAGTATTCATAATTGTAGATATGATAAAATATCTTGTCCCATGAACAAAGGTTCTATTGCTAGAATAAACATCGTCGAGTTTAGTCATAAAAGCAATGAAAGAAGTAATGGATGTCTTTGGTCCGTTTAAGTATTTCGAGTGCTGAGTTGATTAAGCTTGAAATCAAGTATTGAAGTTGCAATACTAGCGGAAATTAATTGAGTATCATTTTAAATGATCAATTAATGATGTTTATTGATTGATCCGAATTCCTCCATGATTTTGGCAAGTAGGAGTATTTGCCCGATGAATTGTGGAGTCTGAGATTAATTTGATAATAGATCAAATGGGGTTTTTCAGAAGAAAGATTAGTGAACATTGTATTCACAAAATTCGATCAAAGGACAGTATTTTTGAATTATGTTTTCAACACAAGAGACTTGTAGAAATTTGCTTCACAGAATTATAATGTCATATATAGTGATATGTGGGGAATTATAATCATGCTCTATTTTAAATAAAGTGTGGCCTGTCAGAATCAGTCTTAGAATCTCCTAATACGTTCTAAACATTATAGTCGACGTCCACTTTAGAAAATATATATTTTTCTCAATGAGAATTCGTAGGATCGACAGTAGTGTCGACATGTATATGATTATGCGGTAATTCGGAATATACATGAGTGGTTCTTTGTAGATTGCTCGCATTGGATGAGAGTGTATTCCAAAACCAAATAGAAACAAAGTTCAGTTTGTTATCTATGTAATTCCGAGAAAAGATGACTTTTCGAATTATGGTGTATGGATTGAAATTAGAAGTTTGGAATAAAGTGTCAGACTTATGTTGGAAGATGTTCCAAAGAGTATATATCTGCCACTGAAAGTTTGGTGATTAAGAGTGAGGGAGACTAGAAAATTGTTTTCTGCTTGCAATCCTCTTCATAAAGATCATAATATTTTCATGAAAGAAACTTCTAAATAAAGTGTTGTTATATTTAATATTGCTGTCAGGTCACAGCACTGTATTAAGTATTTCAGGTCTTGTTGACAGATCAAGGTGCACTTTATGAATACAAAGAAAGTTGAGAAAATATCGGAATACGAACAAAGGTTTTTGAGCCTGGAAATCCAAAGTTGCATTTGATGGGATTAAGAGAGTAATTGTTGCTGCAATTCTTATTAGAGGAATAAGATTGTTTAATCATCATATAAGGTGTTATATGAGAAATGTGATTATAAGAAAGACGCGGTGGCATGTCTTGTCAAGAAATGTGTCTAGGACAAGATCAAATTTGTTGACTACATTTATGTAGACATGCTTGAAGTCTGAGGGATTTGTATTAATGTAATACTGTAGTTTGTATTAAATTCGAATTGATGTTAGATCAATGATTTTGTTTTGACCTAAATGTCGAATTAAGTGGGAGTCGTAGTTAGTTTACTCAGGTGGAATATGTATGAAACATATTTTTGAGTGGGAGCTCAGGAACTCAAATATGTGGATAACACATTTTTGAGTGGGAGCGTGTGTTGTCAAATATGTGGAGACATAGTTTGAGTGGGAGTCGAATTCATTTTGTGTAGTTAACACATTGAGAAACTGTACCAATAGAATAGGATGAAGTTGTGAAACTATTTGAAAGTCAGTGTCTATTTTGAAATAGAACGGGAATTTTAAATAGTTAGTCGAGTTGTTTTGGATAATATCCGAGGAGTCAGAATAGAATAAAAGGATGGTCCTTTGGAATCCAATTGGTCATTAAGAGTAATGATGCGTGAAGGTAATGGTTGTATGACATGTGGGTCTATTATGTAATATTAGACATCATACAGAAACCATATTATCTGCTCGATGAAATATAACCGATGTTCTTGGAATAAGAACAGTTATGAAAGTAAATTTGGAAGTAGATGTGCGTTAGTTAAGGGATTGACATTTGAATGTCAAGTTTTCTACATTGGTGCGAAAGTATGTAGACATCACGAGTTTGTAATTGTTACAAGGGGCTCGGCATGACTGAGTGTGTTTTTCAGGGCAGTTATCTGGTTAGTATAATCAGAGTAAGCGCTGGGAAGCGGTAGTCTCACTTAGTTGCGGTGTTTGCATATGTGTTGTTAAACAACATGGTGATATCAAGCAAGTTAATATCCGTGAATCGTAAAAGCATGTACAATCACGGATTGTGCAGTAACACTTTTCCACGAGCAAGCATTATCAAATGATTCTTATTTGATAAGGGATTCTGATAAAGTAAAATGCAGCTGGTTTATTTGTACTCTAGTGCAAGTGGGAGACTGAAGGAGATATGCCCTAGAGGCAAATAAATAAGTAGTATTTATTGCAATATCTCATAAGTTTATAATAGGTTTATGTATTATGCTATAACTGTATTAATCGGAATTATTAATACACGTGTGATACATAGACAACTAGGTCCCTAGCAAGCCTCTATATGAGCTAGTCCATTGGGCAACAGTTGATCGAGATTCCCGATCAAGAACAATGACGTCGGTTGACAATGGGGTCATCTTGTTAATAGAATAAGGTGGTGGACATACGCAAAGTATTGCAATAAGATCGTATTACGATGTTTGTCATTTGCAATAGTTAAGAGTGTGATAGCTTATTCTTTAGACCGTGAGACCGTACTTATTGTTGCTTCGTAGGAGTGCTTTGAGAGCATCAAACGTTGTGTCTTATATAGCATGACAATAACGGTGTCCATCTTGGGTATTCCGAAAGAGCATCGAGACGTAAGGATCAAGAGCGGGATTTGTTCATTCTTGTAATGGAAAGATACTCTGGGCCCACTCGGTGATATTGCATCTATATAGCTGCGCAGCTTATGACTAGGTCATGGAGATGTAATATCGCAGACGAGTTAATAACCTTCGTCGGTAACGAGATACAACAAAGGCATCGGTGTGTCTACGATCATATCTCGGACAAGGTAGTATCGCAGAGACAAAGGGAATGAATATCATACTTATGGTTCAACGACGATATTCGTGGAATGCACAGGGGTCGTCATATATTTCCAGGTATCCCTGACGATCATTGGTGAGCGGAGTGTCTCGACCATGTCTGGAGTGTTCCCGAACCGTAGCGTAACAAACTTAAGGTCTTAGCGACGCTAGGAGATAGGTTCTGGAATTTTATAGGTTTTTATTGGAGAGAAAGAAATGATCCGGAAAGAGTTCCGGTGGTCCGGAAGGAGTTCCGGGGAGCTATGGAAGGGTTCCGAGAATGTCCGAAAGTTGTTCGGGTGGTTCCGAAATAGTTTCGGAGTCATGGGATATTGAATTATATATAAATATATTAATTATGAATTAATGGGATTTTTATATTGATTTAATATTAATTAAATAAAGGAAAAAAGGGGCTCCCACCTAAATGGGCCCTAAGAGGGCCCAAGAGGGGGAAACCGCACCCCACAAGAAAGGGAAGGCTTGGGCCTCCTAGTCCAACTCGGACTAGGAGTGGGAGAGCCCATGGGGGGTTCGGCCGAACCCCCCCTCCCCTCTCCTCCTTTTAGTCCCACATGGGGGAGCCAAGGGGGTTGGCACACCCCTTCCCCCTTTATATAGCAATGCATATTAATTGATTTAATTCATAGGAAATTCAGTTAATTCCCAATTTCTCTCTCGATCCCGTGGTTCCCAAGTTGGAGCCGCGCCGAGCTGAGGAAGGGGGTCTCTCTCCACCTAAGCCATACCGCAGAGCGCCGTTGCTCTGCGGGATTCCAGATAAGATCTACTCCTGCGATTTCAGCTGGATCTGAATGACCGGGAGTTGTCGCTAGGCTCCGTATGTTTGCGAGTGCTCGGAGGCTACTCTATCGAGGAGCTTGGGCGACGTCGTCTCGCCCCCCACAGCCGCCGCGCCACCGCCCTCTGCTGCCGGCGCACCAGCCCCGGTGCTGGCGCTCTGCCTTCTTCCGCCCGATGCCCGTCGACGCAGATCATCGTCGACACCCCGGCGTCATCGACTCCGACATCGCGGCAAGTTCTCCGCGACCTCGAGGTCGGTACGTACGACTTCATCGTCAACGCTTGTGCGGGAGCGTAATCCCCGCTATCGGTCTACATGGAGGTAATGTAACCCGTTCCGCCACCGTTATCGCATGTACTAGATAGATAGATCCTGGCTAGTTAGGGTTTCGCTCGCTAGAAAATTATTGTTTTCTGCACCGTAACCCCTTCATTATACCCCTCCAGGAAATATAGCCGTTGGTTGTTTCGACACTCGGAAATTTCGGTATAAGTGAGTCTCGGAAATTCCGATCATCCGGAAATTCCGGTCTAGAGAGACTCGGAAATTCCGGTCACCCGGAAATTCCGGTCTAAGAGAGCTCGGAAAATCAGGCTTTGGATAGACGCCTTTTGTGGCCGGCCTTTTGTGGCCAAGACCTTTTGTGGTCACTTGAGAGCCCCCAATTAAGTTGTGGGTGTGTGCCTCAAGACTTGGGAGCCCCCAATTAAGTTGTGGGTGTGTGCCTCAAGAGTTGTACGGGATTCGATCTCCGCCCCAAAGGAGATCAATAGTGGAAGGTGAACTCGCAACCTTTTGTGGTTGAGTTCATCAGGAGAAGAAGGTGAGCCTTTGTGGCGTTGCGGCTAACCTGTTGTGGTTGCGCACACCTCTCCAAACGAGACGTACACCCTTTGGGTGGAACTCGGGAATACATCCTCGTCTCCGCGTGCCTCGGTTATTTCTATACCCGAGCTCTTTACTTATGCACTTTACATTGTGATAGCCTTCATGCTTGAAGTCATATTTCTTGCTATCACCTTGTTACTTGTATTGCTTATCATAAGTTGTTGGTGCACATAGGTGAGCCTATTATTTATATCTAGGTTGTATGCTTGTTAAAGTAAACCTCTAGTTTTATTCCGCCTTTATCAAGCATACCGGAATTTCTGGGTCATTCTTGGACCGGATATTCCGCCTCCTCGGAAAAAGTTTTAAATCGCCTATTCACCCCCCCCTAGGCGACGTCTATCCGTTCAAACATTCCCGTGCCACTCGGGACCTAGTAGCAAGCATTAAACATGGCTAAGGCGGATCAACACCATACAAGAATATCTTCAGGACATACCCCTCAAATCTCGACTAGCGGGTACAATTAAATTATCAATCTCATCCACCTCACATACATATATCAGACTAATCACTAATGGTGAAGGAGATGCAACACATGGTTGTTGGGGATGACGGCAGTGACGATGCCTGAATCCCTCTCTCCGGATGGAGAGCTGGATCAATTTGACTTCGAAAACGTTGTGTGTGGCTCCGTGCTTTTGAGACGCTAGGTTTCTCGGGTATATAAGGGAGTATGCGGAATCCAAAAGCGTGGCGAAGTCTGAGGTGGGAAAGATCACATCTGGCGCGGCCCCTTTTCGTGGCCGCTCCAGGTCTGCTCTTTTGAGCCCTAGACGCTCTCTCGTGTCCATCCAATGCTCATACTCCTTGTCTCAATGAAAAAGTGACATGGTATCTTTTCCCGATTTTATTTCCAGCAAAAACAACCAGAAATACAACTTTGCTAAAAACTTTGTTAGATTTTGTGGTTTTAATCAAGTATGGCAAGATTCTGGAGCAAATTATAAAGCAAAATGCTTGAAAAAGTAGATACATTTTGGATGTATCAATAGGTTGTTTATCTAGTTTGATAATTGGATTTTACGAGAATACTTTAATTCTTCAATGATTGCTAAATAAACAAAAAGTGATTAATATTTATAATCGCTTAGGGCCTCTTTGGATTATAGTAATTTTATAGGATTGTAGTCGTCGGGAATTTTTCCTATGGATTGCCTTTGGTTTAAACGAATATTGTTAGTAAAATCCTATGGGTTGGATTCCTATGCTAAACATCCCCTTTAACTTCTTTTTTACACTCAAGTGTGTAGGATCGAGATAAATTTACTGTGTTTTTATTGTGTTATCTCGAAACGACTATCCTCGCATGTTTTCTCTGTTTTATAATCCTATTTTTTTTTACTTGTAAACCTGTGAATTTACCGTGTTCTTTACATTTCTATGTTGTTGAACCCGTGTGATACGAAGAGACCCTTATTCACACCTCTCGATGATCTGCTTGACTCTTCACATGGACTCAGAGGATATATGTTGAACTCCTTTTTGTTCCAAAACCCTCTAAATTCTATATCTATCAGAACTATCAAGCATACATATTTCTGTCAGGAAATGATCACGTCATACTAACTAGTCAAATTTGTGAGACCACTTGGCCAAAATGCTAGCATATTAAGACTACAAGTACGAAATTTTGCAAAACTTCACTTCTTATACACCGTCCAAGCCGAGAGATTAGTAGATAGGAAAGACATAGGAATAAGTATGAAAAACTATAAAACTACTATATCATGTTCACTACAATTTTATAGGATTTGGTTTGTACCAAAACTTGTTTGATTCTATAAGTGAAATTGTGAAAAAGATTGAAGTGGATGTTAGAATTACTATGGGCCGTAGTACAAATAATTTTATAGAAAACATTTCTATAGGATCCAATCCTTCAAATCAAACAAACAAGAAAGAAATATGATTGAATCCTTCAGAATATATACCGAACTGACATAGGTTGGATCAACACCTATCTCCACCAAGAACAAGAAAGGGGCGCTCCGCTCCTAGTCACTAAGCTGTGCTATTCTGTCCGACGGCGGACTCCATGTGACGCCCTAAAATCGGTACTATGTAGATTTAAGCGCTCCCGCCGAAATCTGCATAATAACGATTTTAGGTCGCCCACCAGACATAATGTGCACGTCGAAACATGCGCATTATGTGGGTGGAATTGTGATAACATTACAACAGTTCCGATACATCCACAAATACAACAGAAGATATAAATACAACAACGACTCGAACGAGTCAAGATACAAATGATACAATACAAAGATTCAAATGACAGCGAAAGCAGAAAAGTATCCGACTACGGATAGGATGCAAATTGGACTAAGAGTCCTGAAGATAAGCAATGGCGCCATATCCCTGCCCAGCCAAGCCGGAGGGATTCTGACTTCAAACCTGTTGACTGCACATAAAGCACATCCCAAAAGAGGGTCAGGGCACTCCCTGGCAAGCAAAGCCGACTTGCCTACTTTCTACACCATCTCCCAAAATATAGGGGAGGTGGACTTAGCGGCAGCAGCACTAGCAACCTAGAGAGACACGCTACAACTTCCGTCTAATCAGAGAGGGATAAGAGAGCGCATAAGTAAGCAACTACAACTAACACCAATCATAACCCATTCTCGAATTAACCCCCTCAACCAAATATGAGGAAGCAATTCGAGAAACTCACACATGGAACCGTTTTAATTATAATTTATTGTGAAAGTAATTCTATATTACTAGTCAATTTAATTAACATTAATTAGGTGCAAGTTGTCTAGATCTTGTTAGCCAGCATCATCACCAAAGTCGTCCATAACCGTGGACACGGCTCATCGATAAGATTATACCCTGCAGGGGTGCACTACTGTACCCATACTCGCATGATCAACCCAAGCAAGCATCAGGGCTTCTCAACACGACTTATTCCTTCACTACAGCAAGTCCAAGTGCCACCCATATGAGTTGTTACCCGCGTCAGGAGTCCGGCCGAATCTCAATTGCGGACTCATTAGTTTGTGACTACGCCACCATGCGGCTCAAACCACAGTAGGAACTGTCCGCTACGCGACGTACCACCCCTGTATGACCCCCCGTATCAAGTAACCTCTCATCGATCATCATCATCATCATGCACATGCATATGAGCGAATGGAAAACCCGAACTACTTGCGGCACATGGACGAGCTGCGGATCCGTTCAAAGTCGAGGGGGGCTCCATTGGGCCACCCACAAGTGGTTAGTGCGCTCAAAATTGGATCCGAGGACAAAATCTCAGTTCCTATGTCGACACTGAGCAGAACAAAACACCTCGCAAGGCCTTCCGCCTGGTGCCTTATCTTTTAATTATAATACCCCAATATAATACAATATTTTATTAAGGTAGAATAATAATACTAAGCAGATGAAACATAAGACCAACAGACGACTCGCACAAACAACTCTAAGCATGCGCTACGACTCGCAAGGCCAACAGATAAACATGCAACGGGTATTAGGTTGTGGGGATAAAGCTGTATGGGCTGCAGGATAAACATGTGATGGGATCGCAGTTCAAGAATCGATAACTAGGGTAGCAGAGATCAACGGCAGGAATGAAAGACAATGTATAAGTAAACAAGCAAACTTTGCTTGCCTGGAATCCCGCATGAAAGCAGATCTTGTCGTTGCTCACACATCTCAACGTCTTATCCGCGAAGAAGCAACAAACACTGGAAGCGCAAAAGATGCACTTTACAACTACGGCAAAAGATCCAGCATGACCATATGAGAATGATGCATGGCATGACAAGATGCAATATGAGATGCACTTAATCCAAATTAAGCGGAACCGGGATTCCGACAATTAATATTTAGGTGCAAGTTATTTATTTACCAGCAATATTAAATGTTGGTTAGCATGGCAACACATGGCATGGGTGATCTAATTAAATTAAATGGAATAGGGCATTATATATTTATTACCCCATACATTTCATATTGAATTATTTAGGTGATTTGCTACACCCGCAAACCCAAGAGATGCAACACATGCAATTTATGATGCGATATGCACAAGATAGATGCATTTTATAAAATAGGTATAGGGTTAGGGTTTGGGTCCATACGTCGGATCGGGTGAACTAGGGTTCGAAACCGATGTCTTCGGCCCGTAGAGGAAGTAGTCGTCGTCGTGGAAGTAGTCGTCGCGGAACCGGGGCATCGTCGTTTGTCGGTGTCGTGGAAGTGGTCGGGTAGTCGGGGCACGTAGGAGCACGGCAATCGGACACCGGACGAAAGCGCGCACGGGCGGGCGCCGAAACACGAACATGGGCATTCGCGGCAACGCGGCACCGAAAGGAGCACTCGCACGTAGCAACACCACGAAGGGTGGACAACTCGGACAAAAGTGGCGACGAAGTTCTTGCGGGCATTGTGTCGAACACTTTGCGGGCAGCGGAAGCGAGGACGTCACCGAACGAGGAAAACGGCGAATGGAAGTTGGGGAGCGGATGTGCATGGGCGGAGGAGCTCGGGGGGCGCAGCGGTACGGCGGGAGCGGCGGCTGCGGCAGGAGTAGGAGGAGCGCGGGCGCGCGGCGCGGAGGCGCGAGGGGGCGGCGGATGCGGCGGCCGGGGGCTCGCGGCACGCGGCAGCGAGCGCACGCGTGGCCGGAGGGCGCGGCGGCGAGGAGCGGCCGGCGGGAGGAGGCGACGGTGGCGCAGGGAGCTCGGGCCGGCAGCGACAGGCGGAGGCAGCGGCGCGGGCGTCGGACGGCGGCAGGGCCGGAGCACGGCGGCGTGCGGGGTGGCGGCGACAGGAGGAGCAGGGGCGGCCGGGCACCACGCTGGGTGGCCGTAGGGCGCGGGATGAGCAGCGTGGGCGAGCAGCGCGGGGCGTGCGCGGCGGCGGCTGGCGGCGGCGAGGCGCGGCGCGAGGCGTGGGGCGGCCGGGGAGCGCAGGCGAGGGGCCGGCGGTGAGGCGCGGGGAGCTGCGGCTCGGGAGGAAGGCGCGCGCGGCCGGAGCGTGGCAGCGGCCGGCCGGGGAGGAGCGTGGGCGGCGCGCGGTGGGCCGGAGGCGAGGAGGCGCGGCGCAGCACCGGCGGCTGCGGTGGTGGGGCGACGGCCGGCGGCAGAGGGCGGCCGGTGGCGCGCAGGCGGCGGGGTCAGGGGCGCGAGTGCGGGGAGCACGAGCTCGGGGCGCTCGGCTGGTTGGTGCGGGCTCCCGTGCGGGATGGAGAAGAAGCAGGGAGAAAAAAAAGAAGAGAAGAAAAAGAAAAGAAAAGGAAAGGAAAAAAAAAAGAAGGAGGGCAAAAAGAAAGAAAGAGAGGAAGACTTTTGCAAAAATTCAGGAAAATAGAGGAGCGTGGCTGCAAAGATTTCATGGGGTGGGAAACAAGTTTCCAGGGGGAACCCTAGGGTTTGGGGTTAGATGGGCTTGGCCTTTTTTTTTCTCCCATTTAAACTTTTTCTGTTTTATATTTTTAAAACAAAAACGAGAAGGAATTTGAATACGAAACCTTTACAAAATATTTTAAGTTTTAAATAGATAATTTAATAAACTAGTTTTTAACATTTTTAAAATATTTGAAAATAACACATTTTTAATTAATTTGAAATGCATTTAAATTTAATTATGGAAATTTAATTTAAATGAAACAAATTAAATTAATGTGATGCGATGCCATGTCGATGCAAAAAAATAAAACACACCAAATTAAAAGGGGATAAATCCCGGTGCGTTACACTCCATCAGTCTTAGATTCTTTCTCTCACGTAATTTCGCCCACCCGTTCTACTTCCGTGCCGGAGGAAATGGGATTCAAACCCATGATACAAAGAAATATGATTGAATCCTTGAGAATATATATACAATTCCTATAGATAAAACAAACCCTTAAATTTCCAATCATTTCCATTTTGTCAGACCATTTTAAATGTGCTTCCATTTTACCGCTTTTTTGTACCTCCTGATTCTATTGCGACCTATAAAACCAAAGTGGACAGATTTGCAAATCTTTGGACTTAGATTTGTTCAGACATTAATAACAAAATGCAGTTATTTCCTTCAAAGAAAAAAAGAAAAACAAATGTCGACGAACTGTAAAAAGCCGGAAGCACGCTTTCTTCTTCTACCTCCCGATCGGCTCCCCCCATTCCCCGTCTCCATCGCACCGACACGCCCCCACCTAAAACCCTAGTCCCATGTCCGCGGCGGCGCAGCCGCAGCCGCAGCCTCCTGTGCCGGCGGAGGGGGCCGCTCCGGGGGCGGCCCCGCCGGCCTCGGCGGCGCCGCGGCCGTACGAGCTCGCGGTCGCCGCGGCGGACCTCCGACCGGTGGACTGCAACCTCGCGGCGCTCTGCGACCACGTCCAGGCCGAGGGATTCGGCTCCGGCGCCTTCTCCGATGTCGTCGTCGAGGCCATGGGTGCCACCTACCGCCTCCACCGCCTCATCATCTCCCGCAGCACCTACTTCAGGTCAGCCTTCCTTCTCGAATGCACCTACTTCAGGTAGTGCTCGGATCGGAGTCTCTGCTGTTATCAACTGAGTGTGTAATGTAGGTTTGTGCATTCCTGTTGGACTTTCCGGCCGGGATGTTTTGATTCTTCTGACCATTGAGGTGGAAAATCCCCGTAGTTGTGATCCCTTTGAAATGTTAGCAGCAGAATGGTCTGGGCAGAATTGCATGTGTAGGGACCAATGTTGTTGACCAGCGATAGTATTCACAATCAAAAGCATTATCTAATGATTTCCCTTCACCTCACAAAACTCAAATTTTGGTCCAATGGTTGGTCAAACTTAAATTTTGGGTTACGTGGGTGCCTTGCATTTCGCACTGGAGGAAGCAATCAACACAACCTAGCACTCCCCAATGTACAATACATTTCAGTGCCTATTATCTTCTCATGTATAAACCTTCAACATAGAATGGAAAGTTCTTCTGCAACCAACCCTTTTATTGTATTCGATTATTATCTTTTTCTACGGGTGACATAGTTAAGTTTTTCCAGATTAATACATAGCAATATCGGAAACTGATAAGCAGGTTCTATGTAAAAATAACTGTCAGGAATATGTTGCATGGTCCATGGAGAGAAGCTGGAGCACCTACAGTGGTCTTGCATATTGATGATTCTAATGTTGATTCAGAAGCGATTGAAATTGCGCTGGCATATATTTATGGGCAACCCCCCAAGCTTAACGATAACAATGCGTTTCGTGTACTAGCAGCCGCATCATTTCTGGATCTTCAGGTTTCTTCTATTCTAGTATGTTCTTATTGTGCCTCAGTTGTTTGCTATTCTATTGTACTTACAAATGCACTATTGCAGGGCTTGTGTACAATATGTACAGATTTTATTATTTCTGAGCTTTGGACATCAAACTTCTTACAATATCAGGTTAGTTCACTAGCTTAACTTTGGGATATATGGTATTCTTTATGAATAGTATTAATTTTCGCGTTTTTTATCTGTTGTCTTATTTCCCCCTCATTGTTTTTAGTTATTTGCTGAAAGCCAAGACTATGGTAGTCATGGAGAGCGTGTTAGAAATGCTTGCTGGGGTTATCTTTGTCAAAGTGCCACACTGGAATTACGAGAGGTAAAGACTAAGCAGCATATTTGGGGATTTTGTTGGTTAAGAAGCTATTCTCATCAGATATTTTATCTAGTAGGAATCTTGTTAACTGCCAGCTTTCAGTGTGTTCTTTATCAGTAATTATTATAAATGTGATAAAGATATATTACTACCTCCGAACCATTTTAAGTGACGCAGGATATGTACTGTGCTAGTATCAAAGTATTGAAGAGCTGGTGACACTTATTTTGGTTCATAGGAGTATTGTTTTTCCAAGAAAAACCTAATGCAACCTTGCATTTGTCAATCTATGTATTTCCATGACAACTAGTGCTTAAAGGTTTTAAAAGCTGACTGCAGAAACCCTGGGATGACCTACATTTCTGGACAGAGAGTTTTAGCTGTGGCTCCCTTATGATTTTTTTGTGTAATGTTAACAGATTGGATCTTGTTAGATATTCTTTATAAAGCCCAGCTACTTGGCAGTTTGGAACATATCATCCATGCCTAAAAGTTCAGCAATGTTTTTTTCTCTGTATTTATTGTATAATTTCTTAATATGAAGACTATGAGACTATGTTCTAGTGAATAGAATTGAGTCTAGCACACTTGGTTGGTGAAGTGGATGTACAATCCAATCCCACCCTCTATATTGCTGGGGTTTTCCTACCTTCAAAAAAATAGATGGGTTGCGTACATATGCAACTTTGGCGCGCAAGAATTTAGTTTTTATTTTGCTGTGTCTGCGACATGAATGCTGAATTATGACACATGTAGGTGGACTTGGGTGAATTTTTCAATACTGAATATGTATGTTATGCATGCTACATTCACTTTTAGGCTTACAGTTTTCTAAGCTGTTTTTCGTCCATAAGGTAAACAACTGATTTTCAAAGTTTGTTTTTGCTCAAAGGTGCTTCCAAAACTTTCCTCACAAACATTGCACACTCTCCTTACATCTGATGAATTGTGGGTACCTAATGAGGAGAAACGGTATGTATGAGTTAACCTGTCTGGTGATGGTATTGTAATTTGCAAGCTCGGTTATGACAACAACTTGACTTGCTACTTGAAGGTTTGAACTGGCATTATTTGCTCTACTTGCCAAGGTCACTGTGTCTGATGTAGAAGTTAGTGGAAACGAAAATTTGAACCTTATGGCAAGGTCACCAACTGTTGATACTTCCATGGGGAAGGGAAAGAGTCCGATGAATGAAACTGGTGAAGGGCAGCTAAGGGAATCTGAACTGCAGAAGTTGAAGTTGGATGATAACATGGGGGGTAAAACTGCCCATAATATTGTTGATATTCCCAATGTTATTATTCCACAGGATAGCATGTTGTACTCCAACTGCATTCCACAAGTAAGAGGATCATTATGCTATGAACTTTCCTTGTATCATTAAGCATATCACTTTACCAGAAACATGATACGCACACTAAGTTTGTAATGCTTGTTCTTACCATATAGAATGCTGAAGCATCCAAGAGAATGGAGAATGATATTTCTACAGGAGGACCATCTGCAGAAAGTACTTCTTATCAGTTTAGCGAAAGTACCTGGCTTTCTTGTGAACAAACAAAGAATTACTTCTCAAGAACGTCTTCAAGTAACGGATTAGTTCCGAGTGAGTGGGGAAGACCGACTGCACCTCTTTGGGGTGGTAGGGTTGTTGGTCGCTGGCAGGTTAGATGCGTTAGAGGAAGTTCTTCTTTGTCTGCTGATGAATATAATGCTTTCATGAATATATTTGAAAGGGGTTCTCTTCTCTACTGCAACATGTCATTTGATGCACTGTTAAGTGTTCGAAAGCAACTTGAAGAGTTTGAATTTCCTTGCAAAGCTGTAAATGATGGTCTTTGGCTACAGGTTTGTTCTACTTACCCCTTCTAATACTTGGTTCCCTCGATGGCCTTATCTAAAACGGTGGCAATTTGGGTAATGCAGATGCTCCTGTGTCACAGAGTTCAAGCAATAGTTGCTGATACTTGCAGAAACTGCTGCCTTACAAGTAATTCTTGTGCTTGTAAACAAGCATATGTGACTGCACACAGCCACTACAGACAGGAGCATGATCGGACCAGTGCTTCAGGTACTGCTGGTAGTATCTACCATGCAGATGCCCAAGGCGACGGGAATGGTATGTTTGGTCCTGTGCGTGTTAACGTGAGAGGAGCAGTTGATGGACTTGCTGGCATTGGGAGAGGTAACTCAAATGTGCCTGGTGCAGCTTGGGCTCCTACCCGTTATGTCTTCTCTCGTGTTCCTTATGGGCTTGGTTCAAGAAATGGCCAGCAAACATTTGCCAATGATGAATCCGAACCTAGAGTTGACCACAATGGAGATATTCAGGGAGATGGTCTGACTGCATTGGTCAATCTTAGCCAAGAAAACAGTGTACCTCATCATCAGGCAGAAAGTATATTTGAGGCAGGCCTGCAAACTAGATATTCTGGTGCTGCTTCTGTTTCTACACCAGGTGGTTCTTCTCTCCAGATGCAAGAGTCGAAAGAGCATGAGCTTGGGTCCAGTTGGGAGAGTACGGACAACACAGCTATATCATTAGACATGAGAACACCACTTAATCATTTCCCTCCTTTCCGCTTCGGGTAAGATGGTTATTTATTTATTCTGTCTTTGGTATCACAGCATACACCACCTCTTTGGACACTGGGCTGGAAAAAAGAGAGGGTTGATCACTAAAGCATTTTCAAGTAATATGAGTGTTCTGCAGCCTTTCCCCGTTGGATGTAGGCCTTCACCAAAGGCAGGGCGGGGGTGACAAGTTCTTGTTATTGCTTTTTAGACTAGCCAGCCAAGACATGCTCTGAGCTTCTGCTATCAGTTTCTTTATTCCCTACAGACCTCATTAACTTAGAACCTATTCTGCACACTAATTTCATGTTTTTGTACAAAGCTCTGACCAGTTTATAATTAAACACAGGGTTGAGTTTGAAGATGTGCATAGGCTTGGTGATGGTCAGGTGAAACACTCCACTGAAGTATTTTATGCTGGCTCTTTATGGAAGGTTTACTACTTTCTGGTCTTGTATCTATCCGTGCTTCTTGCAGCCTATAAATCAAGTTACGTAATAAACATGAACTTTTGTAGGTAAGCGTCCAGGCATTCAATGACGAGGATCCTCATGGGCGTCGCACCCTTGGTAACCTATTTTAATATGATTTTGCCATTTATTTCAACTGACCTTGATGTTTGCCCAAATGCATGTTAGCTTTTAACATTGTGACAATGCAGGGCTTTTTCTCCATAGACGCAAGGCTGAGTTGTTAGACCCCTTGAGGAAGGTAGGTAACATAACGACTGGTTCATACGTCTGAGGATAATATGGTCAGCTTATGCACTTTTCTTTTCCTCAGGCCCACATGTATATAGACCCCCGGGAAAAGGTCACTGCTCGGTATCAGGTATGTACCTCATTCTTTCTCCGTTTTATTATGTTTTTGTTGATATTGCATATATGCCATAAATTTGACATTTGTCTGTTTTTAGCTCATCTGTCCATCGAAGAGAGAGGTCATGATATTTGGAAGCCTGAAGCAGGCTGGCACCCTCTTACCCAAAGCTCCAAAAGGGTGGGGTTGGCGCACGGCAATACTGTTTGATGAACTTGCTGATCTTCTCCAAGGTGGAGCCCTGAGAATTGCTGCAGTAGTCCAGCTTGTCTAAGCTGAAAAGTTCCCGTTGTACATCGAGTAATGATGGTACTATATATATAGTAGTAGTGTGAACCTATGGGAAGAGGAGGGATAATAGTACGTAAATAATGCCTCCAAGGTTGGCGGTGTAACCGTTATGCAATGTAGTTTCGTGTATGACATATTTTCTGTGAATGCGATGAAGTGCTTTGAAGCAGTGTAGTAAGAGTTGTATAGCATCGTGTAATTCAAAGTAGTTCCTCTTTTCCCAGATTTTCTGAAGTGATTTCGAGGAATTTCATGGTACAGGTACGCTCACTGCTGACAGTTCGTGTGAAAATGTTACCATGGATCTTGGTTCAGATGAACCGTAGAGGATCGATTATGGAGGTGCTATTCTGCAGAGGTGATTTGGTTCTTGGTTCAAATATAAACGTACTACGAAATAACTTCATGTGCTAAATGGATGCTGCCTTTTTTTCCCCTCGTGATAGTAGGTGATTTGGTTCTGGCATGGTTAATCAGGGCCGTGAAAATAGTTGTCTCAACGCCAAGCGTGTTTCCTCTGAATAATATTTCTGTTACATATACTTTCAAGTAAAATCCGGTAACTCAACTTGGACGTTCAGCGCAAGCTACAACGAACCACTTTACCTACAAATATAGCAGGCGTATGAATTCACAATTTCACATCATATAACAGCACAAGGATGCAAAGCCTACATCGTCTTGGCCATGGCGTTCAACAGAGCACCGGTGTTCGTTGCCTTTGCCCTGGGCTTGCTCCTCATGGCCTACGGTAAGTTCAGACACCGTATATACACCTTGCTTTGCTGATGAGATAATCACCATGCGTACGTACGAGTATAATCCGCCCTGATCTCATGCAAAGCTAGATACAATAAGTTCCGGGTGTTGACTCCATGGTGCATGTGCAGAGGCGGCGATAACCAGTACTCCCTCTGATCTACAAAAAGTGTCGCTCCTGTAGTACAAACTTTGTACTAGCTTAGTATAAAATGGGTAACACTTTTTATGGATCGGAGGGAGTACATTCTTAGCTTATTCATGAACCAACTGTGAATTGTAAGACAAATTTAACCTCTAGCAAAAAGTAAATAATCACAACAATAGTTTAATTTATACTCTGGAAGATTCAGTAATATGTTACCTAATATATACTAGAAGCCACTATTAAGTTTTGTTAGGCCATATATAAAGATCTTTAGCATAACCATTTATTTCATGCAATTGGTAAAAGGTATTCACGGTGTAACTTTTGTTATAAAATACAAATAAAATTTAGCCGCCTATACGATTTATTGCAAGATATAAATTATTGTAGTAAATAATATTTTAACAACTCCCTCTAACCTTGATCGGAAATATTCGACACTGAATGTGTACACAAGTTCAGGACATTTAAATGGGGTTGGAGGAAGTAACATTTAACAAAACTTTTATGCCTGGTTAGCTATGCCAAGTAAATAATGTAATGTGTACTTTTCAACATTGCAACATGTAATTTTTGTCTAAAAAGTATAGTAGTTCAGTGTAAATTATGAGGTGTGCTTGGGCTCAAACCCCCCTTGCGGGAAAAAAATGGACATGCCAAGATCTGAGACTCGCACGGGACCTAGGAAGCCCATGTCCACGCCCGGTTTGGCTTTTCCCATTTATTTGTTCGGCATGTCCACTTATCCCACAAGTCGTATACGTATAATATCGTATACGACCCAACGATAACTACCCCACTCCCCTTACAAAAAAAACTACCCCACTAGGAGTCTCCTGTCGCCGCCGCCATTCTCATTCGAATCTCCCGTCGCCGCTGCAGCCGTAGCAGCTCTCGTCATCGTCGCATACATTCCCTCCCACGTCACGATTGTCGCTCTAGTCCTTCCCCCTCCATTTCGGGATCCAGACGATCAAGACCTGCAGTGCGCCGTAAAATCCGTGGGCGGGCACATCGCGATCGGAGGCGAAGGTTCTCTCTTTGGTCACTTCCCGACAAGACATCACTGACGCCCATAGGGTGATAACCGCTGCAACCCACCCCCTCCACCCCCAATGTTTGTTCGCATCCGTTTTCGCATGGTAGTTTTCTTATTTTGGAGGTCTCGAGTTTAGGAATCCAGAAGAAGTTTAAGTGTAGCATCATAGTATCCTAAGCCATCCATGTGAAATCTTTGCCCCGATTTAGTTATAAATTTGGCGTGGAAAGAATTTCAGGTGTGCGTTTGATGGTTGATAAAGGTGTTGTCCTATGTTCGAACAGATGGCAGACAATGATAACAAATACATGGGCGATTATAATTCAGGGAGCGAGCATAGAGATAGGCGACTCACGCTGTCCGAGTCTGTTATGTCTTGAGTCTGATACTAGCGGAAGCAGCAATGATAACGTGAGTTACATGAATGTTTAGTATCTTGCATAACTAATTGGGAACCATATGAATGACAATTATTATTACCTTCTTAAGCATTTGTGTAGGTGTCATTCTTCCATGAAAACGAGGAGAATGAGGCAGCGGAATCAGACTTACCCAACTCTAATACTGAGCTCGATTATTTCGGGGAATCAGACATGGAAAGCATACATGATGAAGAAATGGAAGAATCGCAGGATCCAAGCTTATCATCCTCGGAATACAACACTGAAATAGCAGAATCACAGGAGACATCACATCATGAGGAAAGTTATGGCTCCGTAGGGGGCAGTGGGGATCATGAAGATAAGCGGGATATGTATTGGGCAGTAAAGGAGATGTCATTTGTTTCCGAAGAGGCAACTTTCGTGTTCTACATCGCCTACACAAAAGAGCATGGTTTCAGTATTAGAAGAGACAGGGTGAAGCGGGGAAAAGGTCCTTCAGGCCAAATACAATTGAGGAAATTTGTCTGTTCGAGGGCAGGAAAACGACAACCTCGGTTTCTGACCCTGGAGGGCCGCAACCGTAGGCTAAGACCCGAATCTCGCTGCAAGTGCGGCATGGAGCTCATCGTCAATATTTATAAAAAAAGTAAGGTTTGGTTTGTCAAAAACTTTGTGGACGATCACAACCATATACTAGCTAGACCCGATGAAGTTCCTTTTCTTTGGTCTCACAGAAAGATTAAGTCTTACCAAAAATCAATGATCTTATCAATGGTTTCACCTGGGGTCAGGAAGCACATGGTTATGAAAACCTTACGAAGCCACGTTCCCACCTACAAAGATCTAGGCTTCAACATGTGCTCTAGAGAGAAGAGGAAAATGATTAAGAAAGGTGATGCTGCCACAACCCTCAGTATTTTGGCTAGCAGAAAGGCTAAGGATCCTAATTTTTCTCCTGATGAACCATATGCCACAGAAATAATACATGCCAAGCCACCCTATTAGGTTCATCCTTCAAGGACCTTAACTACATAAATCTAGCAGCTTCTCCCACATATGTTGGTTTCTTCCATGATGAACCTTCTAAACTTTAAACAATCTAATCCGCTAGAGTAAGCATAATTATCATCATGACTGTAACATAGAATAATCTAGGAAAACTTTGACACATGTGTGTTTGACCGATCAAACTGTATTCCCAATACCTAGTCTTCCTACCATTTCCAATTACAGATGACTATAGAACAAGCCTTTATCAGAATCCAGACCAGAAGTGGGAGTGACATAGATTTGGTTCACTTTGTGCGCAAGTACTTTTCCTCAAGTACTTTGCATTAATAACCAGATCTTGCCACGCCCCTTCTTCATTTTGCAATCTCGAAATCCATTTGCATAAAAGGCTAACGTTATTGAGGTGGAAGTTCGTATCCATGATCTTTTGGTCCACACATTTTATCTCACTTAACTAAATGATATTTCTCCACATTAGGTTTTTCTTTGATAGCATATGAGCCGTGAGGAAATCAGGTGACATATATCACGTACGATCACATCCTGGTGCCTACGATTTTGCCAAATATAAGGCGGCCGATGCGTAGTCGTGTCCAAAGAAAAAACGATAGACATACAACCAAAAAGGCCGCAGAACATAACCAATGTCACGTTTCTCCCGGACCAAGCCCAGGCGAATCAAATCACAGAAACGGGAGGCCCAAAACCATAGGAGTAACCAAACACGTCCTTACCTAGTCGTGGCGTTCATTTGCTACTGCATCTGCCTGTGCCCACTCCCGATCGATCTGGGGTCGAACAAAATACTAAAGTCTCGTGCTTGCCAGAGGCTGTCGGCGTGCCCAGTCCCCTCCCACGCTCGAACTGCCGATGCTCATGTGCAATGAATCCACGCTATCACGCAAGCTCCAATAAATTATGCTAGCAAGTGGCAGCAGCAGCAGCAGCAGCAACTGCACGATCCGTCCAGGAGTACCGCGAGATTCATTGCTCCCACTTGCGGCGCATCACGCACAGGCAAGCTCAGATGTTCTGGATTCGATCAAATCAGGTGAGATATATATATATATCACCGATCACCGATCAAGGTGAATGGTAGATGTGAGAATAATCAATCAATCGCAGAGCACAAATCAAACGAATGAGGAGTATTTCACGACCGATTTACACGCCGCCTGCCAATTACAGAAGCTATGGATGATGATCTGCTCAGAGCTCAGAGCTCAGTGTCACCTCAACGAATCAACAATCTCGAACTGAATCCGGTATGAGTGAGCCCCAAGAACCGCAACAATCTCGACAGAAAGAAGAAGAGAAATCAGACACCTCATACAACTTACAAGTTCCTACTGCAAGAAACGGACGACGACGAGCCGCCAGAGTGCGAGAGCTAGCAGGCCGTCGACGAGGCGGTGGCTAGCCTAGCCTCTGCAGCGGGTGATGGCGGAGCAGCCGCGGGAGTAGGGGTTGGACTGCGCGCCGGGGCGGCAGTTGTAGTAGGACGCGCCGCGGTACGAGCAGGGCACCGCGTTGCGCCGCAGCGCGTCGTAGCCGATGTAGCTGTTGCCGGCCAGCTGCCGCCTCGTCGCCTCATCGCCCTCGCACCCCTCCCCCTGGCCCTCCACCGTGCACGCCGACAGCATGGCCACGCCGCCGCCGCCGTCGTGGTCCGACGCCCACTTGGCCGGATCGAGCTCGTGGTGCGGATGCGGATGCGGCGCGGCTGCCGCGAGGAGGAGGACGAGGAGGAGCGTGGCAACGGCGACGACGACCGCGAGAGCAGCACGGCACGTCGGCGGCGCCATCGCCCAGTTGCTGCGGTGTAGCTCAAGGCGGGGGTCAGTGCTTGAGCTGGAGCAGTGGTGCACTGCTGCCTTTGATGGTGCGCTAGTGTCGACCGACGTGTGTGGGTGTTGGGGGGTAGTAGCTACAGTCGAGGTCTGAAGGTGGTCGTCTAAAGAAAGGAGCGGAGTTCTAAATGCGGAGGGGAGTGAGCAGCTAGCATGGGAGCTTACAATAAGCGGCACTCAAATTTCAACTGTTTACACTAGTGTATCCTCAAATTGCGGATTAGGTTAATAACCTCGCTGGAAAACATAACCGAAAAACACATTACAACGCTCACAAACACACACGCCGTTCATACCACGAAGACAAATCCTATCCCAACTCACAAACACACACCCCGTTCACACCACGAATGCAAATCCTATCCCTATGAGAGCACCTCTGCGAGACTGGTTCGGCAGATAGATTGATGAAGTCATCACGGACACCTCGCTGTTGACAGGACATCACCTATCACCGAAAGCTTAAATTCTGTAAAATCTAGGAAAATACAAAGTGTAGAATTTAAACTTGGCCTGCTAAACTAAACTCAGTTCACGACTAATATCCTCTTTGCAACCAAATAGTTCACGAGATCCATACAGTGTAAATCAGGATGTCCGGTTGGAAGAACATGCCGAAATTTAGAGTAGCATATAGTACATAATATGATTCTGAACGTACGATTGGCTTGTGCCTTGTTCTAGGGACTGGGATGGATTCTTCCAGGCTAACACCAGAAGCTAACTACCGAGCTATCCGCACCATGATTTTATCGGATGATTCCTTGTGCGAGAGCCGTTACTATGACGAACATGTAAATTTACAGTATGCCCAGTGAGTTTCTGGCAACTGAACCTGCTGCGCCCATGACTGAGTCTGAGTGCTTTGTTTAGTTTTAGCGGCTAACGACGATCGATCTTGATCAGTGATAGAACATGGCGCGGCAATAGGATACGGGGAAGGTTTTGTCTGCGGGCGAGGCGGGCACGTGATGGGTTACCATTTCTTAAGCATTACTTGGCTGTATCCGCAGCTACATCCAGCTGAAACACAGCTACTTCTTCTTAATTAAGAAATCTCATCTCATCTGAGGACAGGCCTCGCTCTAACACGTCCATGATGGGGTGGATTCAGATGGGGCATCCATGCCCTGTTGCCAATGACAGAGTTGTATATATGCATCTTCTGCAGTAGCTGGGCTGTGCTGGAGAAACATAATTGTTTCTGGGTTAAAACTGATTTGATTTTATCACACCAGAGCAAAGATATGATGAAAAATTGTGGATCTTCTATTTGTTTGCCATGCCAGCAGTTCGATATTGCCCTCTCAAGTCTCCTATGAAGTTTCTTTTAGCAAAATGCCCTCTGAAGTACGAAGTAGTAAACAAAAGGAGACGAAGGTTTATATTGATGGGCCGAAGCATCATCAAATCTATCTAAACGGACATATATCACCATAAACTTCAATTCAGAATTATTTTCACCCTCAAATTCACGAAACAGAGTTAATAACCCCTGGAATGGTTTTTGGCACATGAAACACCATCGACGTTGCCATCCATGTCCCCGCCGTCGACTAGCCCAGCAGCCTCAGCGCGTATCAGAACACCATCGCGCACCGCCCCTTCACCGTGCTACCGACGACATGCGAGGCTGTAATGGTGGCGGCACCGACGTTGGGTCGCCGCCCACGCTCCTCGTCGTCATGATGACCCCGTCGCCATGAAGGTCAAGGATGGGGCCACCTATTGACAAGTGGGTCCACCTATTTGTCTACTCAACATCAGAAAAAAAAGATCCAACTCGGCGCCTAATAAACACCGGAAGGTGGACAAACCACTATTAATGTGAGAAAAACACTCCAGGGGGTTACTAATGTCTGGTTTTATGAATTTAAGGGTGAAAATAATTCTAAATTGAAGTTCAGGTTAATACGTGTCTGTTGTGGATTTAAGGTGAATTAAATACCTTTTTTTTTCTTTTTTAGTGAAAGGCGCTGAAGTAATCGCACACAGCTGTAAACAAGCCCAGCTCATTTCGTCGACGAGCCTTCTTTCTGTGGCCCAAGTGCGTGCATACATGGCCCGTGCTTTGATTGAGGCCGCGCCACTGCTGATCCAGTGTCCTGGGTCCAGCAACAGCACAAGAATGGGCTGCGAGTAAGGGTCGTGGGAAGGTCCTTCCTAGACTTACCAGTTCTTCACCAGGTCACGTAAAAAAAAAGAGTTCTTGACCAGGTTAAGAATTCGTCCTGTTTCTTGCTCTAGGCATAAAAAGGAGGAACAAACTGTTAGAATATGAATACGTGTACAACTAGAGATAAGAGATATGTATAGACTAGGAATTAGAGTATGTCTTGTATTCCAAGTCATGAGTATCTTAGCCCTCAAGTTTGTACCACTATATATACCCCATGAGGACCATAGCAATACAACAACAAAGATTAGGGATTCTATATTTTCTACACAAACTAGCCTTCAAACGATTTCTGCTGATGTTTCTATATTTCATACGGTTCCCAAAAGGGACTGGGTTCCATTACCAGTGATAACGGAACAAAGGGTCTCAACAAAACCATCGATGTTTTACAACCAAAATGGATCAGCTTTCTTTTCCAACCGACCTTTTGTTCATGAATCATTTTCATCTTCCTCTATCAAACTCCCTGGGAATCTTCCTCCATTTTGGCTTCACTTGGATTTCCACCCTCAGCACCGTCACCCACAGCTTCTGGGTTCTGTCCAGCACCATTAGCGGCATCCTCCGGCCTAAGCATCACGTTAGCTTGTGTCGCAGCTTCTCCCAGCTGCTACCGTTTGCAGTAAGATACCTGCTCCAGCTCGTATACCAGCATGCTCCTGCGCCGATAAGCATTAGGTTGATACCAGGTGGTATGTCCTTGATTTTTCTTGCAGATGGCTTCATTATATGGATAAGCATGTGTACGGTGTACCCCCTTCTACTCTGCATGTACAATGAGTCAATGATACACATGACACATCTAGTTGGTTATCAGAATAGCAAAGTGCTGCATTAGTGTGTCTCGTTTGTTAATGCTGGGTGGTTACGAGTGTCGCCCAAGAGAGCGGCTCGATCAGCGACGTGGGGGCCTGGTGCGCGGCTACACCTACGGATAATGTGATAAGTCATTGCGTTATAGACCTCCTTGTTACCGGCTGGTCTCTTCAAGATTCGTATGGGGTGGTAAGTGGTAAGAATGTCTTGCAGATGGCATCATCATGTTCGGATAATGCTTTAGTTCCTTCGGATAAGGATATGCAGCACCTCCCACACTGCGTCTACGATGATATGCATGTATGTTCTTGCTGTCTTGCTGATCAGAGCAGCAAAGTGCTCCCGCTAGCTTATTGTATCCCGTGGCAGATTGTGCATGCACGGATAACAGGAGTAGTCCTACGAAGCTGCAGATGCAAGGCACATAAATTCAGAAAGATACATCATACTATCTATACCTCTGTACTGTGCTCATGTACTCCTCCATCTTACATTCTTTACCCAGATATATAGGAATGTCCAGTGCTAATACCCTGAACTGACTCGTGCATCCTATCCTGGTGAAGAAATATCTTACTCGATTTCCCCATCCCGGTAGTACTGCACATCTCGGACAGGGGAGCTGCACCACTCGCATAACGAGAACACCTAGGTGCTGCAGATTACTTGCCTATACTACTTACTAGTAGGAGTATGCTAATATGCTTAATTAGTTCCCTCTGCTGCCCAAATGGCAGACTCCAGCGTCAACCTCCATGCCGGCAGCTTTGCTTTGGTCTAAAGAGACGGAGACAGCTGCTACGTTTGCTTTCAGCCTCCTTCGCTTTCATGGGGATCGTGATGCAGCGCACAAACGCATCGGCATCAGTTATCTAACTCCCCACTTAGCACGAGCCCATAATTGGTGTCTGTCTCGTCAGACTAATCCGAGGGTCCGTGTAGTTAGGCCATAATATCCCGTTTGTTCCCGCGTCAATGTAAGATGTTAAGAAGGAGAGAGAGGCATGTCGCTGCAGCTGAGCTCTGCAAAGGCCATGACCTGCTGCTGCTCATGGCTTTTGTTCTGGATGGATGCAACAGATGTTTGAGTGATCTGGTCCGAGTCAATGCACCATAACCCAAGCACAACTGTAACAAAAGAGGAAAGAGCAATGTCAGCTGTGTCTATTTATCCATGCTCCTTTATAGTCTTTTTTAGCACTTCGAATATGAGCCTTTACGTTGGAACTGCTGGTAGTCTTTCCCTACTGAATTTTAGGCATAACCGTACTTATATGTATCTTACTCACGTTAAAACTAACTTTATGGATGTTATTTTACTTTCGGATGGGAAGTTTTATTGAAAATTTCATCTATGAAATGAACCTGATAATTTTACATGAATTTAAGCGCCGTGTATAGGGGCTGCTAAGGAAACTTGGCGAGGTTCCAACAGGGCTGTCACAACTGGAATTGTGGTACAGGGACCTGATTCCACCAGAATCATAATTACTCAACCACCTACCTTAACATGGACTAGTAAGACAAATGATTTACAAGAGCATCATACATATTTGATTTCATCAAGATCTAAGACGAATTCTATACCACAATAAGAGCATGAAAAACACTGTATTCCCATTGGTGTTTACTTATTCATACAAACTAGATTATGGGTGAATAGCTCACATGCGACGTAATCGTTCAAAATGCGATGGAGTTGGCTAGAATAGCTCGCATGCGACGCCTGATCGACGAATAAATAGCTGTCGTGCGACGGAGTGACTTAACCGCAAAAGACAGGTTAAGACCGGACCCCGCTGGGACCCACACTTAAATCGGACCCGCATAAGCTTCTCCACGTCATAAGATCCATCTCGCCCCCATGCCGGAGCCGCCATCCCCGCGAGCTGCTCTCGTTCCCCTTCTTCTCTGGCGAACCCCTTCTTCTCCGGCGAATCCCTTCTTCTCCGCCGGCATGCCGTCGAGCTCCGCTTCCGCCTCCCACTCCAAGTGGCCACGCCTCGGTCCAGTTACGCTAGGAAGCTGCCCTGAGTGTGGACGGACGGCGTCGCTGAAGCGGCGGGTGACCACGAGCGACAAGAATGGCAACAAAGGACGCGAGTATGTGAAATGCGAGAGCAAAGAACAACCGGGGGAGGTGAGATCTGTGTTTCCCCTCTCCCAATTTCGTATTATGTTTGGTCAATTTTAATTTCTCATCCGATTTGATTTTTTATCCGATTTGCAGGGTCGATTTGGGTATGCATCTGATTTGATTTGGTTTCTCATTTGTATTTGCAGGATTCGCCTCCATGCAAACACTTCGAGTGACTTGATGCAGATATGAAGAGGATTCAAGAGGAGGGCAATTATTTGGGGGTAGCTTCGATGCAGAATGGGGCGTGGAAGGAATCGGGTTCTGCCCTGGCTACGGTGCAGAATGGGTTGCAGAAGGACGAGTTGAAGAAGATGACCAAGCAGCTGGAGAAACTTGTCGATCTGAAGAAGCAGAGCAATGTGCTGGCTGCAATTTTTTATGTATGTGTAATTGTTCTTCTAGTTCTCTATTTGTCGATCATTAGTCAGAAAAGAATGTAGTTTAGGTTGCAGTTTGTAGACATGATCAATTTGTCTATGGCTAAGACATGGAATATATGCACATTCAGTGTGTGCAATGTTCAGTATGTTTGGTTTGTTTAGTTTTAGTTTGGATGTTCTATGTTTGCAATGTTCAGTTCAGAGAAGAAGAAGAAATTGAGAAGAAAACGTGTGTGCAAAGCCCATGTAAAACTAGCCGAGTCCAATGTTATACCGCGCAAGGCCCATTAAAAAAACAAACGTGCACTAAAAAAAGACTAGCAGAAAGGGCTAGGGCCCATGTAAACCTAAAACTAAATTACGTGCACACACTTTAGTCACAATAATAAAAGGATGCTTGTTTTTTATTTTGCTTATGTTATTTTCTTTATTATTTCATTATTTTCATAGCATTTTAATGGTGAGTAAGTTTAGGTTTAAAACACGAGCACACACTTCTTTTTATTTCATTGTTTCGCACATTTGGAAAACACGAGCACTTTTTCACACATTTGTAGAACACGAGCACACACAATTTTTTATTAGCACGGACGAACATGGGGCACAAACACAAACATTTGCATATAGGAAATAAACCTAAAAGAGGGACATATATGCCCAAGTAAACCTAAGACAAACGGGTACCCAAGATCACATTGATGGCATAAACCTAAGCCAAACATGGAAATAAAGCTAGCTAAAAGAAACCGAAACATTCGAGCACGCAAACAAACTAGAACGACACGCAAACATTGAACAACTCCTTCTTCACTTCTTCTTGGCTCTCCTTGCGGGTGGCTCACTCGTCATCCTCCATGTCGTACGGGAGGGAGTGCACGACGCCGTTGTAGAGGATGATGTCGGTGAAGTCCGTGAAGACGTTGTAGTTTGTGAATGCGATGAACTCGCACCCACGCCAATACACCTGGCCGAGGAGATGGTGAGCGTCGAACAAGTTGGTGAAGGTGACGGTGTAGCCGATCACAAGCGAGTTGTTGCCGTCATAGTACTCCTCAAGCCGGAACATGCGTGGCGAGCCCGCAGGGAGGTGACGGTAGCCGGAGGAGAGGAAGAAGTGTGCTACATCCCTTGCACCCCTCCACCTCGAAAATGCCCACACTCGCAGCTTGTTCTCGACGACGACCCCAGACGGAAACCGTATCTCCGGCACGGTGGCAGGGCGTAGGAACGTCGGTCCGTTGTACTGCATGATGGCTAGAGTTGGAGTTTCTTGTTTGAGAGAGAAGAGGAGGAAGGATGTGTCTTGAGAGAAGAGTGAGGGAGAAGAGAAGAAGAGGGGGGCATTATATAGCCGACAGTGAAAGAAATGGATGGTGCGGTGGCGTTTCTAGTCATGAACGTGGCACTTATGGGGAGAGCATCCAAAACGGCCGCACACAACGCTCCCTTTCACCCGTGATGCAAAAAAAGATGCTGGCACGCTTGCTTCCTTTCACCCGTGATGCAGAAGAAGCGCTGCGACGGCTGAGACGATGCGCTGCGGCCGGCTGCGACCCACTTTGACTGCGATGACTGAGACGATGCGAGCTGCGTAAATAGTTGTGCTGCGACGCTGAGACGATGCCTAAATAGCCAGGCTAGGACGCTGCATGAGCCATGCATGGCATGTTAGAGGCCCGGTCGACGATGCGTGGATGTGTTGCGCATCAGCGCATGCACGGCAGGCCTAGGGGAAGCTAGAGGAAAAACAAAGCAAACGCTGGCCCAACGGCCCAACGGTCTCACGCTCAACATTTCCCGCGTCGCAGAGGAAAAAAAACGGTGGCCAATCATGTCGAACAAACGGTGCTCCCACGGATCGCTCGCGATTCTTTCTAGAAGACCTAATCGCACGACAGCAGTTTAGCGCAACAGAGTGAGATGAATGGTCCATGTTGCGTTTCAAATAGGTTGAATTTGAAATAATCATAAGATATTAAAAAAAATCAAAAAATTGCAAATCCAGTGTGCATGCTATTATTATGTACTGTACGAGTAGCTCCAACTGATAAACAAGGTTTAGATACATATTAAACAAGAGATCCTTCAATATGGTGTGAAATAGGCCGAATTTGAAATAATCATAAGATATTCAAAAAACATCAAAAAAAAATGCAAATCCAGTGCACATGGGCTTGTTTTGTCATGTACTATCTGGTGCAACTGAGAAAACAAGGTTTAGACGTAAGATATTCAATTAACATAAAAAAAATGAAATCTCACATCTCAAACTAAGACATGCTTCAATATGGTATGAAATCTCACATCTCAACTGCTTTAATATGTGTTTATCAGTTGGAGATGTTAGTAAATGACAAATTAAGACCATGTGCACTGGATTTGCATTTTTTTGAGCTTTTCTGAATATCTTCTGGTTATTTCAAATTGGATTGACTTTTGTTGACCTGGTTTTGAAATAATCATAAGATATTCATAAACATCAAAAAAATGCAAATCCAGTGCACATGGTCTTACTTTGTCATGTACTAACATCTTAAACTGAAAAACATATATTAAACAACAAATGCTTCAATATGGTATGAAACCCCACATCTCGAACTATGAACTCTATAGTTCGAGATGTGAGATTTCATACCATATTGAAGCATGTCTTGATTAAAATGTATCTTTACCTTGTTTATCAGTTGGAGATGTTAGTACATGACAAACTAAGATAATGTGCACTGGATTTGCATTTTTCTGATGTTAGTTGAATATTTTTTGAATATTTTAAAAACTGGTCAACAAAAGTCAAACCAAATTTTGAACAAATTTTAAGTTAAAAATTAGTCTATCATACTATATTAGTGCAATAGATGTTAACCCTAGAGTTTGAGATCTTTTGGAGAAGGTCAAACAAATGAGAAGATTAGAAATGGGGGTGTTTGGGCTACTTTTGGAGCATATTTCTAGCACATTTCCGACGACGATGAGTTATACCTCACAAAATGGCTAGAATTTCATGAACTAACGTGCATAAATCTACATGAAACAATGAAACATCATATATCAAACTATTGCATCAGATCATAATTCAAAAAAATCCATCAACAATATTTTTCAAATATGAACATCTGTTTTAATTCAAATTTGAATCCGATTCAAATCAACATCACAACACATAAGTTTATTACATGAATGAAAAACAGTTCTCAATGGTCCAACTCTATTGCTTTTGCTTCTTCCCACTCTTCTTTGCACTACTTGGTTCGACATTGCATAATTTGTTCACGCTTCTGAACTTCATACCAGTAACACTCGGCCTCCACTTCTTTTGCACCTTATCATGTCCAGCAGGTTCAGCAGCATCAACCAGGCCATCTGCAACAAGAACATTTGCATCAGACTGAACCATAAGCTCCAGAACAGGTTCAACACCATCCCCAACCTCCAGAACAGCTTCAACAACATCAGACTGAACCAGAACATCTTCAGAATGAACCACTAACTGAAGAACAGGTTCAGGTTCAGATTGAATCAAAACCTGAAGAACAGGTTCAGTTTGCATCAAAATAGGAAAAACAGGTTCAGACTAAACCAAAACCTGAAGAACAGGTTCAGTTTGCATCTGAATCTGCACACTTCTCTTCTTTCTAGAACCATTGACTCTTGGCTTTTTTGTTGGCCATAATTCATCAACAACAAGAGGTGGACCTTTTTCTCCACGCTTTCTTCTGAAAAACAAAGCATGTATAAAAGGGGTTATCAACTAACACAAGCAGCAATAAGAAGAATGTATAAAAGAGAAACATGTACATACTTAGGCCTTTCCGGCGTGTAACGACATTTGGGGAAATTAATTCTATGCCCAAGTTCCTCGCATCTATTTGGGTTGCCTTTTTGGGGCCTTTTAGGTTTTTCAGGTTTATCCTTTTTCCCCTTTTTGCTACTCCCAGCTTTCTCAAACCATGCTTTGAATCTACTCTGTTTTGGCCTTCCTGCCTTTCTTCTTGACATGGTAGGACACATGGAAAACTGAATATGCACTTCTGGCCATTGAGACTGGTCAGTCAAAGCTGGAATAGGAGTTGCATATGCAGCCCTAAATCTTGCCACTGAATAATACTCATGCAAATATGGGTGCATGTTTAACCTAGGTTTGGAGGCCAAAAAGAGTATAGCATGCACGCATGGCTTCCCGGTGTGTTGCCACTCTAGACATGTGCATTCATGTAAGTCAATGTTAACAACATGCCTTTTTGCATTATTGTTATCTCTCACTTCAGCACCCCATAATGAAGCTTTGTCAACTCACAAATGGTTAAGCCCTCTGCTCCTGTTGACCACTTATTTTACCACTGCAGGAAGCTTATCCCCTTGAAGTAGAGCACCAATTTTGCTTCTTAATTCTCACCAACCCATCATCAAGATCCTAATTTGGTCAACCAAGTCATGGACAGGCAAGCTTTTCAGCTCCTTCACCCTGTTGTTGAAGCTTTCAGCCAAATTGTTGTTTATATGATCACATTTGATGGTAGTATTGAAATCCACCCTATACCATAGAAGAGAATGATATGTGTTCAACCATGGTGCAAATTCAGGGCATGCTGCCATTACCTTACCAAGGTGATGTGAATGGGTTTGTTTGGTGTAGGATCTTGCTGCTGGCCACATACGCCCAAATTCATCTCCTCTGAACTTTTTGATCAAATTCATCCACAAATGGCCGAAGCGCTCCCTCTGCTCAGCATGGGGGAAAACATTTTTTACTGCATTTTCCAACCCATGCATCTGTGTGAATGGACAAGGGTGACACTGGACCTAAGCATCTTTTCAGCTGCATCATGAACCATGTCCACGATACCTCTGTCTCTGACTGAAACAAACCAATTGCAACAGGGAACATCCAATTGAATCCATCTAGTGCGTTGCATGCTGCCAATTGGCTATTCCACTTTCCAGTCAGAAAAGATGAGTCAATGCTCAAATATGGACGGCACCCCGCTTTGAATCCATCAATGCAAGGCTTCAAACACATAAAAAACTTGGAGAAATATACCTTGCCATCTGCATTTACCTCAGTATCTATCTCCACTGAACTCCCAGGTGACCTCTTTTCCACCTCAGGTTTAAAATTGTACAACATCCTAAAAGTATTTGCCCAATCCCCATATAATGCTTTCATTGCCCTTTGCTTTGCCTTCCAAACTGTGGTATATTTTAGTACAATTCTGTACTTTAGTTCTAAGTCCACTTTGAATCTTTTGACAATAAAGTTAGGTTTCTTGGCTAAAATAGGAGTGATTTTTTCTGTAACCCATAGTTGAGATGTCATACTTGAAACTCGTTCTCCACTGGGCATACAAGTATGCTGGTTTGGAATTTGATTTACCCTGACTGTGCTTCCATCAGGTTGCCGTCTAGCTGATATGTACCACTTGCAAGGCTTGGCACCCCCATCAAAACCTTTACACTTTGCATAAAACTTGGATTTGTCAGTCCACTTAGTCTTGGCATCAAACTCTGCTTTCACTGCATAAGTCCTAAAACACATTCTAAACTCAGCCATACTTGTAAACAATTTCCCAACTGCAATTACAGGGTTTTCTTTATCATACAGATTTACTAGCTCATCATCATGTGCATCCCCTACTTCCTCTGCTGCCTCTTGCATCAACTCTTCGTCAACATCTGACCCATCCTCATCTCTGTTTGCAGATTTATCTCTGTCTTGCTCTTTATCTTTGTCATCTACAGGAATGCCATACAACTTTGCCATCTCAATGTCACTCATTGGTGCAATGACCAAATCAGTACGCTCAGGTATTTTTACTGTATTCCAATCAACTACAGTTGCTTTGACAGCACCATGACACCCCTCTTCTGCAGCTGCATCAGATTCAGGTATAACTGTCACTTCAGTAACTATGGGCATGATCGGCCTTTGTGAAGCCCATTCATCATCTGCAATTTGTGCAGCCAACTTAGAGACCACATATCCAACTTTGGAGTCAGATTTCAGATCAACAAGCTTTGCATAAAAATATGCATGTTTGCTTGCCCAAGCTTCTTGCCGATCCATTTCAGTGACCAAATCTTCTCTATCTTCAATTCTAACATACTCGACCTTCCAATTGTCGAACCTTAACAGTGAAACTTCTTGCTCCGGACCCCAAAATACACTCTCCCCTATTTTTTCCACCCAATTGCGCACTGCCTTCTCTACCATGTCCTCTATGTCTTGAGGATTCATCTCGTCAAATTCAAGCTCCAACTTCACCATTGTATCTGCCTCGATATTTCTCACGCTACCATCACTCAACTGGGCCTTTGAAAAAAAGAACTCCACTTCAATTTCGAAGAACCGTGCAATGTCGCCCCTGCTTGTCAATGGCGGACACCGTCAGTGAGCAGCAACACGTCGAGCCCCAAATCGAAATCGAAAACAGAGATGGGGGAAAGGGCCATTACCGATCTAAAGCTGCCTCTCCTCGCTCCATCTCGGTATTTCAGCCCACGCGCAATGATCCCCTGTTTCAAATCGTGCAAATCATGGTGGACAGATCCATCAAATTGAGAAGGTGAGGATGGGGATTAGGGCTATGAAATGGCTCACCGCATTCGCACTTCCAAACCTCCTCCCCAGGCACTAGAATGCGACACCGTCGCCACCAGAAAGCTCCACCGCCGCCGCCACCGTCGCCGACGTCGCCGGACAAGAACAGAGCACCCTGAACGGTCAGATTGCGTGACTAGATGTTTGGCACCTGAGTGGGTCCCACTGTCGGAGAGAATAACTGCACGTCCTAACAAAGCAAGAGTGGGGTTAAGACATTGCTTAACACAGCGACGCCCGTTTTCTGTCCGTAGCTATTTCCACGCGAAGCAACGTCGCATGCGAGCTATTCTAGCCAACTCCATCGCACTCCCACCAATTCCACTAAACGACGTTGCATGTGAGCTATCACCCCTAGATTATTGACTCTAATACAAGTGACAAAATGAAAGAGATATGTCCTAGACATATGTCCTGAATGTAGGCGTGTAGTTTTGTGCATGAATATTGAACATGGGTATTTCCCATACGGTAGATTCATTTGCTTCCGAAAAATCGGAAGAGATGAGTTCCTACTAGTCACAAAATGTAAATAATACGCAAAATCCCCTTGTTCGATATTAATACACGTTTAGATTTGTAAAATTGTCCATAAATCTTAATATAGCCTATATTTTGAAAAAAAATCAAAAACTATAGCCACACATATAGGAACATACAGAGTACTATTTATCTCATGTTGATTATTAATGTTTATTTTTATGATATAACTGTTATGATAATGGAATGTAGATTAAAAGGAAAAAACACAATCACGTGTAGAAAGAGGCTCCACCGTGGGACCCAGCTGGCAGCAGCCTGCTGCATTTGGCTCGCCAGCTCGTTTTGGACCGAGCTTTCGTCTAGCTTGGCCCGTAGGCACTATGGAGCTGCCTCGGGGCTCGGCAACTCCGTCTCGAGCTTTTTGCAGGCTCGATTGGCCCTAGTCAGACTAGTTGGCTCTTGTCCACCCAGAATCACCTCCAACCCACATCTCCGCCGTGCAAAAGCTGTTTTTTTTCTGTTTTTTATTTTTGTTTTTGTGAATTGCAAAAATAGAAGTTGAAACCCCTATAGAAGATCAAGAAACAATGAATGATGCTGGCAAGTGGCAATCTTGGGACTACAACGACGAGAGTAGGTATGCAGAAATGTGTTGGCAACTCGCTATGACATCAAACGGCATGTGGGTCAAATTTGTCATGGTGGGGATGGAATAATCGGTGCTTAAATGTAGTTTGATATGTTGACAGAAGATACATCTGCTTAGGCTTGCAGAAGCTGACATTTGCTTTTTTTTTTGAATTAGAAATTTACTCATCTTTTCACAACGATCACGACAAAGATGTTCATCTATAATTTAAACCATGCCACATATATTACAAAATTGCTCCAATGAACATCGATCAGAGCTGCGCCATTAACCCCCTCTCATTCTTCCTATGATGCATCAAGCTCAGCTCATTTTATTCTAGCTAGTAGCATCCTTGGGAACATGAGCAATACTAACACATCGGATACTAACTACTAAAATCTTTCCTAATACATGGGAGTAATCATCAGTTAACGAACAGTAAACTAGCTAAGGTCGAACCTGCCGCAACAACCGTTCCCCTTCACATCACGCTGCAAGAGTTTGCATTCTCATCGTTGAACATCTCGCCGTAAGCGTCCCGCGGCGGCGAGAAGGCGCTCCTCTGCGGCGGCAGCGACGGGGCTCCGTAGTAGTAGTCCTCGGCCGCAGAACGCTGCTGATGCTGGTACGGCGACGGCTGGGGTTCGTGATAGTAGCTGTAAGGCTCGTACGCCGGTGGAGCTGGCCGGCTGTAGTAGTTCCGAGGCGCGTACTCGTCTATGTAGCCGCCCTGCGACGGCCCCGGCGGCCTTGACATAGGCATCGGCATGGGCGCCGGCGCCGGCGTCGGCATCGGCGCGGCGGCGTAGTAGGACGAGGTCGGCATCGGCCGCGCTTGGTTGTAGCTCATGATGTGCACCGGCGGCTGCCGTGTGGGTGCGGCTGGCATGTATTGCTGGTATTGGCTCTCGTAGCCGTAGATGCCTCTGCCGCGGGCGTCGTCGAACACCATTGTCACCTTGGCGTCGATCGGCTTGTCTTGGTGATCATGCTGCTGCTTGGCTTTCCCTGTCGCCTCGCTTGGTTGTTGCTGTGCTGTCTCTGTCTTGTTCTCTTCGGCCTCTTTCGTTTCTTGAGCAGGCGGCGGGGTCGCCTCAGCGGCCTTCTCGGGCTCCGGCGCCGGAGGCTGGGCGTTGCTCGGCTCGGCGGGGGCGGCGGCGGCAGTGGTCTGCTCCGCGGCTTCGTTAGGCTTGCTGGCGTCTTCGGCTTGGTTCTTGGTTTCTGGGCTTTGGCTCTCTGCAGGCTGCTCTTGCTTGGGCTCCTCAGGCCATGGCTCAGCTTGCTTGCCGGACTTCCGCAACCTCGCTACAAGGATGCCGGCGTCGATCTTCTTAGAGGCTGTGACCGTGACCCTGTTTCTCCGGCCGTCGATCTCGCATCTGTACACGCCTGCAAGATGATCAAAGAACGGGAACTTACGGTCAGTATTCGTAAGATCATTTTATTTTAGCATCTTCTTTTTACATGCCAATATTTAGCAGATGAACACAGCCCAAGGTACACACTAACAGCATGAAATTTTCCAACAGATATCTAAAACCATAGTCGAGGATGGATCAAATGAGACATACCATCAACGTGTAGGAGTACTTTCTTCACTTTCTTCTTGCATCCTTCACAATGGATAGACACCCGCAGCACCAGAACCTACACCAGGACAAAACAAATCATCATCAGCACTCTTTCATATATGGCCTTCAGCAAATCAAAAGCATGGAAACCATACATCATAAAATGCATATATCATCATCAATCCACAAGGCTAGTGAGTAATCCAAGCAAAAAAAATCTAGTGACTGGTCAACTACATGAACATGCTCATGACCTGAAGAACAACTACCACAAAAACACAACTACATGAAATAAAATTAGTAGGATGAATGTATTCACCTGGACCTCTACAGGTTCTGCCGCCATGGGAGACGTTGGAGCTAGGGATTTGCAGCCGGGGGGAGGGGAAAGTGGGGGAGCCTTGTGGGGGAGGGGCTGAGTAGATTTTATACCCCCTGCACTAGTTTAACAAGTGAATGGAAGGTGTAAATGGAACAACCAGAGAGAGTTAGTGGACGTTTGGGTGGGCATATGTTTTAATTAGAGTTGGTCTGTGTGACTAGGGGAGGTTGGCTTTACATGTGGACAAAACACACCCTTTGAGGCTTGTCTTCTTTTCTGAAGAAACATTTGAGCAGGAGGTAAAGTTGCTTGGAACTAAACCTAGGGAGAGGTGGTAGTGGTGATGGTTCTTTCCTCTTCTTTTTGTGCTCATCATGAGCTGTGTACAGGTGAGATTTTGATGGAAGAAACTACTTTCAGCTAGAAGTCGAATTGCACCTGGAAATATCTTTTAGTTGTAGAATATATATTTTACCGTTGATTTACGTAGATTTGTGAATCGTCGAGTCTTTGGGTAATATGAGTTCTGAAAAGAAGCTAAGCTAGCTTTTAAGTGATGCACGTTTGCAAAAATGCTACTTTTAGTTATGCTAGTCTACATGGAAGAAAAAAATCAGGGCACACCAATCGGTGAGATGGTGACTCATCGTGCCGCATTTCACATTACGCAACAAAATCGTAGCTGTCCTATAAATATTTTGTAGTAGAAGAATGTACCGGTTCCATAATTCGACATCTCTCACTTTTTGTTTGTAATATCAACTTCATTCTACCATGATCAAACCCAAGTTTCACCACTCACGACAAGCCAAAGGTAGTGATGATAGATTCCCCGAAGGCGACCGCACAAACCCACGACGCGGAAGAACATATCAAAACTTTAATAGTATACATGATCAGTAGAATTCCTCTGATGGTGTTCTTGCTAAAGATTCTTTCCCCTCACCGAGAGTGTTGTGGTGGTGTAGGCAACCGGGCCATACAGGACTTGATTGATTAGTCGTGCATAGTGGCTGCCTTTTGTCGTGCCAAAAAGAAAGGCCACCGCTTTCTTTCGTCGTTCCCGTGCAAAGGAAGAGTTTTGTTTTGGCACAAAGTCGAGATAATATAATATGCGTTTGTTTTTGCATGGAGGAGGAGAAGAAAGCATCTATTCCGGCCTTCGAATCCTTTTTGACGGTGCTGAGGTGTCCCAACGGGAGTTTGTTTATCTCCAACTTTAAACCATGATTAAACGCCGGATTACTGGTGGTGTGCGTGTGTGCGTCCACAGCTGCAAAAGCTGGTTAAAGCGTGGATGGATTCATCTGGAATCATGGAAAATGGGATAATATATCCCGATGGTATATCTTGTTCTGAAAAGAAGAATAAGCAGGTATCCGTATCCAAAGGATATGATGTGCCTGGTTAATTTAAGAGATTAGCATTGGAAGGAAGGTGGAGAGCTGATGAATTCAGCAGTGTGTTCGGTCGTCATGGCAGTCTGGCAGGGAAGGCGTTGAGCTGACGAACAACGATGCCAAGACGTAACCATCAACGGACGAAATGCTGTAGTAGCCAGGTGCACGTTTCGATGCCAAGAGATCGATCCCGTCAGCCCAGCCGGCCGCTCTGGTTTCTGCCGTTCCTCACTTATTCTCGCTAGAAAAGGGAAAGTGATGTTTGACGCGTGCATGAACTTTGCTCACGCCATCAACTTCAGAAGGAAATGCCATCGTGTTTCAGGAACTAATTCGAGTTTTTTGGCGCCAGATATCCAAGTTTGGCAGATAACATTTGACGGATTTCCCGGACCGAAACTGTACGCCATGGATCATGCATGGTGTGATGTACACATCTCATATCTCTTCTTCTTTCTCAAGGATGTGTTCCTATCAAGTATGTACTCCACCAACAATGCTGGCCGGGGTAGTAGTCCCCTGAGGAGCAAGAAGCCCACACATTTCACATCCGTCCCTCTCAGGAATTTCTTCCTCGCATCAACCTCTTCCCATGGCCACATAACCATACCAGCTCTCTCTCTCTCTCTCGTCGCGCCTTTCCGCTCTATAATCAGCTGGAAACAAAGGAGACGAGCGATAGCAGGAGCTGCTCCGTGATTTGCGAAGAAAGCAAAAACCGGCAACGGTGTGGAAGCAGAGAGGGAGAGCTCGGCTGCGGCCGTGGCTTTCGATCGTTTCTGCTTTCTTGTTTCTGAGGCGGTAGGTTCATGTCGTCGCTGTCGTCTCCGGTGGTTGCTGTCCCGGAGGAGTGAGGAATATGTCCTCGGCCGGCGTCGTGGCGCGACGTGCCGTGCCGCGCCGTCGACGTACGACGCTGAAGCTCCGGATGGGCACGTATGCGGCAGCGGGTAAAAGCGGCGGGGAGACAACGACGTACTTGGAGAAAGAGGCGGCACTAGCTAGCTGCCGGAGATGAGGAATGGAGCCATGGAGGTAGACAGGTGGTGGTGGTGGTGGTGGTGGAGGAGACGTCAGCGCCGTCGCAAAGCATAGCGCGTTCAACCATGTCCAGGGAAAGTAAAAAAAAGAGAATGCTCCGACCAGAAGTTACTGGGATGCCCCATGGCCGCGTCACCGGGAAATCCCATAGTTTAGTTTAATTGTCGTTAAGAAATTTGCACACGAACTACTGTCTGGAATGTAACAAACGATAAATATAGTGGCTGAAGGATTTGATAGGGACACAAATGTGGTCGGACCATCGACGTAGAGGCTTTTTACCGGTCGACTGACTTTGCCACGTGGGGATTCTTTTACTCATGTAGTATTATTTTTTAGAAAAATGGGTAAGACTTTGCCCCAATCTATTAATTAAGCAAATAATTTACAAGAAAAAAAAGATGTTTACAACCGGCTACTACTCTCCCGGCATGATATTGCTCAAACATTTTGCCCCCATGATCACCCACAACAAGGATTCACGTTTACTGATCTCAAAACATGTTATTCCAGGACACCCTAACATTTTTCTCGTGTATTGTGTCCAGAAGGTCAAAATAAATAAATTCCAAGGTGTTTTTTGATAGGGACGTCATTGACGAGATGTCGCTGATGAGTGTAACAACAACACTGAGATTGACATCAGCCTGCACGAGTAGGGAGGTTTAGATGTATAGACGACAGTGGCGGAGCTAGGATTTTCACATTGGGTATTCAAACTCAAAAAAAAGCACACCAATATAATATGTAGGTTCAAACTATAAAATGGTCATAGTAGTGTTGTCGCCAATAATTAAATTACATTTTGAGAATAATGAAAAAATCTATTCAACTATATGATATCCCTTTTGAAAGGGAGCAATAATGCCCTCATCCTTTACTTGCAAGAAGAATCGACGCTGCAATCATTTAAGAATTTTGTGTACCTTTCTAAGTCTTTCATCCCTAGTAATATCAGCCATAAACATATCCTTATTCTTAGGGTAAAAGTGAGCAAGCTGGACCAACTTCTCTTGATCATACTCTCTCCGTTTCTAAATGTAAGATGTTTTGGGCTACATGTATCTAGACTTGTTTTAGTGTAAGGTTCATGTGAACCTTGCACTAAAACATGGGTAGACATGTGACCCAAAAAAGAGGTAAAACATCTTACATTATGAAACGGAGGGAGTATATATGCAGCAAATGAAGAAACGTGATCATATGGTGAGAGGGAGGTTCAGAGGGAGATTGGAGCTGGAGCGCTCCGTCCGGCGGCGCTCAGTCGGCGAGCGGGCTGTCGCCTGCGGCTGATCAAGTTCAGGACTTGAACGACAACAGGAAGGGAGCAGTTTGCCGATTCGTCTCCTCTATATCAATCGACTGGATTTCTTTTCTGGCTGCCAATACACATGTGACTTGGACGTGGGAGTCCAAGTAAAGACCAAACTTGCTCGTTGCCCCAGGTTAGATTGATCAGACTCGGGAGAGCACAGATTCCGTTTTTTACGAGTTAAACAGGTATAGAAGAACCCTAATATGTATACCTATATATATATGAGCTTATATACTAAGAAAAAATTGCAATAAATATTGGGTATTCATTGCATACCCATGAATAGTTCTAGCTCCGCCCCTGAGAGACGAGCTGGGGGCGCAGGCGAGTTGTGCTCTGGACATGGCATGTAAGAGATGGGCAACACAGACTAGACATACAACAACATAGTCGACGCGTTTGACGTTTGAGAATTTAGAGTTCAAGTGGGGATTTTGAATCAGTGAAACATGTGATCGAGATTTGGTTTCAATTCAGACTGTTTATGCTTTTGTTGCTACATATTGTCCATGTAAGCATTTTCTTAAGTTAGATGTGATAATAACTTTTTTAAAGTTTAGGGTTCATTTCAAACAAAACAAAAAGTTTTCGGACCAAAAGTTTACTTTCCTATAAGTTTAGTGACGAAAAGTGGACTTTATTCTTTTTTGTAAGGTTCAAAGACCGTTCTGATCTCAAATCTGAGTAGTAATTAACCTCCATCGCAGTTGACGCTCGTCCGTCAGGAAAGGCACAGCTCCTTCTCCATATCAGCTTATAACTAAACACATACTAAACTAACGAACTGCAACTCAGCTTATAACTAAACTTTCACAGATTCGGTGCAGAAAGGGGCGGATCGGAGCTCCGCTGCACCCCCGAGTTGCACCGGTAAAAGCAGATTAAACTGGGAATGAACAGGCTTACTCGCATCAGCAATAGACAGCAATATACTCGAATAAGTCAACAACGCCTCTTAAAATCTACATCGCCTAATTCCAAAATTGCATGACTGGTAACTACAATCAACATATCTCTTCTTGATTAGAATGAGTATCAAGTCTTTTGATTTTCCAATGCTTTGTTTGGACACTATGAGAAGCCAAGAGGTTGGCCAGTATTGTGCTGAGGTTAAGATGAGTTCAAGGCATCTAGTTGACGCTGGAGCTCCTCAAGATCATCATCGATGCCAGCAGAGGTGGCTTGTGTAGGAGGTGGCGCTATAAAGGAATCTTCATGCGGAAGTTCACGGACAAGGCCTTCTGGAAGGCTATCTGCTTAAAATTTCAAATGAGGTCAAATAAAATACATCAAGAGAGTGGTACATAAGAAAAATACTTCGTTCTCAGGATTTTATTTACCTGTTGCAGTCCTTAGAACGCTTGACCGTGCCATGTCACTGTCGTCGTCCACAACACTGAATGAGGAAAAAAAACATAGCAAGTGAGAAATTCGGCGCAACATCAGTAAAATTCAGTTCATCAACTATGTGAAGGTTGTTTTGAAGATCTACGTGAACACACATCGATGTAAAAAAGCAAAATCATGGAAAAATACGCCTAGCAGTGCAAATGGGGATAAGTAGTTTTGAAGATCTACATGAACATGCATAGTAGTTCAATATATGGTTGACAACATTTTAAAACACATACAAAGCCTGTTTGCTCCACTAGGTATGGAACTATGGATGACATTGAACAGAATAATTAGCATCCTATCTAACTTCAATCAGAAAATTCGTAATTATACTGGTTTGGCACTGATCAGATTTGCAACAAATTTTGCTTCGTATTTCAATCTGTCAGGAATTCAATCAGAACAAGTGGAGAGGGTATGTACCTAATGTTCCACTCGTTGTCTATGTGAACCGGGTATTCAATTGCTGCAGATGCTTCAGCTTCCATCTTAACCTTTGCTGCTGCATCTCTAGCAGGTTTTGATTGCATATATTCTTTCTACAATATGATGAACACCAGCAAGTCATTAGGAAACAGTCACCATTTCAACTAGCAAAGAGTAGCAAATCATGTGAGAAAATAACACCTGTCTCTCAAGACATGCTGGATTTGAACATTGTGGATTTGGTTTCATTTCCATTGTTGGAAAAAAATCCTTGAGTGAATTATATCCCTGCAAGATTGAGAAGACAAGACATGATATGAAAACAGCAAATGCTCAAGATTTTGTCTGAATATACTGGATAAACATGCGCCACAATGGGGCAACCTTGAAACCAGAATCTATATTACGGTCTGATGTATTTATACTGGAACGAAAAATGAGCCTAACTGATTCTAACAAAATATTGTTTGCAATTTTGTTGAAAAAGAGTGAACTCAAATTAATGTCTTTTAAAACATGCTGACGGCTTTCACAGCATCAGAACAGTTAGATTCAAGCAATTACCAAGTAAGGAGAAACTTGTCCAAACTTCAACAGATACTTCAGAGTATTCTGGACCAGGAGGCCAGCAATGACACCCTGCAAAGAACATGTTCGTCAGGGGATATTATTGCGAGGATAATAGTTTTGGTTAACATTGAGATAAGAACCCTATGACTAAGAGTAAAGACTATAATGCATTATCACTTGGAATGATACTAGTACTGGGTCATTAAATGCTTGGTGCACTTTGATGCAATTCTCTCCACCGATGAATAGATTAATTACAAAGGAAAGTCAATATAGACTGACACTCAAACAAGAACAGTAGACATGCATAGATTTTAATCAGTAGGCCTGAAACCAAACTAATAACATTCCCAGTCTCTCACGTAAAGCTGCTAAACAGATACAAGAATCTGCCTAATCAAAACCAACCCTGTCACATAGCTTTGAGCAAATTGTTGTCAGGTGAAAAAACAAGTGAAAAAAATAGAACAAAAACAAATACTCACCATTGTAGTTGGCAAAGAGGCAGCACAAACACCATCTCGCTTAAGTGTACGCTCATCCACTCCTGATGCTACTACCTATAAGAAAAGCCACCACAAACAGGTTAGCAAAAAATAAAGTAACTGAATGCAAATACATGAAATGCATATGGGCACCTCAGGTCCTCAAGTAACTAGAGCAACTGTGCAGAAAAAAAAGGGAAGAAACCAAATGAAGTGCCAAGACTATATTTAGATATTTAGATCTACAATACAAAACAATCAAAAACACAATTGAACACAAGGTATCATGCAAGAGCACAAAATAAAAGATACATAGAAAGTACCAATGGAGGAGCACATGCAAAGCATGCGGTTTCACCAGGAACAAGAAGCTGTATATGACCAGAAACAGCATCTTCGGAAACACCTGGTGCATAAGTTAATACGTCAAGTACATTTCACATTGATGAGATTATTATGAATGAAGAATATTAGCATGAAACAAAGGCAAAGTTCTGTCACAATTTTGATTGTGCATATCGCATGGAGGGCTAGTTGTGTAAGTAACAAGGACCAAATATCTATCATTTCTGCTGAATATAATCCAAGAATGTAGTGTATTTCCATGAAATGCAAGAATGCAACCAAGGGTACACATTTACGAAATATAACCTCAGATAATTAAGTAGCTGCTGGCCTGCTGCTATCAGGACAAATGAAATGCTGCTCTATTTGCATCTATAACAGTATAACCCATCTAGCTGGCTTGAGCGGCCTCATAATATCTTTAGTAAGTAGACGAGTATTCCAATTCATACAGACGCATAAGGGGATAAAAAGCAACTTTTGAAGACAAGGTGGATGATAGAATTACGAGACAGAAGAATGGTAGGAAGGTATAAGTGCTGATAATAAGAGAGGTATTTAAAAATAGTAAGTATTCTCGACAGGGCTTAATCATTAAATGAAAGATTTAAACTTACCAGATTCCATCCATGTCTGACGAAGCTCATTGCAAGCCTGAAAAGCAGGTATAAATAATTAAAAACCAATAATGCACCACTGAATCACAGAAATGCACAACTATGCATGTAAAGTAAACAAGCCATAGAGAATAAAAATTGTTGAGAGGGTTGATGAATTGCTACATAAAATCATAAAAGTACGATGTTCACTAGTTTTCACCTGGTTGACAACCATACGAGCTTCATAGTTATCAACACAGCTCAAAACAAGATCAACTCCAGTGCTCTGCCCATGAGAGCTCCTGGCTGTGAGACTTCCTAAAAACGTTTCAAATCCTTTGACTGTAGTGATATTCAATGAATAGCTCTACAGGGGGGAAAAAGATGTCGTCAGTTTGCACAACAAAGCCGAAAATATATAACATGCATTACTCAATCCAAAGATCCACTATGCCAAGGCAAATTTTCTTGCGTCTAACGAATGATATGGTCATGGATATTGATAGACTACCAAGTGGGCAGCATTGTGTAAAGAAAACATCTTATCATGAAAAACGTAAGACCGGTAATTTTGCCTTTAAAAGAAAACTTGTGATGTATCAAATCTGATGAAAGAATCAATTTACTGAAGAAAAGGGGAAACACATAAATGACTGCCACCGGTGGGCATAGTTCCCACCTCCAAAACAACATCAGGATTTATTCCAGAAAGTGTCTGCACGGCAGCATCAGTTTTCGTCATTCCAACCTAACAGCAAAGGGGATACTGTTATTGAGTCTGGCCAATGTTATGCTCTTAGAGAATAGTAGACATAATAATTCAGAACAGAGTGTAAACAGTGGTTCAGAAAATAAAATGCACAAAATGGCATCATGCACAGAAAGGAGAGAACATAAACATATTTCCCATGGAAGCTTACCTGATCCGGGCGGAAGAACAGCCTATTCATGTTAGCCAACTCAACTGTGTCATAGTCATATAACAAGAGGCGTCCAACTCCACATCTAGTAAGCATCTCAGCAGCAACACTACCAACGCCACCTATACCCTGTGGAGCATGTACTAATGTATCAACAAAATTATGAAGGCCAAATTCTGGGCTGTCAACTGAAGATCTTCATCCATGCAAATTTCTTCTCAAGTAAACAGTATAGTCACGACAATTTATGTTCTAGTGTTTCATAGAAAACTATTTTTTGCAAAGTGATGTGTTTGTCTTGTAGGATTGTAATTTGTGTGGAAATAGCATGCGTGAAACCAATCAAACAAAAAATTCATTAAACACTTTTAGTAAAACATTAGCAGAATTTAGCCTTACATACAAAACAGTGGCTGTTCGAAACATATATTTGCACTGCATATTTTTTATTGGGCATGCCAATACCAGTAAGGCTCCGATTGGTTCGTCGTTTTAGGGCTGTATTGGCCGAGAAAATATATGGACCACATTAGGCCCCGCTTTTTATACGTGTGATTTCCTGTCGTTTTCATCCGGGGGTGGAAATCTACCAGGTTCCCAAGCCAGGCCTAAGTTCTCTTTTTTGAAAGGCAGGAGCAGGCAAGCAACCACGTGAGATACATTTAGCAGGCAAACAAGTAAGTTACATGTCTATTATCTCTAATTATAGTTAGCCCTCTGACTACCGAGCCGATTTTACAAATTGTAAATTTTCAACATAAATGAGCTTCAGTGCAGTTATTCAACCTTGCGTAAGATGATTTTTCTAGAAAATTCCAAAAATAATAATCTTCGTTATTACTGCATTGACATCAAACTCTCTTGTGCGTGAGTGTATGTTGATAAGCGAAAAGAACTCAATAGACACTATCCCGAGGCCCCAGCCCACTACATATTTGCTTGACACATGAAATTCCATCAGATATCTTCATCGCATATCGACTAACATCATCTACTCAATCAAAGAGGAACATTTTGCAGGTCTTGTCAATTTCAATTTTCAACTCGAATTTCTTCACTAGTACTTCGTAAGTAACTCTTCAAAGTCATTAGGTGAGGGCAAAATATGCTTACCACGATGGCGACAGAGCAGTCGCGGATGTGCTCGTAGTTGTCGACAATCCCCATCCTCTGCAACGCCATGAGCCTGCTGTAAGGGTTGCTGTCCAGAACCTCCGCGCTCATGTCCTGCCCCAATTGGCAAACCAAACCACACGGTGAACTCAACCTACAAACCGTGCGCACCGACATGGCGGTCAAGATCGTACCTTTATCTTCGATCGGACGGAGGCGGCGGCGGAGCTGGCCAGACTCGTCATCCCCACCACTCGATCTCGCATCTGGCAACATGGAGAGGAAGAAGAAGATGAGACGGCAGAAGCCAAAATGGAAAGATCAAGATCTACGGAGCGCCGGCCGGGTCGGTTACTCGATCAATGGAAGCAGGGTCGGGACGCTGCTTGAGCGCGTCGAGATCCCGGAGAAGCGCGCGCAGCTCCTCCTCCATGGTAAGCGATTGCCTCCGCCGGCGGCGAGTGGATCCGTTCGACAGTGTTCTTTGGACAGCGGCTGTCTGGATCGAATGTAGCACGAGGAAAGACGGGCGACTCGAGTCGAAGCATAAGTTAAGCTGGCCAAGTGGGCCGGAAATGCGTGCCTCTAGGTTGGCCCGCTAAGAACGGCCTTGATGGCCAGCTATAAGCATAGCAAACACAGCTCACAACCTTTTATTATTCTCAAAAAAGGAAAGGTCACAACCTTTTATTAGTTGCAAGATGCTCTAGAAAACATGCAACATAAACTGGAGTTTCAACTTGATGCATTCTTGGATAAAGCTTGAAATTTTCGAAAATGGGAAAGTTCTTCGAGACTCTTTGAAACATCAAGAGGCGACGGCCATGGATGGCTATCTAAGAAACGGGCGTGATGGCTTGATGCCATTGATTTAGAAGAAGATTTAGAAGATTTGATTATGTCAGTGGGCTCGGAACACCCAACCAGCAGCAAAAAAGCAAATGCGGAAAAGAAGGCAACATAGTATTGGTCAATGCAATAATTGATTGTCGACTTCATGAAGGAGGGTCACGTCGACATTGGTCACAACGAGTTGAGGTACCTAAAAGTGCATTATTTGATACCCTCGTACGGATATTTTGAATGATCAGTGAAAACATGATTAAGCGATTAAAATGTTTATGTGATCATATACACAAAAAAACTTAATCCAACGATATGTTTGGTTTAACCACCGGCCCTTTGATCCACTACATTCAAACATATCCATACAGATCGAATAGAAGGTTGAAGTCAAGAATCCTGGAAGAACGATACACAAGTCGACACACATGTTTCCGTCATCAACTATAAAAAATGTTGACACATGCAAATAACAATACAATTATGGGAATTACGTTTATGTCACAACATGTTTAATCCTTGGGAACGATATAATTATTTAATAGAGGCATCAAAAGCGCACACTAATATATCGATGCTAGAAATTTTCACTAAGCGTGCTAGGTTCTTCGTGTGGAGAAATAATGTGTCACCTTGTTAGAGAAGGAAGATGGGAGAAAAGGGGGAACCTCCAATACAACTCACAAAAGAGAATTTCCATGATATAGGGCTGTTGAGGTTTCTTTCAATCTATAGAAAAAATGGCTGACTGATCCCTTCGATCCAAAATACTATTAACCAAACACCATGGCAATATTAGGTTCTCAGAAGAAATTCGACTTATACGAGAAAGAACCTTGTTCAGAACAATTCCGCGTGGTTGTTTATGTGCATCTATGTTGTACTCCGACAACACTAACAAACGAACGTTCCCTGAAGCGAACACAGCCGGGATCTCTGCCACTGGCAACGTCGTCATAGCTACTCCCTTTGTCCTCTAATAGAATATGTTTTAGCTATTCCAAGGTAGACTAGATACGGAGCAAACTGAGTGAACCTAACTACTAAAATGAGGCTAGATACATACTTTTGCCAAAATGCTTAAACGGCTTATATTCTTGAACGAACGGCTAGCAACCAGTTCACTGTAGGTTTTAAAATCCAAACATTTGCCCCTTGTAATTCCCCCCAAAAAACAGGTTTATAAAATGCACACGTAGCATGCATATATCTATGTATACATGATGAATACACCACGAACATATACATACATACACACACATACATAAAAAAAGTGTACTTACAAACATACACACACACACGATAGAAGAATTAACCATGCATCGGAGATATCCATAACGACATGGACATATGCGAGCGACGAGACGGTGGCGGCTACGACGGCACGAGGTATGCGCTAGACGTCGACGCTGTGCAGCTTGCTTTGACCGGCCGAGTGCATCAGCTAGCCGGCCGGCCGGCTAGACGTCGACGACACGGAAAGCCTCGCGGTTCTTGATGACGACGTCGTACATGTGGACGGAGCCGAAGTAGGCGAAGTCCTTGGGGAGGGAGATGAGGTCGACGGAGGAGCGCTTGTGGTAGCGCAGCATGCCGTCGTTGGGCCCGTCGTAGTAGCGCTCCCAGCCGAGCGCGGCGAGCTTGCGCTCCAGCGACGCGTAGGAGGCCACCACCTCGCCGGTGGGCGTGTGCAGCAGGGCCTTGCGCCGCACCACCCCGCCGGCCGCCGCCGCCGCCGACGCCGGGTTCTCCACCAGCTTCACCACGCCGTTCCGGAACACCCACACGCCCGACATGCAGATGCAGTAGGATTTGTTTGTGGAAGCTTCGATCTTGGGTTGGATATGTACTTGATGATTAGTGCCTGTGTACTTTGGAGAGGTTGTTGATGAGGCTGGGATGTGGAAAAGGATGGGGGCGGGAGATGCTATAAATAGAGGCTTCTATCGACGGAGAGTGTGCACGGGTGCATGGCCCGCCGTGTTTATTCGCTCTCAGATCTCATGGAATATGGTTATATAGTTTTGTTTAGGAACATGGTTATATATAGTTATGTTTATGTCCATCAGCCTAAGATAAGATCGAAACGATGATGAGAATTTTTCGTACACCAGTGCTTCCATGCATGTGGGGGTGTGGTGATGTGCATATTGCCGAGCCGGTGAAGAAATGGACGGTCGTCGCTTGTGCACTTGTAAGTTGTACGCGGAGCATCTCATTCGCGCCGGCATGCATTTCTGACCTTATGAACTTGATGATATTCGAGCGCCCCCAAGTCCCAAAGTCGGTAGCTTCGATCAAAATCCGTTAGTGGGTTCATGGTCGGTGATCTCGGCCACCGGCGTAGGCTAACAATTATATGGGTGTGGCTAGATGCACGTTAGAGAGCAGAAAAAATATTTTCACTCTAAAACCATTTTTCAAAGATCGGCTAGAGATGGCCTAACTCTTCACATGCAGTTGCCATACTGCTACGTACTAGCTATGTATACGTAGCATATTTGCCTCTAAGATAGATATGTACGTATGAGATATGTCGTAGCTATCAAGGGATATTTTGGTCGTTGGCGACGATGCCTCTTCAGTATATGGAATCGTTATGTGCACAGTGCACGCATGCATGAAACTATACGATCCTGGAACATTCTACACATTTTCTCCGTTCGTAGTACTTTCAGATTTGTTAAACGGTTTTGCTAATTCTCAGGCGCCTGAGAATTTCTTAAGTCTTAGTCACCCACAAAAATATCAATTGCACTTTTCTGATAAAAAAATGCTCGTTCCAGTTACCCTTTTTTTTGAACCGCAGTTGCACTTTTTTGAGGTGATTGGGACTTAAGAAAAAATCAGTCACCTGAGACATATGCACTCCCTTTGTTAAAAGATCAAACTGTCTCAACATTTGACCGAGTTTGTACGGAAATCTGTCAATGATTGTGAGAGCAAATTGATATATGATTAAAATATATCTATCATTGTTCAAAGGCTATTGATTTGGTGGCATAAAAGTTGATGTATTTCTTATAAACACGGTCAAACTTTAGAAAAGTTACACATATATATGTACACTCTTTTAGGATGTGGCTGGGGCCGCAAGTAGCCAATTGGGCTCTCTTTCGGGGAGCCGGGCATGTGTCTAATTTCATCCATATTTGATTGTATATTACAAAAAAAAAATTAACGAAATTTCAGCCACAACTCCTAGTCCTAACCCCTCGCCTACTCGAGGTTGTCCCAGTCGACACCGTCGTTGTCCTCGTCGTCGAGCGGCGCGTAGGTGGTAGAGTAGGCGACACCATAGCTAGAGGCACCGTCTTGACGCGACACACGACTAGTGGAGGCGTTGTCAGAGGAAGAGGAGCTCGTCAGGGTCGCCATGAGGCCTGACGAGTCCCGCTCGATGGTGCCACCGAGTCGGTGACCGCCGCCGGGAAGTTGGGGTTGTCACCGTCGTGCTCGTTCCATAGCGGGACGACACGTGGTACCCCCTGGAGGTAGAGGCGGTCGTGTGCGGTGAGGATCATCGTGGCTCGCAGCGTTCGCGAATGACGATGCCACCACCTCCGCCTCAGGACGCGACGGTGAGCACCACTTGTTGTCGTACTCCGGCTATGCTGGTGCTCGCGTGAAAGCCAACTCCTTCGTTGGTCGGTGGTGTGTCGGATCTGCTCCGGGTTTCGGACAACACCGAAGAGGCCCCAAGTTTGGCGGGCCTCTCGAGGTGCAAAACGACTCGACTCGGATATTTGAGGATGTCGTCGTCAACACTTGTTTTTACTCTGGTCCAGTTAGACCTTTTGTGGGGTGAATTGGGCGCGTAACAGAAATTAACTAGGCTCTCTCTCCCCCTCTAGGTACGTGATGTGATCGGTGAGCGACGGCTGACGGTCGACGGGAATCATAGCGTGCGTGCATAGTGCAGTGAGCAGTGATACCGATGGAATCCAATCCCTCGATCCACGAACCTAGCTAGCCTAGCTAGATAGCTGTAGCAAGAGCTAGACCTGCAAATGGAAGCATCCATCGATTCGCAGATCGATCGATTGGCCAGCTAGCCACAAGAAGAAAGAGAGCAAGATAAGAAAAGAGAGAAGATAGATGCGTCACGGGTTGGTTACTGCAAATAATCGGCAGCAGATCGATGTACATTCTATCACCTTTCATATATGCTCTCTGGTAGAGTAATTCCTAACCGATAAGAACAAGATAGCTCCACCGATCGCGATGTGTGCGTCCGTGCAAGAAAGGATTCGATATATTCCCGACGCCGCCGTCGCCTACTTTCACGTCCGATCGATAATCAATCGCCGGCCCCCATTTGCACCACCGATCCATCCACCACCATTCATAAGAGTTGAGTGAGAATATGGTTAGTCCATGCATCTTTCTTCCATTCACGTACGCTCCAATGAACGCTGCGCCATGTCATCAATGGATGAACGACGAGTCAATGACGACGAGAAGGACCAAGTGAATCATTTGGGCTTACTATTATTGCTGGCTAATAAGCTCGTTGATGGCGTGGCGCAAGCAGAGGGTGAGATTTTTGTAACCCCACAATCCCCTCGCCGACAGCTGCGATTAGGGCCGGCCTGACCGCACACGAGCAGTCGCCGTCGACGACTGGATCATCCACAGTATATCCATGGATGCACGGCTTAATTAGTGTGGCCTGGTAGCACGTGAAGGTCCTTCAATGGCGAACAGCGACTGCTCGTAGCGCTAGCGCGAGCATTGAAGCATGCATTATTGCATGCATGGCCAGGCCAGGCCAGAGGTTAATTCTCCAAGACCAGAGCTAGCGGTTGACATTGATCATGCGTCTATGCAGAGCATAAGATATCGTGCAATAATTCCTGGCCACGAAAAGAAGGTGTCCAGTAAAGCTAGGCATCTCCATCTAGAGGAACAGTATTTGGAATCATCATCAAACACTAATGAAAGACAAGCATGATCATCAACGAGACAACGACTCTATCCTATTACAGTGATAGTAAATCCTAAACCGCGTGCTTTTCTTTTCTCCACGAAGAAGAATAGGATCCTCCTGGGCGTGTGTGGAATCTTGACGATCTGCCGGAATTAATGGCTATCGCGAATTTGCAAAAGTTTTTCCGCATTGGCAAAAGATGAATTGGTTCCTTGTTGGATTACATTGCACTATGTATTATAAGACCAAAAAGTATACCGCGCGGAATCCTCGCCACTTATCTATTGCGCTAATTCGGGATTAGAAAACTTAACCTTATGTGCTTTCAAAATAATATGCTTATCCATCGAATATAAAGAAATACACATTATGTGAATCATTATTAATGCATAAAAACCCACTAGTGGCGCGCCAAAATGCCATTACCGGCGCCGTTTATGGCGTACTTATAATAAGGGCTGAAAACGGAAAGGAATATTTTTGACTTTTCAGCAGGAAAACAAAAATACGGAACTTGTCGTTTTTATTACGTAATCCTTTACAAATCCAGCAGACCATTTAGCTCGATCACCCCATCTTACTCAAACATATTTGGCAAACTTTGGCCAAGTCATGCGCAAGCCGCCTATTAAAATCCCCTTAATTATACCAATCCGGTTATTTATCTATGCATGCCCGGGGGCACATTTACATGATCGTTAGCAGACTTTTCGAATAAACAACATACCAAGTAGCGATAAGTTGGCATCAAATTATTGTTACATCTCACCTTCTTGTAAATAAACATGTCGGTACATAATTATTTTTGTTTTCACGACGGGTCAGGCCACAAAAGGTCGAAACATGTATCCGCCGTCTAAAAAATGCTACTTTACGCCAACGTATCAACATGATATTGCTATTAAGTATTAAGCTGCCAGTCGAAGTGTTTGTATAAATTCCATGTACCAGTTTTCAAACCAAGTTCTCATGGACGTAGTTTTGGATTCTTATCATTTCTAAAAAATCCGCTATAGGGGGCTTCACATACATCATTTTCTTTTTTAAATGAGGCAAAATATTTACCTTTTATATTCATATAGGAGAAGCAAACATGATACGACCGAGACCAAAAGAAAAAGTCATACGGGTCAAGGCCTACTAAACAAAAGAAAAAAAACAGTTTTCCGGAAATTCATTTGAAAGCCCATTGTTTATTTGTCAGCTGGTCCATCGGTAAGCAAATAGGAGAGCCCAACACAACAGCCCATGTACGGATGTGCATATAGGTCTGTACGTGAAGCGTCCGATCAGATCGATCGATTTATGGAAGTTGCCCTTGCGTGCGTCTCCCGGCCGCCATTATTCTTCACCATCCCCGGCTCGGCTCTCTCGCTGCTAGGGCCTATCTAGGGCGATCGCCGCTGTTGCCTGACTGACTGCTGCCGTTCTCGCCTCCAATCCAGGGGCAAATAACCGGAGAAATCACATAGACGGTAACTGCTACTACTTGTTATTATGTATTGCATCCTAATGTTTTCTTATGAACTGTAACCTTAGTCTCATTGTCTGGATCATTATCATACAACTATCATATAGAAAAGTGGATTCGTTTATCAAATTGTTTTCAGATATAGGGTACCTCTCTACATGCATTCACATCCCTCATTCACATCCCTTTGTTTTCAGGATGGCTCGTACAAAGCAGACAGTTTACAAATCAACCGGAGAGTGGATCCCGAGTCGTCCTACTCATGGAGGGAAGGCGCCTCGCCAACAGATGATCACTTTAGCAGGAAAGAAGACTCTTCCACGAAAACCCAACCATGCATCTAAGGGACCTCCGTGGCCAATGGGCAAAGAACATGTACTACTAACTCTCTCCCTAGTTTGGCACTAGTACTGTCCGATTAATATAAAGCTGTGCTTACCTGATCATGAGTGTTTATTTGGGTTTAGGGATGTGGAGGCAAGAAGCCTTACCGTTACCGTCCTGGAACGGTTGCTCTTGGGTATGTACGTGCATCTTTCCGTTTGTTGATCTATTGGCTATTGCCAGCAGCAGGAAGGAATTGACGCTCCATGCTTCTGATCGCAGTGAAATACGCAAGTACCAGAAGGGCGCCGATCTTCTCATAAAGAAAATGCCGTTCCAGAGGCTGGTCAGAGAGATTACTCAGAATTTGAAGGTCTGCTCATATTTGTAAACATACATTTTTTTTGAACTTAATATTTGTAAACATACATGATCGAGCCATTTAGATGCTATACAATTAATTCAGCTACGCTTATTCCAAGGTGTAGAAGCATATGTTCTTACTGTTGTTCTTGTTTTGTGGATGCAGGCCGATGTCTATTTGCAGAGCCACGCCATTCTTGCTTTGCAGGAGGGAGCGGAGGCTTACCTCGTCGGCCTCTTCGAGGACACCAACCTGCGTGCTACCCTTGCCAAGCGCATTACCATTTTGCCCAAGGACATTCAACTGGCTCGGAGGATCCGTCGTGAGATGGCATAGCAAAAACTACAGTGCAATGACAACATATTGTCAGGTTACTTATGTTTTTGAATGATGTTATTGTCCACTGCTTATTGATATCTCGTGTATGCATCCATGATCTAGGGAAACATAAATTTTATTTTTTTACCTTCAGGGAAATCTTTATTTTAGTGGATCTTTCTATCTCATTAACAGTAACAGGTACTCTCTCCATTCTAAATTAATTGACTCAGATTTAGTACTAAATCTAACTTAATTAATTCAGAACAGAGGGAGTATATAGCTACAACTATTTTTTTTATTCGTGGCACGCTACGCTGCTCATCACACACCGTGTAAGCCTGCGCCACCGGTAACGTCTACACCACCGGTATGCAGTGTTCACCATCGGAAATTCGGAGCCGATAGGCAATGGCGCGAAACGGCGACATACGCAGCCGTCATACCCTGTCTTGCCAGAACGAACGACCACCTTCTTCAAGGGCTCGCTCGCCTAGACTATCGACGGGCGTAATGTTCTGGGTGTCGTTGCACCGGCTTTCCTTAGTTTCAGCTTGGAAGCCGAGGACTTCAGGGCCGTGCCGCCACCGCCTGGTCGACCAAGGCCAAAATATACAATGTCCGGGCTGGCTAGATGAGCTGCACGAAGAGATGTGTTCCGCCTGTTATGGGGCCGACAACCAATCTGTCTAGATGTGGATGTGCAAGAATATCAAGAATCCTCATTGGGAACTGTGCTACACAATCGTTGATTCAGGCAATTGCTGCATTTGATGGAGAGATCTTGTTCAAAAGTTGGATGTATTATACAAGACTCTACGATCTGAGATCAAACCTTACAAGGATGTGGACATGCCGAAATTGAGATATCACGATCCAACAACATGCACGTTTGCATACCAAATGAGGATTTTCACCTTAATCAATATAATCCGCTATGTTCCGATTCTAATTCCAATCTAGCGGAAGGCTGGTGTTTTGTGCATCTAAAGTTACATTCTGAATTTTTATCCATGTATATTCATGATATGTTTCCGGGGTGGACAATGGGAATTGGCTCGAGAATAAATGAACGGCCCTGACAGTGGCATGATCGAACACTATTCTCTCTAGGTTGTCCCGAGGGGGGAGCCCGGGGCCCAGGCATGTATGCTCTATGTTGTGTATGTATACATACGATGACTGTCACATGTGTTAGATGTATAACACTTAGATGTATTGGAATATTGTAGAGTTTCAGATAGACTAGGTTTCAAACTAGTATCTCCAATCCTCTAACCCTTGTACCTCGGTATAAACACCCCAAGGTCCAACCAATACAATAATAACTATGAGAGACAAAAACAATTTCTACATTGTATCGGAGTGGTTGGTCTCATGACGCCATTCCTTAATTTCTCAACGCTTCTGCATAGCGGTTTAATTGTTGATAATAAATTCAAGAAGCACCATTGTCGCAGTTAACATTTATATTACCACAACATAATGTTATTTACAATGGTACATTACAACTGTATAGTGAAAATACATTACAACCAATATTTAGCAACATTGATAGATATTTTGTGAAGTATCTAGTAAGTAAGTTCAAATTTTACTAGCAAATATTATAACATCTTAAGAATAAGTTGCATATAAGAGTAAAAGTTTAGTACAAATTGTATTATATGTAAGAGCAACTATGCATAAAAGAAATAAGATATAACCTTTGGCAAAACTATTGTATATGCCACATGAACCTATGATGCTTGTTTAGTTCACAGGGGCGTCCGACACCTTCCCCCACGACGTTGCTAAACATTTACGCCGAGCTGAAGGCCAATGGAGTGCCACCGAAAGTGGGGCTCTTTTACGGTACAACTTACTTGTCCAAGAGTGCAGTAGTATTGAGATATATCGTGAGGGATTATGACAATTGTATGAGTAGGAAATCATGGTAGAAGATTTGGTTTGGTTTTTACTACCCAATCAATCCATACTTTCCATACATGCATGAGACGCGATTGAGCCTTATACATTTGTACTTCACCTGATCGTATCATCAAGTTAATAAATTGTGTGAAAAAACTAAATGAAAAACTTGACTTGTGAAGAAGCGAAGTGCATATATGTTTGCTACCATCGTCCACCTTTAAAGCGTTTTTATCTCCACTTACATCATAGTTCTTGCATGAAACGTTTAATCCTACAAATATTTTCATACAATTTGGTGATTCAAAAATATAAAGATTTAATTGGGTCCGAGAGACTCGAAGATATGTAGCAGGGACAATACGGCTTACATTGCGCCTCACCACCTCATTTTAACATATTTTCATAGATATGCACACAAATTTATAATCAAATGAAAGTAAAATATTAATAGTACAACAATATTAATTATTACATGTCAACCCAAATAGTTTATAAAATTGTTCATGTTAAACACCGAGTCGATGTGCTTCGGCCCCTTGTTTTTGTGCATCATAAATCCATTACAGTGGCCTCATCTTCGTCGTCTCACGCTGGTGACCGGCGGATGAGGGGCATCTGCATGAGACAGTAGATTGACGGCGTGGCTCGAAGGGGCAGCTCCCGTGCGGTTACCCGACGACGCGGGAACGGTGAATCGACAGCCCGGAGAAAGTACATCGATGGCCGAAAATGGACCGCGGAGCGGCTGAGTAGCTACGGGGTCGTCGGGCGAAGCTAGGAGGTGGATGGACGGCGACGCAACAATCTCTAGCAATCGATTTGTGTGTGTGTGTGGGGGGGGGGGGGGGGCTTCGAGAGAGAGGTAGGTGGCTGCCACGGAAATGGTTCGTGACTGCAACAAGGAGGGGAAATGAATTTTCGTGTCGATTACCTGCGCGCGCACACCAGGAGAAGCCATGGGGCACTATGATCACTGCCGACATTTGCACCACGAAACCGCACTGCCGCAAAACTTTTGCAGCACCAAACCTGTAGTCGAAAGCTATTGGAGGCGTTTTTTTCAGTCCATGTGCCACATCCCACGGTATTATTTGTGTTGCTGCAGCATAATGTAGCAGCTGTTAGAGATGCTCTTATACAAATCGCTCAAGCACCGCCGTAGTCACGGTTCATTTGAGGTAGAGAGTGTCAAAAGAGTGATTTGTGGGCGGGGCAAAATCTGGGCAGCGAGTTTTTGGTCGATCTTTCGCTAACTCGATCGGAAGAAATGTGATAATTTAATTTTAAAGCAAATCATAATTAAATAGGTGCTTTTGGCTTAGATTTTTTTAGCTTATAAGCAAAATAAAAAATCTATCCAAACACCCTTTTAATTTTAATTGGATATAGAATTAAGCAACTCAGTCCATGCTAACTAGTACTACATCGTAACCTATCACGTACGTACGAATCTGAAGCTGAGTTGCCGAGTTAGAGAAAAGGGATCAACTCAGCAGCTTTGATTGTGTGTCCTTGATACGCGTGATCTTTTTTGTCCTCTTTCCAGTTTTGCTTCTTCTAAAAATAATTACTACTCACCTTATTCACTAGTATTTGGTGTATCATGGCCGTTGGATCAGCTGATATGGACGGTTAACATCCATTTGTCCCTACCGTAAAAGAACCCCCGAAAGTGAGACATTATATTAACTAAAGATGGAAGAAAGCAGTCAGTAAAATGTAACCACTCCAAGTTTGTATAGTTTTCTCAATCTCTATGGGTCTATATGGTTGTTCTCCTAGTAAGGGTGCTGATGTCAGATGTTTTAATTAATGTACTTTGAATGATCTAGCTAAGTTGTCAATGTAGTGGTAATTTTTCACCCCGTAGGGATGTTCGAGATCAAACCGTCCTCTCAACGGGTTCTCCCATGTAATGAACGAATTTTGTATCTCCGTTAACTCGGTAATGAAAAGGGGTTAGGCCGGGTGGAAAACTTAGTACTGAAAGTGTCGATTGCTACATGAATACATGATGTTTCCACTGAACAACTCGTTGTGAACTTGTGATGGATGGCATCAGACTTTTGTTCCACTCGCGCCGTTAACGAACGGGCAAAGCCAACCGGCGCGTGCGTCCCTCACGGCGTCGAGAGGGGGAGCGCGGCGACGGTCTTCTTCCACGCGGGGCGGGAGGAGATGTCGTCCCACCACGCCTTGACGTGCGGCCTGGCCGCGACGAGCTCCGCCGCCCGGGGCGTCAAGCTGATGACCAGCAGCTGGGCCATGTGGTTGACGTCGGCGAGGGTGAAGACGTCGCCGGCGAGGTACCTGTTCCCGGCGGCGAGGTGTGCCTCGTAGACGTCGAGCACGTCGGCCACCTTGCGCGCGAGGCCGTCCACCACGGCCGGGTCGGGCGACGCGCCGCCCGGCAGCCGGGGCCGCACGCGGAGCTCGTACACCAGGTCGGCCACCGCCGGGTAGAAGTGGTGCGACTCCACCTCCAGCCACGTCTCCAGCTTCGCCGACGGCGTGGGCAGCAGGTCCGGGCCCAGGGACTTGTACTTGGTGGCGATGTGGCGGCTGATGGCGCGGGACTCTGCCAGCGAGCGATGTTAATTAGTCCGGCACTCCGGCGAGTCTGAATTAGTAAGAAAGTCTGGATTTTTTGTGGTGCGCGTACCGAAGAGGATGTCGTCGCCGTCCTGGAACGCCGGGATCTGGCCGAAGGGCTGCACGAGGAACGCTAGCTGTAAGCTAGACGACGGCGTTGGTTGGGATCAGAGTGGCGTGCTTACACTGATGGCGAGGAACTCAGGCGTCTTGTTGTCGAGGTCGACGGCGACGAGGTCGTAGTGGAGGCCCTTCTCGTTGAGCAGCGCGGCGATGCGCACCGAGTTGGACGACAGCGCGTAGCCGTACAGCTTTCTGCTCGTCTCCGCTGCCGCTGCCGCCGCCGCCGCCGCCGCCGCCATGGCGCCTTCTCTGCTCTTCTTCAGATCGCTCGATCGCTCTGCCTGATTTGCTGGACCGAACGGTGCACTGTACTCAGCGGGGTAGGTGGGGATGATGCAGACATGATCGCACTCGCTCACCTAACGTGCTGCCGGGTCAACTGATCGCTTTGGTTTGCTTAATCAATTGGCGAGCACTAGGCATCACACGACTGATTTTTCCATCTGATCGTACCAGTGCTAAGCCGCACGATCACATGCAAGCTGGCCGTGCGATGCGATATGTAACCATGCGTCTCTCCCTGCATGCACAAGCAATCATGATTGCTCCGTTTAATCTGGTCATTAATTAGCCCCTAATTAATTTATTGTTTAAATGCATGTAAACGCCATTTCCTGCTGGATTGGAATTTATTATCCTGCTAACAAATTCTCTAAGAAGCATGGAAGCACAAGACAACAAATAAACAAACATTGAACTTGATGGATGGAAGCATCAATTTCTGGATTAGCCCCCAATTTATTTATTGTTTGAACACATGGAAGCGCCATTTTCTGATGGATTGAAGCAAATTATTAATCTGGCTAACAATTCTCAAGAAGCATGGAAGAATAAGACAAGAACATTGTTCTTTATGCATAGAAGTATCATTTTTTGGACGTTCAAATGAAAATGTTTCTGTTTCTGAGATGACCAAAAAATGCTACCATAGTGATTTACTTCAACATGGCGAGGTTATGTATCCATCGACCAGACGACAATTTGCTTCCATAGGTAATTAACATGTTTCGAGTGCATGTAAAATTTGGATCTTACGCAACGCGAATTCATTGGATACAAAATCGTGCTTCGAACATTTTGAAATCGTGCTTCCAAAGCATTAACGATTGCTACAGTCGAATCAGAAGTATGCTTTGCTTCCACGGTTCCACGACGCCAACCTCACGAGGAAGCATGGCTTGGCGAGAAGTCCTCGAGCTGCGCCCCACGAGTGTGATGGAGGGCGAGGGCGACGACCGTCGGGCCGTGCCGGCCGCTGCGCTGGGGCCGAGGCCACCCTACTAGGAGCCTGCGCCGCAAGGAGACGCTGCGAGCGCAGGACGAAGGCCCCGCCACCACCATCCACTTCACGGGCTTCGCCATGCGGTATCCTCCGGCTGTGGCGACGCAAGAACGCCACGAGGAGACTCAAGCGATGGAGAAGAATCCTCCCCATCCCGCAGCTCCGGGAGGGTGACGACCATGTGGCGCTGGAACGCCTCCATGCCGGCTTCCCCGCCGGTCGACGACAGCATGGGCCGGCTCCGGGAGAGCAGCGACCACAAGAAGAGAAGTAGCAGCAGGCTTAGCCGCGGCAGCGCGTGATGCGTGAGCACCCACGGCGGTAGGGGTTTGACTGGGCACCAGGGCGACAGCTGTAGTAGTTGCCCCCGCGGCGGTTGCAGGGGACGGTGCCGCGCCGCAGCGCGCCGTAGCTGATGTTGCTCGGCAGGAAGCGGCGTTGCGTCTCGTCGTCGGGGTCGTCGCCGAAGCCGCACTCGCCGCCAACGGTGCCCTCCTTGTCTCCACGGGTGGAGAGGATGCAGAGCTGCATGTGATCCCCGGCGAAGGCGGAGGCGACAACGGCGAGCGCGAGGAGGAGCAGGGCAGTGAGGGTCTTAACGACAGCCATGGCGCTGCGTCGGCGGCGGCAGGAAGGGAGAGGAGAGGGGATGAATGAATGTGCGTGCGCCATGGGGAGAGGTTATGGTCTGGTCGCGCTAATTTAGGGGGTGGTTAATGAGGTTTTTGTGTGTTCTCTCAGCCCTGAGATCAGACAAAATGGACGAAGCTCGAAGCGTCCGACGAAAGGAAAGAAATCAGACTACTGATTAGAATACTTAATTTGAGGTCGGTCTTGTTTTAAGGAAAAATGAGCTCAGTTCAGACAACCCATAAAAAAAATTATTTATGGAACAGAAAAAGCAAATGAGTTTCAGATTTATTCCAAAACAGGAATACACTACTCAGTCATGCCACACCCACTCCATCCCACGCATTTTATTACGAAATCCAAAAATTCAAAATACTTTGTAGTCCAAACCATATATCCGAATCAAGATCTGTTTTCACCGTTGGATTAGTCTTGACGAGATCTTCGAAACTAGATCTCATGTCGATATAATGCGACGACTTTTTTGAAGGATGTAAAACTTGATTGGATGTAATTTTTTTTTAAATATATTCAAATTATCAGAAAGTTACAACCAGCAATAAGTTACATCTAAGTTAGCATAAAAAGTTACATCATTCAATAAAAAGTTACATCCTGGAAAGCAGAGAAAGTTACATCCAGCAAAAATTTACATCCTAAAAAAAGTCATCGAAACATATTGACATGGGATCTAGTTTCGAACATCTCGTCGAGACTAATCCAACGATGAAAACGGAATCTAATTTTAATAAACGGTTTGAGGTTGAAAACTTTTAAAATTTTCGAAATTCATAATTAAATGCATAAGTGAAAGCATGCAGTGGTACCACTTTGACATCGTGTTTGATCAAAATGAGGTCAGTCTCTTAATAGAATTGGCGTAATCAGTTATGGTAAGGAGTAAGGACCTACATGGAGTATGTCCGTGTCCGCTTACGTCCACGATCCAACGCGGGGACGTAAAATCAGCGGATGTCCGTTTTTTTATCCGTCACGTGTCTGCCTCGACATCTAAATTTGGGTCAGGTTTGCGTCCGTGCAAACCCTCTGCACGTCCGGCCGTGTCCGCCCCCTAGCCCACTCACTAGGCCACCGGTCACCCTCCCGCGCGGTTATATTTAATGTCAGTTCAGTGTGGGGATTGGGACACCATTGTCATTCCCCACTTCCCACTGTCAAACCCTAGCCACCGCCCACGCTCACCACCCATGCCACTCCAATGGCCCTTCACCGGCAAGGCGCGACATGACCATGAGGCGGGGTCCTCGTCCGGCTGCCGCCCGTCACCGCCACCGCTAGTGACACCATCGCCCGCTCCCTTTTCCATTGCGCCTCCGGGTGTCCAGCTCGCGGAATGCGAAGCCGAAGGCCGCGTCCGGCACTACGTCTAGAAGGACGACGGCCTGTGGTACTAAGAACATTCGTGTCCTGTACCATGGGCCGACATGAATCTTCCGGGCGGCTGGTGTTTGAATCCCCAGCCGGACAGCCAGCGAGCCAGCGAGCCCGCGACCAGGCTCTTGCGCATCACTGAAACCGCGTCGAGGCGCCAACTCGCGCACCGCCACAACTCGCAGCCCCGGATTCATTCCTCGGCGTCCACTGATTATGAGTTGCTTTTGTAGCTGCTGTCTGTGATATGTAGATTGGTCAGTGCTGGCCGTGGGCCTGATCATCTGTTATTTCGCTGCTTGCTGTTAAGCAGTCTGGAGAAGTGCTTCCCTGTATGTACTGGCTCTGATTGTTTCAATAATACAATTAAACCGGCGACGAGCTAACATCACAGATTACCCGACTGAGACTTTATTCCATCATCGATCAGAAACTAACATCGTGCTTTTACTCCGTTTAAGTAGCTAAACAAGCAAGCAAACACACAATGGATCGCAGCAAGAACCGCCTGCGCCATAACACCGCGCGTCGGCACCGGCACCGGCACTCAAGCGCTGGGCGGGAATGGGATGAGGGCGACGGTCTTGAGCCAGGCGGGGCGGGCGGAGATGTCGTCCCACCAGGCCTTGACGTGTGGCCTGGACGAGATGAGCTCCTCCGCCTTGGACGTCTTGCTGAGCATGAACATCCAGCTGAGGTGGTTGGCGTCGGCGAGCGTGTACGCGTCGCCGGCGAGGTACCTGTTGCCCGCGGCGAGGTGGGCCTCGTAGACGTCGAGCACCTTGGCGAGCTCGGCGGCGTGCTTGTCCACCACGGCGGCGTCGGGGGCGCCGCCGAGCATGGGCTTGATGAGGAGCTGGTACGTCAGCGGCTGCACGGCCGGGTAGAAGTGGTGCGACTCCACCTCCAGCCAGACCTCCAGCTTCGCCGACGGCGTCGGCACCAGGTCCGGGCCCTGCGACCTGTACTTGGTCGCGATGTACCGGTTGATGGCGCGGGACTCTGCAAATGCCGATGGCAGGAAATGTTTGTCAACTTCGGGGGCTTTGAATTAAGCTCAGATCGTGGCAAGACTAGTTAATCCCTTCTAAATCTGTTAGTATATAGATTCTCGTGGCTGCTAGACTAGTTAATTTCTTCTACTACAGGGTCTGATAAAGTACTCCAATCGGCGGTCTAGAAGTCTGAATAGATCATGGATCAGAGGATGAGCAGAGCACTGGGAAGTGAGAACAGAGGTAGCAAAGATATAGGAGTATATTTTACTCAAAGACATGTGGAACAAGATCTATGCATCCACCTGCCCGGATCTAGGTAAACGGAACACCGAAGAAACAGCAGGGCATGGTTGTGAATGATTTACCGTAGATAACTTGGTCTCCGTCCTGCAGCGCGGGGATCTGGCCGAAAGGCTGCAAGAACAATAAGAAAGAAACCGCAAGAATTAACCAGGGAAACAGAAACTCTACTGGTCCTGTCCAATCTCTGCAAGCAATCAGACAGAGAAGCAGGGGAGATCGAGCGTGCGTACGTACGTTGAGGGCGAGGAAGTCCGGGTGCTTGTGCGCGCCGGTGCGGAGGTCGACGGGGACGAGCTCGAAGTCGAGGCCCATCTCGTTGAGCACCGCCGCCACGCGAGTCACGTTCGCCGACAGCACCATCCCGTGCAGCTTCATCGGCGCCATCTCGATCTCTCTCCTCTTCTTGCTCGATTCCTCTCTCAGCTAGCTAGCTAGCTTATCTCCGTTGCTCTCTATCTTCCCCTCAGGCTCTCTGGCCCAATATGGAGGGTGGTGTGATGCTGACGGGCTGATGGCTGACCTCGAGCTTGCTGAGTCAAGCCACGAGATTTCACACCGCGAGCGCGACTGGCCTACCATGGCGGTCATCGGTAATATCGGCGAAGGTGACCCGCCGCGCGTAATACACCGCGGCTGCATTTGGTTGCTGCAACTGTGCCGAACGTACGTGGTAGGTGAGCAGCGACGGTGTCGCCGACAACGGTGGAGCACACTGTCAGGTCCGGCCACCTCGCCATGGATCCCGGCCGAGCGCCGTGCTGCACGCATGCGTGGGAGCGCAATAACCACAGGGAAAGATACTTGGAGTTTCAGACACACCTCATCCGTCTGCAATTGCGGCGGAGTATGAAGACTAGACTTTTCGAATGACGATTATGTCTCCGGCTGTCAGGGTTCTGGGTGCCTCCGACCTGAGAGCTGTACCTCTCGTTCTCCAGTCTCCATCTGAATGTGTGCTAGGCATCATGAATCATGATATGTTTTTTTCGGCCTCTCTCAACTACAACTTCAGTATCTGAACTCAACCTCACGCTAGTGCACACACGCCCACCCTAGTACAGTAGCAAGTATCTCAATTCTTTTTTTCATTCGGGCTATCACCTTTCAATTTAATTGCTTTAACGAAAATACAAATTTAATTACAGACACTGCAAAAATAAGGGAAGCTCTTTCGTTGGCTCTGCACTGTTGCAGTAATCCACTTGCCATCGAGACAGACTGTTTTGAGATAGTCAGCCTACTCAATAGTAAGGAGATAGATCAATCGACATATGCAATGTTGATTGAAGAAATTAAAACCTTGCTGAAAGTTCCTCTTATTATATTTTTGAGTAATACAAGACCAGTCGTAAAAAAAAGTCCAGAATCCGGGTCTGAAAACCCACGGTGAAGCCTCGGCATCGAGAGTTGAGACAACACTAGGGAGCAAATTATCTGAATTCATGTAGTATCTGAACCGCCAATCGCCAAGTCATCGCTCGCCGGATAGTTGTCCTAGGGTTAGTTTCCACCAAATAAGTTTGAGAGAAGAAACAGGGTAGCCAAATAGCGTAGCGTTTTATCCTAATTTTCAACTTTGTTTCGTGGAAAATAATCCAATATTTTCCCTGTTGCGCCTGGTCTTCATGTGAAGGGTGTGGTTCTGTTTTTTTTATGTATGCGTGGCCATGAGAAAATGGAACCCACTCCTACAATTTATAGTGGGTTGTTGTTTCTTTTGATTGGGCCTGGGCGTCCTAATAAGTTAATGTTTTTCGGCCAATGGGCTGGGTAGACATGAGCCTACCTGAAGGCAACTCTAATGAGCCGACCCAATAACAAGCCCACATATTTTTTCCGTCCATGTGTGGCCATGGCATCCAACGAGTGACCCCATGTGATCTGTTATGTACGCCTTTTTTCCCATTCCAATCACTTGCACATATTTTCATAAATTTATAGTTCAACGGACTTCAAAGATTTACGTAGAAGGAAGTGGATTTGATCATACAAATGAACTATGACATCAAAATAAAATGCAAATCTAGCATTTGTTGTCCTCCTCTCATCCACCTCCGGTGGGGGTGATGGATTGCCGTCTCATCATCCTCCTCTAGTAGTGGGTGGTGGAGATCCCAGCTGTCCCATAGGCATTGCCACCAGAGCTTTCTCGGTTGTAAACTCACTGGGTTTGCCAAGAATTGGAATTGCAATCTTTTTGTTGTAACTGGGTGGTGACTGTGATTTTCTAGTTGCATGGGTTGCAACTAGGGTTTTTACAGTTGAAGGTTGGTCGAAACAAAGTTTGTTAGTTGCAAGTGAGTTTTATTGTGATTTTTCAGTTTTAGTTGGTTGCAACTAAATTTTTCTAAAGTTGTACATGAGTCGCAACTAAGTTTTTAAGTTGTGTTTTATCATTTGAAAGTGTTTACGACTAAGTTTTTCATATTACATATGGGCTACATCTATGTTTTGTAGTTATAACTGGATTGAAACAAATAAAAAATATTCGACCATTTTATTAGCATTGTGATTCGAACTGACTTGGGGTTGCGTTGGGTCGCAACTAATATTATTTAGTTTCAAGCGGTTGAAATTCAGGAAAATATTTCCGAACGTTGCATTATCATCTGATTCTTGATGGCAGCTTGCAATTTTTTTATATAGTTTCGAGCTGGTTGCACCTTCGAAAAAATTTGTTCTGTATGTTGGATTGCGTTGTTATTAATGCTAAGAGGTTCAAATGGGTAACAAGTTTGTCTTCACTTGCAACTAAGAAAAATGTCTAGTGTTAGAGTAGCGTCACTATTTGTATTGGCTGAAAGTATGGGGAAATTTGGTGAAGTCAAGATGACAATTAATCAGACTGTTTTTTAAACCCACTCCTGCGTAACAACATGTGTGTATTTCATTGCAGAATATTACACCGGGACCGACTTGTCAGTTAATAAAAATTAATAATAAAATAAAGTCAAAGATACCAGCTGCCTCCTTTTTTTTCTTCCACGGAACGCCTCCCACCTAGTAATTTGTGATTAGTACTTTTTGCAAACTTTCGAACAAAATGTGATGGCTTTCAGCGATTGAAATGTAAAGTGTTGTTTTTGACTTTATTGAGCGTCAGTGTGGTGGTTTTTTGTGAACAACTCAAATACTGAATTATTGAGCGAATAAAGTTGGCACAAATTAAAACAAAACGTTGAAGCAACTGGTTAACACAAAACCATGGCCCATGGGCCATTGGAAGGAGCACGTACAACGTTCATGGCTCGAAATCTCGAATACAACGAACACACACCAGGAAAAGCATCGACTGGTAAAAACACCAAACGGTCGAGAGCACTAGACGAACGGTCCCTTATTCAAATCTCGCAGCTAAAACAAGCAAGCAAACCCACATCAGTCGCACCACGCAAGGATGCGCGACACCGCCGGCACCGGCACGTCGGCCATCCCTCACCCTCAAGCGCTGGGGCTGGGCGGGAACGGGATAGCGGCGGCGGTCTTGATCCACGCAGGGCGGCCGGAGATGTCGTCCCACCACGCCTTGACGTGGGGCCTGGACGTGATGAGCTCCGCCTTGGCGGTCTTGCTCAGCATGAACATGTAGCTCAGGTGGTTGGCGTCGGCGAGCGTGTACGCGTCGCCGGCGAGGTACTTGTTGCCCGCGGCGGCGAGGTGGGCCTCGTAGACGTCGAGCACCTTGCCGAGCTTGGCGGCAAGCTTCTCCACTGCGGCCTCGTCGGTCGTGCCGCCGAAGATGGGCTTGAAGATGAGCTGGAACACCAGCGGCTGCACGGCCGGGAAGAACTGGTGCGCCTCCGCCTCCAGCCAGACCTCCAGCTGCGCCGACGCCGTCGGCACCAGGTCCGGCCCCTGCGACTTGTACTTGGTCGCGATGTACCGGGTGATGGCGCGGGACTCTGCAAATGCAAATGCCAGGTACGTTCGTTAGTTAACTTTGGGGACTCAGATCATGGTCATTAGTTCTGCTAATTGCAAATACAGTAGATGATTGATCTTGATCGATGACATGCTCACTCTTTCTATACTACTACGACTAGGTCTAGTGAAGTACCCCGTTGACTAGATCTATGGATCCAGCAGAACTAATCTGCATAAACTACAGACCACTGACGAAGTGACGAATGAGCAGCAGTGGGGAGCAGGGTTGCGAATTACCGAAGAGAACTTCATCTCCGTCCTGGAGCGCGGGAACCTGGCCGAAAGGCTGCAAGAACAAAGAAAGAAACCGCAAAGTTAGCGAGGATTACAACGAAGCAAGCCAAGCAGGGAGCGCGAGCGTGCGTGCGTACGTTGAGTGCGAGGAAGTCGGGTTTCTTGTGTGCGCCGGTGCGGAGGTCGACGGGGACGAGCTCGAAGTCGAGGCCCATCTCGTTGAGCACCGCCGCCACGCGCACCACGTTCGCCGACAGCGGCGCGCCATGCAGCTTCATCGGCGCCATCTCGATCTCACTTGCTCCTCTTCTTGCTCTGCTTTGGTAGTAGTGTTGTGTTTTCCTGTATCTCTGGGCTCTGGCTGTAGATCTCTAGCTCACTAGCTATATATAGACAGAGCTGACCTCGAGCGAGCTGAGTGAGGCCACAAGCTTGCAAACGGCGAGAGTGAGCAGGCAGCACTGGAACCACGCGCTCCGCGTGGGAGTAGAGAAATCACAAGTAGATACTGGAGAAATAATATTTAGAGTTTCAGACAGATCTCATCCGCCAGCACTTACGGCATACAGAGATTATACTAGAAAAACTATTGACATAGTAATAGTGATACATATTCAATAGAGATTATACTAGAAAAACTATTGACAAAATTCAATTAGTCATGCTCGTGATTCTAAATTTAATCACGATGCATCTCCGTGCACAACCTAGGAACGTTACATGAAAATATAGCCACACATTTGTTTTAGATAAAAGGAGCTTTATTACTTAAAAATTTAAGTATTACACCCAACCTCTGCATAACCAGAATGCACACAGCCGAAAAAAGTCTGAAATACGAAATAAATAAATGGGGTGAATTGCTTATCATAAAGATAAAACGTAAAAACGCCTAAGGAGCTGGAGGGTCGATCCGCAAATTATGCTGTCATCCATGTCGGGATAAAAACTCTCTCGATGTATCCTCCAGTCTGTTACACACCTCCATAAACAGGTCTCGATGCTTCACACGTTGCAACTGAGACCACAAACGGAAAGTAGTAGTAATTCTGTAGATAACCTGCATAAGAGAACAATTCTTATCATTAAAAACCTTATCATTTCTATATAGCCACAGTGTATTACGATGAGTGCTCCTATCCTGATAAGTTGTTTGAACCTATTATCCACCTCATTCAGCCAGTTGCCAAAAATATTTGCAATGCTTTTGGGTGGGTAAATAGTAGAACCTATGTGGATAATGGACCATATAGAAGTAGCAAACTTGCACTCAAAGAATAAGTGTTTGATCGTCTCGTCCTTATGACAGAAGACACACTGTTTGCTTCCATGCGAGTTGCGTTTTGCAAGTTTGTCTTTAGTAAGAATAACCCCTCGACGAAGATACCACGCGAAAACTTTGTTTTTAAGTGGGTTCTTCATCTTCCAGATTTTCTTATTATTATCGACTGGTACATCTAGTTGGATGAGAGCTGTATACATTGAGTCCACCGTGAATTTTCCACTCTTGTGTAAATTGCACCGAAATTCATCAGTGCCTTGTGTCAAATTGACATTAACTAGCCGTTGAAGCAACTCGTGCCAAGAGGCCAATCTGGGACCAAAAAGATCTCTTATGAACGTCATTGTTGGAATGTTTTCTACCAACACTTGAGCGAGCGTATCACTCTTATGACGTCCTTGGACTATATCATATAACACCGGACATTGTTCGCGGAGAGTGGTATTACCCAACCATTTATCCTCCCAGAACCTTATCTCAGACCCATCCTTAATGGAGAAAGAACCATATGGAAAGAAGAATTTGTTCGTCGCCATTAGGCCAGCCCAAAATGTGAATCACCTGGTTTCCATGAAACTTGTGATAATGCAGGAGAGCCTATGTATTTCCTTCTAAGGAGAGTTTGCCACACCCCATCTTCGGTTAGAAGCTTGTACAACCAAGGAGGGATTTATTCTTGATCTCAAGATCATGAATCCCTAGACCACCATGGTCCTTAGGGCGCCATACTACATCCTATTTTGTCAGTCGATATTTCTTTTTTTCACTATGCCCTTGCCAAAAGAATCTAGATCGAAAATAGTCCAATCGAGACTCCCTTTGGTAACTGGAAGAATGAGATCATATACAGTACTACCATATTAGTAAGTACTGAATTAATGAGCACCAACCTACCACCCAGGGATAGCAATTTTCTTTTCCAACTACTCAACCTTTTTTGTAGTCTTTCCTCCACACGTTTCCATTGAGTTATCGTCAGCCTCTTAAAGTGTACATGAATGCCGAGATAGTTTATTGGAAACTGGCCAATCCCACAGCCGAATAACTCAGCATATTGGGCACCCTCGTCGTGAGCATCGCCAAAACAAAACAATTCACTTTTATGAAAATTAACTTTTAGACCGGAAAGTTGCTCAAACGCTGATAATATTAATTTTAGGTTCATGCTTTTCCATATCATGTCCCATAAAAAGAATTGTATCGTCAGCATATTGTAGGATGAATAGTCCGCCATCGACTAGATGTGGGACCACTCCAACAATTTGCCCATCCAATTATGCTCGTTCAATGATTATGGCTAGCATATCAGCAATTATATTAAATAATACAGGTGATAATGGATCGCCTTGATGTAATCCTTTTTCGTTTGGAAGTATCTACCAACATCGTCATTCACTTTGATGGACACACTTCCTCCGGAAACAAAATTATGTATCATTGCCCGCCACTCATCAGAAAAACCTTTCTTCCTGAGTGTTTGTTGCAGGAAAGACCATTTGACTTTATCATAAGCCTTTTCGAAATCAATTTTTAGAATGACTCCATTATGCTTTTTCCGATGCAACTCATGCACTGTTTCATGAAAAATCACAACACCGTCAAGTATATTGCAACCTTGCATAAAAGCAGTTTGAGTAGGACTCACAACATGATCAGCCACGGAATTAAGTCTAATAGTAGCAGTTTTCGTGAAAATTTTGAAGCTAACGTTTAGGAGGCAGATAGGTCTATATTGCTGAATCCTTTCTGCTCCATTAACTTTAGGCAACAAAATTATCTCACTGAAATTTAGACGAAATAATTCGAGTTGTCCAGCATGCAGAGCATGAAACATCTCGATCAGGTCTGAATGGATTATATCTCAAGAAGTTTAATAAAACTCAGCAGGGAAACCATCAGGCCGAGGTGCTTTGTTGTGTTCCATTTGGAAAACCGCCTTCCTAACCTCCTCCTCAGAATAAGGGGATGTTAGGTGGGTGTTTTCCTCATCAGATACTTGCGGAATATCATTTGTTTGTGATTCGTCTAGCGTAAAATTATTCGCCTCCGGTTCACCAAACAAATTTTTATAATACTTCGTGATGTAGGATTTTAATTGCTCATGTCCTTCAATCGTGCCCTCATCATGGACAAGAGAGTGAATGAGTTTCTTTTGATGTCTGCCATTAACAAGACTATGAAAGTATCTCGTATTCGAGTCTCCTTCCAAAATAAGCTGGGCCTTTGATCGTTGGTGAAGGAGATATGCCCTAGAGGCAATTAATAAAGTGTATTCTTTTTCATATCTAGTTTGTTCATAATAGGTTTTTGTGTCATGCTATAACCGTATTAAGCGGAAACATTAATACGGGTTTGATACGTAAACAACCAGGTCCCTAGTAGCCTCTACTAAGACTAGTTTCGTTGCACGATTGATGATCGAGGTTTCCCGGTCATGGGGCATGGCGCCGGTCGGCAATGGGAGTCATATCGTTGGAGAACGATGTGATGGACATACCCAGATTTGGAGAACGTAGTCGTTACGCCTTTGACCGTGAGATCAACTCTTATTGTTATTCCTGGAAGGTACTTTGATCGCACCAAACGTCGTATCTTATTTAGTATGACAATAACGGTGATACTTTTGGGTATCAGAAAGGATTAGTTGAGACGAGGGGTCAAGAGCGGGATTTGCCAGTCCGCATAGCAGGATAGATACTCTCGGGCCCACTCGGTGAGATCATGTCTAATGAGCTTGCAAGCATGTGACTAGGTCACGGAGACATGAGATCATGAACGAGTAGAAGATAGCGTCGTCGGTAACGAGGTCGGGATTAGGTATGGAGATATCTATGGAATGACGCTCGGACGTGCTAAGTATCGCTATGGCAAAAGGTTTAAGACTTTGCGTTCAGGTTTGATAGATGAAAGTCATTCGTTATATCACAGGGATTAATTCATGGGGTCCAGGCCTACGAGTTAGTCGTTGATCATAGAGGAGTCTTTGTCATACCTGTTATTATATCGAACCGCTAGGGTAACACACTTAAGGGGTTTCGACAAGACAACCGGAAAGGAAAGAGATCACCGGGAGCGTCTGAAAGTGCATGGTTGCCCCCATACGTGGTTTTGGTAATGAATGACAATCCTTATGGACTAATGTTTACATTGAGATCTTATAGATCTTGTCCATGGGAAAATATAGGAGTTCATGTGTTGGACTCTTCAAGATGACATAATGACCAATGCTCTATTCAAGGGTTAATATGAAGAATGGTCATGTATAGAGTTGATCTCATCGCAAGTATGGCTTGGAATAGAAGATTGAGTGAACAATCATGTTTACCCCCAAGCCATCTTACATATCAAGAAAAGAAGATGAAGTGCAATTTCAATATGATGCATCTCGAAAGATATCTTTTGATTGAAGCTTGCAAAGGAGACATGAAGCGAAGCTTAGCGAGGCCCTCCCATAATGGAGTATGGGAGAGCATTTGGAGAAGTCCTCATTAAGCATGTGCTAGCAAGCACAATCAAGAAAGGTGTTTCAACTTGAGAGAGTCAAGATCGTCATCATCGAGCTCAAGTGGAATGCGCAAGGCAAAGGTATGATCTTGATAGTCTATTTTACCGGTCTCATGGTGTTAGTGGGAGACCGGGTTTTAGGATAGATGGCGTACTATCAAGAGGGGCTCTCGAGTGAGTAACTTGATCGCATCTTTGTGGAGAGCTCAAACCTTTGCATACTTGCCATTTCATCTTTATTGGTTCTTACTTGGTATTTCTCCTTGTTGAGTTTTGGTGCTTGTTGTGATCTTCACGACAAGCCCAAGTTCACCGAAAACAAATTTCATATGGAAAACTTGTTGCGTTTTCGGTTTTGGAGGTTTGCCGATCATTCCTTTTTAGAGAGATTTTAACCTCCTCCATTTGGTTTTATATTCCATTCTTGGACTATGAGGTTTATCTGCATGATCTTGTAAAGCTCTTCGTTGTGATTCCAACGAGCCAAAAATCATCGAAAACGGAGTCCGGATGGAAAAGATATTGACGTTTTCGTTATCGGTTTTGCTACAGTTTTTCCTAGGCCGGAGTCTCCGGTCCTAGACCGGAGTTTCCGGTCTGTGCAGGACCGGAGTCTCCGGACTCAACGTTTTTCTCCAAACGTTGTTCAGCCCCTGGTGGGGGGCGGAGTTTCCGGCCCTAGAGGCCGGAGTTTCCGCCCCTGGATGAACTTTCCGGCCCAGGGCACCGGAGAGTTTGCCCAAGCCTCGGCGGTGTTGACAGTGTTCAGCCCCTGGTGGGGGCCGGAGTTTCCGGTCCCAGTAGGCCGGAGTTTCCGCCCCTGGCCGGAGTTTCCGGCCCTAGTGACCGGAAACTCCGGTGTGAAGTTTTCCTGCAACGGCTCTTTTTCGTGGGACCTATAAAAAGGCCCCTTCTTCCCCAGAGAGAGCAGCTCTTCCAAGGACGAATTTTCCCCCTCTCTCTCCTCCATTGTTGACCTTGGAAAGCTTGCCCCTCTCTCATTTCCTCCTATGATTCTTGCATATCTTTGAGGGATTTGAGAGAGGAGATCTAGATCTACATTTCCACCAATCCATCTCTCCTCTAAGTGAGGGGAACCTAGTAGATCTTGATCTTGGAGTTCTTGGTGCATCTCCTCTTTGTTCTTCCTCTCTTATTCCCCCATAAGCATTTGTTGCTTTGTTGGAATTCGAGAGTGAAGGATTTGAGCACTTGTGCTCTTGCCTTTTGCATTTGGTGCATCGGTTTTCTCTCCACGAGGATTCGTGGAAGTTGAAAGTTTGTGAGCTTGTTACTCTTGGGTCCTTGGACCCTAGACGCCTTTGTGGTGGTTGGACCCTTGTGTGGTCACTTGAAGCCATTCGGGAGCCCCCAATCCCATTGTGGGTTGTGCCCCGGATTGTTGTTGGAAGCCGTTCGGGAGCCCCCAATCCCATTGTGGGTTGTGTCCCGAATTGTTGTTGAAAGGCTCCTGATTCCGCCTCGAAGGAATTCCGATAGTGGAAGGTGAACCAAGCCTTTGTGGTGCGGTTCATCGGAGAAGAAGGTGAAACCTTTGTGGTTGTTGAACCGTTGTGTCGGTTCACACCTCTCCAACGAGGCGTACTCCCTTAACAAGGAGGAACTCGGGAATACATCCTCGTCTCCGCGTGCCTCGGTTATTTCTATACCCGAGCTTTTTACTTATGCAATTTACATTGTGATAGCCTTCGTGCTTGAAGTATTCTATAGCTATCACCTTGTTGTTTGTCTTTATTAGCATAAGTTGTTGGTGCACATAAGTGAGCCTAGTTTATTTAGGTTGTCGGCTTGTTAATTTAAACACCTAGTTTTATTCCGCAATTAATAAGCCTAAACCGAAAAAGTTTTAAACCGCCTATTCACCCCCCCTCTAGGCGACATCATTGTCCTTTCAATTGGTATCAGAGTCTGGGCTCTCTTGTTGGGCTTTACCGCCTAGAGAGTAAAAGATGTCGTTTAGAGAATTAGTGCACGATCCCACTTTCATATTTGATGGCACAAATTATGATGTTTGGAAAATCCGTATGCTTAATCTATTTAGGGCCATGGGTCCAAATTATGTTAAGAGGATTGTAGATGTGTGTTTATCACCTCCAAAGGATTCTCATGAATTATCTTTAGAGGATGAGATAAACTCTCATCTCGAGACTCAAGTAACTAATGGTCTTATGTGTGCTTTGACCGATGTAGTTCTTGCTTCAATCATGCCTTTTCAAAATGCACATGAGCTTTGGACCAAGCTTCAAGATATATATGAAGTGTCCAAAATTATTGAGGATGATTGTTCTCCTTCCACTTCACGCCGTGATGAGTTCACAACTTCGTCCACTTCACCAACATGTGATTTGTCACAAGGTAATGATATGCTGAGTGGTGATAGACATTGCATTGTTGATGGTGAATATTCTATTGACTATACTTCATCTCTATCTCATTGCAATGTTCTATCTTTAGACTTAAACTCTTCTAGCACTCCAAACGCCATACATGCTAGAGTTGATAGTCTTTGCATATCAAGTAATAGTTGTTTAACTAAATATAATGATGATATGCTCTCCATGTCTTGTTGTCATGAAAATAATGCTTCCATATCCTCTAGTATTTGCATGACTAACAATGTAGAGGAATCCCAACATTTGTTGGAACAAGACATGGACCTCAATGGTGCTTCAAGTAATTCTTCATCCTCCTCACCCATTAATCATGTTTGCCTCATGGCTAAGGATTCCAAGGTAACTACTACCTCGAATCCCGAGATATGTGATGATGTGGTTGAGGACCCTCATGAAGAAGATTTTGACATTGAAACCTTAACCAAGAAGGGTGAGATTGTTCTTGGTGCTCTTCCCAAAGGTAGTGAAGCTATCTCTTCTCTATGTGAAATTGTTGCTCATGGTATTAAATGTATAGAAATCATTGAGGATTTGGATACTCAATTTGAGAAAAAATGTAAAATTGAGAGAGAAGATGCTATTGAAAAAGCATCCTTAGAGAATGCACTTGACGAAGAGCAAGAGCTTCGAGTGTCTCTTGAGGAGAGACTTGAATCTCTTGATGAATCAAATAGTCTTATCACTAGTAAAATCATTAAGGAAAGAGATCATGCTATTGCAAAATATAAAGTGCTTAAAAAGGAAAAAAGTTGAATTTGGTGTTGGCAATGCTAGACTATGTGAGGACATAGAGAAACTTGACAAAGCTCACAAGGCTTTAGAAAGTGAACACTCTCTCCTCATCAAGTCTCATGATCAACTCCAAACTCAACTATCTAATAATGATAAGTTTACCAATTTTTCTCCTTCCATTTCTAATGTTAATGATGCTTGTGCTACTAACTACACTTCTCGTGAAGCATCTATTTTGAAGGAGAATGTTGAGCTAAGGGCCCAACTTGAGTTGCTAACTAGCAAGTATGAGAAATTGGAAGAAACTCATGAAAGGCTCTCTAGCTCTAATGACGATCTCCTAGCATCCCATGCTAAGCTAAAGTTAGCTCATGAGGCTATTATGTCAAAGGTAACATCTTGTAAGCCCCATGTGGACAATGGCACAACGTCTTCTCTTAATGCTATATCATCTTGTGCTAGTCCTTGTGATTCATCCACTCACAATGTTGCTACATCTCGTGATGAATCACGTTCCATACCTTGTTGCTCTAACAATGAAGTTTTTACTTCCTCTAGTATTTGTGTTGATACTAACCATGTAGAGGAATTAAAAGAGCTCAAGACCCAAGTCACTTCTTTGAAGAAATACTTGGAAAAGCGTCATGTTGGGAAGTCCACACTTATCAATATGTTGAGTGTTCAAAGACGCCCCAATGACAAGAGTGGACTTGGATTCAACTCCAATAACAAGAACAAGTCCAAGATCATCAAGAAGAAAAAGGGCCAAGAACAAGTCAAAGATTTGGCCAAGATTGTTTGCTTCAAGTGCAAAGTTGAAGGGCACCATGTTAGATCTTGCCCTTTGAAGAAGAAGTCTCTTAGTGAGAAGCAACAAGGGAAGAAACCTCAAGTTCAAACTCAAGCTCCTCAAGTTGAAGAACGGTCTCTTCCCAAGAAGAATCAAGCTACCCCTCCTCAAGTCAAGACTCCAACTAAGAAGAGAGGAGGAAGTAGATGTTGCTACCTATGTCGTGAGAAGGGTCACCTTGCTTCTTCATGCACAAATGGTACCTTATCCAACCCCATTATAGTTGATGATGTTTATTCTCTTCGGAAGGATAAGGTTGGCAATGTGTTTGCCAAATTTGTTAGTACTCAAAGTGGTGTCAAGAAAAGAACCATTTGGGTTGCAAAACCTATTGTGACTAACCTCTTAGGACCCAACTTGGTTGGGGACCAACAAGCTAAAACTTGATCAATGGGTGTTTTTGGAGGACATTGGAGACTTGGCTACACTATGAAGAATTAAGGGATCTTCATCAATTATATTCTCTCAAGTCAAGTCATATGGATTATATTGTTCTATCACATATCCAATGTTCCTCCTTGCGGTAACTTTTATTTAAATCATATATACATTGAAAGTTGCTTGCACCCTTGCATGTGTTAGGTTTAGTACCTTGCTACAGTTTGTATGTGTTGTGCTCTCTACTTACTTATCTTGAGAAACCAAGTATGTGTACTTTGGTTTGCACACCATCTACTTGTTTTGATCCCTATTGCTTTTATTTGCTATCTTATCTTGCTGGCTCTCTTTGAGAGATAAATGGACTATCCATTTTTGGAGAGTGATATGCTTCGTGCACTTTACAATCCTAAAAATGTGTGTACATGAGGAATACCACTTAGTGTTGATATATCAATATTATCAATTCTCTTTGTGGTATGTCATGCTCATGAGAAATTCAAATTATATAATGTCCATTAATTTCTCTAGTTGTTTTTGTTTGCCTCATGTGTTAAAATAAATGGATTATCACATTATGGGGGAGTAATAAGCTATGTGCATATTACAAGCCTAGAAAATGTGAAAATGTGAGGTTTTGCCACCTAGCATTGATATTGCTAATTATCTTGTTCCTATGTGGCATGTTGCTCAAACAAGTTCCCATTTACTTAAATGCTCTTTGTCTCTCACTCTTTTGGATCTTGTTTGTGAAGGATGTTCTTGATATGGCTTTCCCTAAATATGTTCTCATATATCTTTTTGGGAAGCCAATTGATTCAAGCTACTCCTTGGAGTTGCTTTGCATTATCACATGATTTGTGAATCTATCAAGAATATCTATCTAAGCATGGCTTTTAATTCCTATACTTTGCCACATGCTTATGTTTTGTGAATATGGTCTTGAATATATCTTTGCAATCCAAGCCCGAGAAATATCTCCATACATTACTTGTCGTGACAAGTGATAATCATAATTTGTGGTATATATATTGATCATATTCACTTTGACTCTTGCTTTGAATTGCCTTATTTGATTGCCAAGAATTTAGTTTGATCTAACTTTCTTTTGTCTTCCTTGTATCTCATGGATCCTTTATTGCTCTACTTGAAATTTGTTTTGTGCTTTCTTGAGTTGGGACTTGCAATGAACCAATTCTTGTGCATTGACATTCAAAAGTCATACTTCTTGATAATGCACTATTCTTTGGGAAGCTATCCTACTTTGAGTAAAACACCGTTCTTTAAATTGGTATTGCAATTTCTTGCCTTTCTTGAACATGACTAGTGTTTGAATAATATATATGGAGAGTGATGATCTCATTTGTGTGCATTTTGTATTCAAATGCAAAATCATAAATAATGCACACATCATGGGGGAGCAATCCTATATGCTTTTTGAACATTAGTTGTCCTCGTTTGATATTTGATCCCGATGACGTGTCTCCTTGGAAGACAAACATTCTTCGTCTTGGTACCTTGTGCCATCATGAAAAGTGTAGAGGGTTTGGTTTATTCCTTGATGATATTTTTCATCAATTGGTCTCTTGCTTTCATTGGCATCTTTTCAAAGTGGTATCTTCAATCATGTGTTGATTTGGGTATTTGATATAATTTGGACAGTTTGTTTTTCTTGTCACACTTGTGTGTGCTTTGTTGGTTTACTTGGTGTTTTGTCTAAATTATATCTCGCTTGGTTCTTGAAAGCCTTGTGCATGCACATTTATTATATGTATATCTTATAGCATGCTTACTTTCGTTAATACAATATATAGGATAAACTCCATCAAATCCTAAATGGGTAAGATGTGCATGAAATTCAATTTCATATCAATATGCACATATTTATGTGGAGTTTGTCCTATGTGTTGTAGTTTCTCTAACTACTTTGGATCCAATTAGTTTGGGTACCATGTTGTACTTAAATTTGTTTTAGGTACACTTGAGATGCATTGGAAGCTTGTCTCACCTACAAGGAAGGTGTTGTCACCATGTGCTTATTGGAGCCAAGCTTGGATGATCATGAGCTCCTATCTTCTACATCACCAATGCTATCTCGGTAACAAGTATCTACCTCATGCATACATTTCTAGCTTTCAACCTTGTGTAGGTTGTATCTCGACATGAATCTTTTGTTGCAATTAATTTGGTTCATGCAAAACATCTTTATTGCAAATGTGGGCAAGCCGGGATGATTACATATCAAGGGGCATATATTTAATCATTTTCATGATTCACCAATCCCAAATATGTTAATCTAGCACTTTCTACTCTATGTCTCGCATATGCAATATTGATTGTTTCTTCAAAATCATTTGCCTTTTGTGAGACTTGTTATCCTACTCGGAGCATCCCGTTTATCACCTTATCCCTTGTGGATACGTTTGATGCTATGATGAGTGTGTGTTTGAAGTTCATCTATATCCCTTTAAGATAAAAGTGAGCTTTGTGCTATGCTTTTAAGCAAAGATCTTATTGGTGTATTTATGACTTCCTCTTGGATATCATGACCTCTACCTTTGTATCTATCTTGTGAGTACATGTTTATTTGTAGACCCATATCTTAGTGATTCGTGTCTACTGAGAAACTTATACACATGAAAATAGTACATCTTTATTTGGTATTCCAATTCCTTAGTGACCACCTCTTATTGCTTTTGTTTCTTTGGTGGTTTCTAATTAAAGGCACAAGCTTTATTTTCATGTGTTATGCTTGTTGAGTTTTAATAAGCTAGTGGAGCTACTTGCTATATCTCCTTTTGTGTGAGTATGGGTAAGACATCATATGCACCATGTGCAACTCCTTTTGAAAGACTATGTTGATGTGTTTGCTCATCCTTGTATTAGTCTCCTAAAATGTCTTCATATCTCACACCCATCCTTTTTTTTGCCGCTCCTTGCTCATGTTGCAAAACATTTTATTTGCTGCAAATTGTTTAGTTCTTTTCTCATTTATATTCTCTTGCATGTGCTTGTGTTCGATTTTATCTAGGAGGTAGTGAGGATTCCATGTTGTGCACACTATATTGAAATACAAATCCTATTTGTGCACGTACCTTGGGGAGTTCCTTCATGATATTTAGAACACTTTTTGGATCCTTTGGATTGATTGCTTCTTTCGTTGAAGTATCTTTCTATTTGATATTCTCTTGCAATCTTTGGATCCTCAATATAGTTTGATCTCCCTCCATCTATTCTTCATTGGATATGTGCATTTGATTTCACTCACATTATGAGAAATGCACACTTTTATGGGGGAGCTCTTATTATATTAGCCTTCTTACTTTTCACCCATTTCGGCAATCAATGCCAATGGGGGAGAAATTTAGAGGGTTTAAGGGAATACGGGTTTGTTCTCTTGCGGTTATCTTGCATCCTTGCTCTTTGTGTTGCATGGTTGCTTAAATTCATTATATAAACCCTCATAAAAGGGATTGTCATCAATTACCAAAATGGGGGAGATTGAAAGTGCATGGTTGCCCCCATACGTGGTTTTGGTAATGAATGACAATCCTTATGGACTAATGTTTACATTGAGATATTCTTATAGATCTTGTCCATGGGAAAATATAGGAGTTCATGTGTTGGACTCTTCAAGATGACATAATGACCAATGCTCTATTCAAGGGTTAATATGAAGAATGGTCATGTATAGAGCTGATCTCATCGCAAGTATGGCTTGGAATAGAAGATTGAGTGAACAATCATGTTTACCCCCAAGCCATCTTACATATCAAGAAAAGAAGATGAAGTGCAATTTCAATACGATGCATCTCGGAAGATATCTTTTGATTGAAGCTTGCAAAGGAGACATGAAGACGAAGCTTAGCGAGGCCCTCCCATAATGGAGTATGGGAGAGCATTTGAAGAAGTCCTCATTAAGCATGTGCTAGCAAGCACAATCAAGAAAGGTGTTTCAACTTGAGAGAGTCAAGATCGTCATCATCGAGCTCAAGTGGAATGCGCAAGGCAAAGGTATGATCTTGATAGTCTATTTTACCGGTCTCATGGCGTACTATCAAGAGGGGCTCTCGAGTGAGTAACTTGATCGCATCTTTGTGGAGAGCTCAAACCTTTGCATACTTGCCATTTCATCTTTCTTGGTTCTTACTTGGTTTTTCTCCTTGTTGAGTTTTGGTGCTTGTTGTGATCTTCACGACAAGCCCAAGTTCACCGAAAACAAATTTCATATGGAAAACTTGTTGCGTTTTCGGTTTTGGAGGTTTGCCGATCATTCCTTTTTAGAGAGATTTTAACCTCCTCCATTTGGTTTTATCTTCCATTCTTGGACTATGAGGTTTATCTGCATGATCTTGTAAAGCTCTTCGTTGTGATTCCAACGAGCCAAAAATCATCGAAAACGGAGTCCGGATGGAAAAGATATTGACGTTTTCGTTATCGGTTTTGCTACAGTTTTTCCTAGGCCGGAGTCTCCGGTCCTAGACCGGAGTTTCCGGTCTGTGCAGGACCGGAGTCTCCGGACTCAACGTTTTTCTCCAAACGTTGTTCAGCCCCTGGTGGGGGGCGGAGTTTCCGGCCCTAGAGGCCGGAGTTTCCGCCCCTGGATGAACTTTCCGGCCCAGGGCACCGGAGAGTTTGCCCAAGCCTCGGCGGTGTTGACAGTGTTCAGCCCCTGGTGGGGGCCGGAGTTTCCGGTCCCAGTAGGCCGGAGTTTCCGCCCCTGGCCGGAGTTTCCGGCCCTAGTGACCGGAAACTCCGGTGTGAAGTTTTCCTGCAACGGCTCTTTTTCGTGGGACCTATAAAAAGGCCCCTTCTTCCCCAGAGAGAGCAGCTCTTCCAAGGACGAATTTTCCCCCTCTCTCTCCTCCATTGTTGACCTTGGAAAGCTTGCCCCTCTCTCATTTCCTCCTATGATTCTTGCATATCTTTGAGGGATTTGAGAGAGGAGATCTAGATCTACATTTCCACCAATCCATCTCTCCTCTAAGTGAGGGGAACCTAGTAGATCTTGATCTTGGAGTTCTTGGTGCATCTCCTCTTTGTTCTTCCTCTCTTATTCCCCCATAAGCATTTGTTGCTTTGTTGGAATTTGAGAGTGAAGGATTTGAGCACTTGTGCTCTTGCCTTTTGCATTTGGTGCATCGGTTTGCTCTCCACGAGGATTCGTGGAAGTTGAAAGTTTGTGAGCTTGTTACTCTTGGGTCCTTGGACCCTAGACGCCTTTGTGGTGGTTGGACCCTTGTGTGGTCACTTGAAGCCATTCGGGAGCCCCCAATCCCATTGTGGGTTGTGCCCCGGATTGTTGTTGGAAGCCGTTCGGGAGCCCCCAATCCCATTGTGGGTTGTGCCCCGAATTGTTGTTGAAAGGCTCCGGATTCCGCCTCGAAGGAATTCCGATAGTGGAAGGTGAATCAAGCCTTTGTGGTGCGGTTCATCGGAGAAGAAGGTGAAACCTTTGTGGTTGTTGAACCGTTGTGTCGGTTCACACCTCTCCAACGAGACGTACTCCCTTAACAAGGAGGAACTCGGGAATACATCCTCGTCTCCGCGTGCCTCGGTTATTTCTATACCCGAGCTTTTTACTTATGCAATTTACATTGTGATAGCCTTCGTGCTTGAAGTATTCTATAGCTATCACCTTGTTGTTTGTCTTTATTAGCATAAGTTGTTGGTGCACATAAGTGAGCCTAGTTTATTTAGGTTGTCGGCTTGTTAATTTAAACACCTAGTTTTATTCCGCAATTAATAAGCCTAAACCGAAAAAGTTTTAAACCGCCTATTCACCCCCCCTCTAGGCGACATCATTGTCCTTTCAGCGTCCCGGGAGGGGTCCGATGGAGATCAGGCAGCGCCGAAAGAGTTTTCGGAGCTAGAAAAAATTATATATATTATGTTTGATATTAATTAGTGTAATTAATATGCAAATATGATTTTATATATTTATTTTCGAATTTATTTAGGCTGATTTCCCTAAATGGGCCTTCTGGTCGAAAGAAGGCCCAAGAGGGGGAAAAATCCCTAGGGGATTCGGTGGGAGCCATGGTGGCCGGCCTGGATGGGCAAAGGGGCCCACCAGGGGGCCGTCGCACCTGGCCTAGCCGCACCAAGCATGTGGGGATAGTCCCACATTGCCTTGCTGGCAAGGTTGGCTCCCCCTGGGAGCCTATATAAGAAGGGGCACCCCTGGCCTTTTAATTCACCAATTAATTCCCGATTTCTCTCTCGATCTCGTGGTTCCCAAGTTGGAGCCGCGCCGAGCTGAGGAGGGGGATCTCTTCCACCATAGCCCGCTGCCGCGCTGCTGGTGTTCCGGTCCAAGTCTTCCGCTGCTCGTCCTGGACTGGAGCTTCGGAGGCCGTCGTCTCCACCGTACGTGTGTGACGCCCTGCGAGGTGCTGCGCTAGCGGTAATCGGAGGTCTGCTTCCTCTACACGATCTTGAGGTCGGCTTCGTCGGTCTTCATCGACAACGTTTGTGCGGGAACGTAATCCCCGCTTTCGGTCTACAAGGGTACGTATTCCGATCTCCGTTCGTACTACTATATCTGCATAGAATAGATCTTGGCATGCTTTTAGGATATCGTTGGTAGGAATTTTTTTGTTTTCTGCACACGATCCCCTTCAGTGGTATCAGAGCCGATCTATCGTAGATATAGCTGTACGCTGTTAGAACCCGTGCTCTGCACGGGGGCACCGTTCCTGTTATTTGGTACCCTCTAGCGTGCACTTGTGTATTCCAGCGGCATTGAGTTGATGAAGCGGCCCGGACCGACTTTACGCGTACGCTTACGTGAGACTGGTTCCACTACTGACATACGGTTTGTACCGTATATGTGGCTGGCGGGTGTGAGTTTCTCTCTCTTTAGTTGGTCTTCGCATTTTCAATGGAGGGCCCGAAAGGGATGCTTAAACATGCAATTATTGGATCGTTGTTGTGGTCATAAGGTTCGTAGGTATGAAGCGGTTCTATTTACGAAAGCCCTAAGCCACGTAAAATATGCAAAGATAAAGTAGAAGCGTCTAACTTTTATTTGCAGGGGCTATGTGATATGGTCAAGGTAGGTTTATTAAATTGTTTATAAACTGCGGACGCCAAGAAGACCATGGCGCAATGGACTATATCACATTGCATTACATTTGATGTTTTGTGTGCATCTTATATTGTGTAATTATGTGTATAGTATACATTAGTTACACGGCGGTAGCTATATAAGATGATCCCTTCAAAATACCACTAGTGTTCTCCCTCCAACGCGCACCACCAAGAAAGTTCTACGTTATGAGGCAGGCCGTGATGATCGGGTGTCAGACATCTCGTCGTTCGCATACAGTGGGTGTAAGCCATGTTGCACAAGCGTCAGCGTGGAGGTCTTTGGTGGCGAGCCTAGCATATTCAGAAATATGGCCTCGGAACAGGAAGACCGAAAGGTCGAGCACGAGTCACAAAATTGGTGTGGCGGACGATTTTGTCTACTCTTGAAGTTGTTCCGCCGGCTCTGATGATGAGGGGTGGTGCAATGGATGGGGGTCGTGTAATCGCTTAAACGACCAGGAGGGATGTTCGTTTGCGTGGGAGTTATGTTAGTTATTTTCTAAAATACTATAACTCAAAATTATTATGAACAAAGTCTTATGTTGTTGCAAATTCCATTGTAGATGTGTCGCCCCTCGTTTAACCTAGGTCTGTTCCTTGAGAAAGAAAAGCTTAAGACCAATGGGTTAAACTTCATGGCCTGGTTCCGCAACCTGAGGATCCTCCTCACTCCCCATAGGGTGGCTTACGTCATTGAGGCCGTCATAGGTGACCCTCCCGCGGATGATGCCTCTGAGGATGAAAAGAAGGCCTTCCAGACCCGATCGGAGGATTCTGCCTTTGTCCAGAGTGGCATGCTCTACGCCATGGAAGCCGAACTGCAAAAGCGCTTTCAGAAGATGAGCGCCTTTGAGATCATTTCGGATCTTAAGGCTGTCTTCGCGCCGCAGGCTAAGGCTGAGAGGTATGAGGCTTCTGAGCTTTTCTTCTCGGCCAAGATGGAAGAGCATAGCAGAGTGAGCGAGCATGTAGTCAAGATGTCTGGCTACGTTCAACGCCTGAATGCTCTGGAATGCAAGATTCCCGATGAGCTGGCGATTGATAGGGTGTTGCAATCGTTGCCGCCAAGCTATAAAGGCTTCGTCATGAACTACAACATGCAGGGCATGGCTAAGTCCCTGGGTGAAGTGTTCGTGATGCTCAAGACTGCTGAGGTAGAGATTAAGAAGGAGCACACGCTGTTGATGATCAACAAGACCGTTGATTTCAAGAAATCTGGTGGCAAGGGAAAGCAGAGCTGGAAGTCCAGGAGGGAGGCAAAGTTGGCTGTCAAGCCCAGGACTAACAGGTCTGGTCCCAGAGCTAGCGTGGAGTGTTTCTACCGCAAGGGGAAGAGTCACTGGAAGCGCAACTGCCCCAAGTACCTGGAGGATAGGAAGTCTGGCAAGACGGTCGACAAAGAGCAAGGTATATTTGATATACATGTTATAGATGTGTGCCTTACACCCGGAGCAACATGTGTGTATTTGATACTGGTTATGTTGCTCATATATGTAACTCTCAGGAGGAGTTACGGAATAGATGGCGGCTGGCAAAGGATGAGGTGACGATGCGCGTCGGCAACGGATCGAGAGTCGACGTGGTGGCTATCGGCACGCTCCCTCTGCATCTACCATCGGGATTAGTTTGGTTTTAAATAAGTGTTATTTTGTGCCATCCTTGAGTGTAAACATTATAAGTGGGTCTTGCCTGTTACAGGACGGTTATTCATTTAAATCAGTGTCAAGCAATTGTGCTATTTATATGAATGATATCTTTTATGTTGATGCTCCCGAGAATAACGGTTTATTCTTGTTGAATCTCGATCGTAGTACTCACATCCATAACATAGAAGCCAAACGGATTAAGTGTAGTGACGATACCGTCATGTATTTGAGGCATTGCTGTCTTGGTCATATTGGTGTAAAGCGCATGAAGCAACTCCACTCCGATGGACTTTTGGACTCGTTGGATTTCGGATCCCTCGATACATGCGAACCATGCCTTATGGGCAAAATGACCAAGACACCGTTCAAAGGTTTCGTTGAACGGGCGTCGGATTTGTTGGGGATCATACATACAGATGTGTGTGGACCGATGAGCGTTTCGACACGCAATGGTTATCGTTACTTCGTCACCTTCACTGATGACTTGAGTAGATACGGTTATATCTATTTGATGAAACACAAGTCTGAAACGTTTGAAAAGTTCAAAGAATTCCAGAGTGAAGTTGAGAATCAGCTTAATAGGAAAATCAAGCATCTCCGATCCGATCGCGGTGGAGAATACTTGAGTTTTGAGTTTGGCACACATCTGAAGAGTTGTGGCATAGTACCCCAACTTACGCCAGCCGGAACGCCGCAGCGTAACGGCGTGTCCGAGCGACGTAATCGTACTCTACTGGATAGTGTTCGATCTATGATGTCTCTTACCGATCTACCAGTGTCCTTCTGGGGTTATGCGTTAGAAACACCGCATTCATTTTAAATAGGGCTCCGTCCAAGTCCGTTGAAACGACGCCGTATGAATTATGGTATGGACAAAAGCCTAAGTTATCGTTTCTGAAGGTTTGGGGTTGTGAGGCGTACGTTAAGAAACTACAGCCCGACAAACTCGAACCGAAGTCGGAGAAAGTCGTCTTTCTAGGATATCCGCGGGAAACCGTTGGGTACACCTTCTACAACCAAGCTGAGGGCAAAACTTTTGTCGCGAAGACCGGTACTTTTCTAGAGAAGGAGTTTCTCGCGAAAGGAGTAAGTGGGAGGAAGGTAGACCTCGATGAAATCGCTGATTCTGAACTCGAGATTCCGAGTGGCGCAACGGAAGCAATTCCGGAAACGTCCTCCGTGGAAGGAGTGGGAGAAACTGTCGAGGAAGATGTTCTACCTCGTAGGCCTGGTAGATCTCGGATCGCACCAGAATGGTATGGCGATGGCGAGTCTAGAATCCGAGAAATGGCTTGAAGCCATGAAATCCGAAATAGGATCCATGTATGATAACAAAGTGTGGACTTTGATGGATATTCCCGAAGGGCGCAAGGCCGTCGAGAATAAATGGATCTTTAAGAAGAAGACTGATGCTGATGGTAATGTGACCGTCTATAAAGCTCGGCTTGTCGCAAAGGGTTTCCGACAAGTTCATGGAATTGACTACGATGAAAAAATTTCACCGGTAGCGATGCTTAAGTCTATTCGGATTTTGTTAGCGGTAGCTGCCTATTATGATTATGAAATCTGGCAGATGGACGTCAAAACGGCATTCCTAAATGGAAACATTGAGGAAGAGTTGTACATGGTACAGCCGGAACGTTTTGTCGATCCAGGAAATGCTAACAAGGTGTGCAAGCTTCAGCGATCCATCTATGGATTGAAGCAGGCATCTCGGAGCTGGAATCTTCACTTTGATGAGGTAATCAAAGGTTTTGGATTTATCCAAAATGTGGAAGAGACCTGCATTTACAAGAAAATGAGTGGGAGCTCGGTTGTGTTCTTAGCACTGTATGTTGACGACATATTGCTGATTGGGAATGATGTGAAACTTCTGAATAGCGTGAAGAAATATTTAAACAGTAAATTTTCCATGAAGGACTTAGGAGAAGCTGCGTATGTTTTAGGCATAAAAATCTATCGTGATAGATCAAGGCGCCTATTAGCACTGAGTCAGAGTACTTATCTTGATAAAATACTGAAGCGTTTCCGTATGGAGAAGGCAAAGAAGGGTTCTCTGCCGGTTATCAAGAATAAGATATTGCGGAAGGCACAGTGTCCGGTGACGGAACTGGGTAAGGCCGAAATGACGAAACATCCTTATGCTTCAGCCATAGGATCGATCATGTATGCAATGTTGAGTACTAGACCGGATGTGGCATTAGCTCTAAGTTTGACAAGCCGGTTCCAGAGTAATCCTGGAATGCCGCATTGGATAGCGGTTAAGAGCATTCTTAAGTATCTCAATAAGACAAAGGAAATGTTCCTTGTGTATGGTGGCTGCGATGAAGAACTTGGCGTAACGGGTTACGTAGATGCAAGTTTTTGCTCAGACCCCGATGACTGTAAGTCACAGACAGGTTACGTGTTCAAGGTGAATGGAGGCGCCGTGTGCTAGAGAAGTGGGAAGCAACCCATAGTCGCACAATCTACAATGGAGTCGGAGTATATCGCTGCTTGCGAAGCCGCGAATGAAGCTGTGTGGCTGAGGAAGTTCGTCATCGAACTTGGAGTGTTCCCGAGCGTGCAAGACCCCGTGATCCTCTTCTGCGACAATACGGGTGCCATTGCGAACGCCAAGGAGCCAAGGTCTCACTCCACCGCCAAACACATTCTCCGACGCTTCCATGTGATACGTCAGTACATACAAGGAGGCGATGTGAAGATTTGCAAAGTGCATACGGATCTGAATGTGGCAGATCCGCTGACGAAGCCTCTCCCGCTTGATAAGCATGAAAAGCACGAGTTAGCTATGGGTGTTAAGATTTTACCAAGTTGTAATCTAGATTAAGTTGTACTCTAGTGCAAGTGGGAGACTGAAGGAGATATGCCCTAGAGGCAATTAATAAAGTGTATTCTTTTTCATATCTCGTTTGTTCATAATAGGTTTTTGTGTCATGCTATAACCGTATTAAGCGGAAACATTAATACGGGTGTGATACGTAAACAACCAGGTCCCTAGTAGCCTCTACTAAGACTAGTTTCGTTGCGCGATTGATGATCGAGGTTTCCCGGTCATGGGGCATGGCGCCGGTCGGCAATGGGAGTCATATCGTTGGAGAACGATGTGATGGACATACCCAGATTTGGAGAACGTAGTCGTTACGCCTTTGACCGTGAGATCAACTCTTATTGTTATTCCTGGAAGGTACTTTGATCGCACCAAACGTCGTATCTTATTTAGTATGACAATAACGGTGATACTTTTGGGTATCGGAAAGGAGTAGTTGAGACGAGGGGTCAAGAGCGGGATTTGCCAGTCCACATAGCTGGATAGATACTCTCGGGCCCACTCGGTGAGATCATGTCTAATGAGCTTGCAAGCATGTGACTAGGTCACGGAGACATGAGATCATGAACGAGTAGAAGATAGCGTCGTCGGTAACGAGGTCGGGATTAGGTATGGAGATATCTATGGAACGACGCTCGGACGTGCTAAGTATTGTATGGCAAAAGGTTTAAGACTTTGCGTTCAGCTTTGATAGATGAAAGTCATTCGTTATATCACAGGGATTAATTCATGGGGTCCAGGCCTACAATTTAGTCGTTGATCATAGAGGAGTCTTGGTCATACATGTTATTATATCGAACCGCTAGGGTAACACACTTAAGGGGTTTCGACAAGACAACCGGAAAGGAAAGAGATCACCGGGAGCGTCCCGGGAGGGGTCCGATGGAGATCGGGCAGCGCCGAAAGAGTTTTCGGAGCTAGGAAAAAATATATATATATTATGTTTGATATTAATTAGTGTAATTAATATGCAAATATGATTTTATATATTTATTTTCGAATTTATTTAGGCTGATTTCCCTAAATGGGCCTTCTGGTCGAAAGAAGGCCCAAGAGGGGGAAAATCCCTAGGGGGTTCGGTGGGAGCCATGGTGGCCGGCCTGGATGGGCCAAGGGGCCCACCAGGGGGCCGGCGCACCTGGCCTAGCCGCACCAGGCATGTGGGGATAGTCCCACATTGCCTGGCTGGCAAGGTTGGCTCCCCCTGGGAGCCTATATAAGAAGGGGCACCCCTGGCCTTTTAATTCACCAATTAATTCCCGATTTCTCTCTCGATCTCGTGGTTCCCAAGTCGGAGCCGCGCCGAGCTGAGGAGGGGGATCTCGCTGCCGCGCTGCTGGTGTTCCGGTCCAAGTCTTCCGCTGCTCGTCCTGGACTGGAGCTTCGGAGGCCGTCGTCTCCACCATACGTGTGTGACGCCCTGCGAGGTGCTGCGCTAGCGGTACTCGGAGGTCTGCTTCCTCTACACGAACTTGAGGTCGGCTTCGTCGGTCTTCATCGACAACGTTTGTGCGGGAACGTAATCCCCGCTTTCGGTCTACAAGAGTACGTATTTCGATCTCCGTTCGTACTACTATATCTGCATAGAATAGATCTTGGCATGCTTTTAGGATATCGTTGGTAGGAAAATTTTTGTTTTCTGCACACGATCCCCTTCAGTTGGTACCATTTGAGCTCCTCTTCACGAAGCAGACCTGCCATCTTGACATTGGACCATTTTTTTAGATTAATCTCTTGTGTTGATAACGGTCTGATTTCCGCAAAAGCCTCTAACTCATCAATAATAGATGATAAACGAAGTTTTTCATTCTTCAAAAGACCTACCATATGTCTAGCCCAACCTTTCAGGTGTTTACGCAATGTGCTTATTTTATTATTCCACCTTTGTATTGGACTTGAACCAGGCAGGCACGGGTCTTTCCCACACCATCTTAACCATTTCAAAAAAACCTTCTCTATGTAACCATCCCAATTCAAATTTAAATTGGCGTTTACACGATGGATTAGGTGTCCCCGTGGTTAATAGTATGGGAGCATGATCTGACAATGCCTCAATACGTTCGAGGACCCGTACTGAGACCATTGGGTATTTAATTTCCCAATCTGAGGCCCTCAATACACGGCCCAACTTTTCGTATGTTGGCTCTGGGAGGCTATTAGCCCAAGTGAATTGCCTCCCAATCATCGATACCTCTCTTAGACTAAGACTGTCAATGACAGCGTTAAATAAGAGAGGTAATCGGTTGTCAAATCTACCTCTACTCTTCTCATGAGGGAACCTTAGCAAATTAAATTCTCCACCTATAATGATAAGATATGGATTATGTTTTGCCAGGTTGACCAACTCCCTGAGAAATGCAGGTTTATGTTCATCTTGGGCTGCACCATACACAGCGACAAGAGTCCATGTGAAATTGTCAGCCTTGTTGCGGATATGGAATTTAATATGAAATTCTCCATCCGAACTAGCCAACACATCCATAGTCTCTGTTCTGACGCCTAGTAAAATGCCTCCAGACCTACCACGTGGTGGACATGATCTCCATGTGAATTATAATCCACCAGACAAGCGGTTGAGTAGACTCGCAGAGAAATCACCTTTACCACACATTAAGTCTTGACTTCGAACATTACATATTTTCTTGCTGATAATAACGACACATAAATTGGCTCCACGTTGAAAGATTGGATCTTTTGTAATTCTGTTCATTTTGTTTCACGGTTTTAATAAGGGTCAAAAGACCGACATGGTTATTCATAGTAAGGGGTTGATTTTTTCAAAGCTATCAGTATTTCTTCTATATACTGACTACTTGTATGTTTTAAAATGATTGTTCAAATATTTTAGGAGAAAATTGTTACACACTTACAGTCTGAATTTAGAAAAGTTTTGGAAAATCAACATAAATACTTTAAAATTTTAATGTGCCACATGTTTGCCGACTGTTTTCTGGTTTAACAACACGCTCGGCAAACATCGGAATTCCGGTAGTTTCGTACGGAAGGAAATGGGTGTGAAAAGAAAATATAACAAAGAAAACTAAAAGAAAGCATAGGAAAGGTTCCGTCTGTCATGCCAAAGTGCACTCACGCAAGCACGACGGCCGTTAGATTTGTCATACAAGTTGCTTTGACGTGGCACTTGGCATACTCCTCTGCGACGTTATTTCCCCCTTTATCGTGGTGACATGTGTCACGTCTTAATTGTCGAGCGTCATGTTGTTGCCGAGTGCTGCACTTGGCATCATCCACCCTTTATCATGATTAACAGTTGATTAGATAGTATAAGTTTTTCTTTCACTTGTACACACGTACGACATACATACAGAACCACACCTTATGGTGTACTACCACTAGTACAATAAATCATACACCAGAAAATAGAGTGTTCCAAAGGAAGTATACAACCTATAATTGTAGTCTTCATCAAACCAACAAGCGCTCGGTCATCACAGGTTCACAACGCAAAGTCTTCAGTTACACAAATCGTAAAGGATACATGAACCGAGTGAATCTCCTTGCCTTCAGACTACATCTTGCTCCCCTTCATCTAAGGAGCTGCTGCAGCAGCAGCACCAGCAGCAGGCCATTCCAGGACGCCGGCGTGCATAAGCAAAGCCCAGATGTGAGTCACAAACTCGCCACCTTCAGCAAGAAGTTCTAGGTGATCCGCTATATTATTAGACGGAGCGATATACACCAACATCTCTACCCAGAAATCCGCCAGTAGTTCCCACAGCATCACGGGATTCCCCATGCTCTCTAGTTGCTTACCAAGCTGGGCACCTTTGTTCAGTAGTTGTGTAGACGCTGTGAATCTTGGATCAAAATGTGGCAGTTCTACAAGCTTTCCGTACTTTTCCCTTGGCGCGACTAGGTCTTGAAACACTTCTTTTGTTTCTCGTTCCAGGTCATCGAGTGTACACTCTGACTCTATAGGACTCCCTGGAAGCAACGTCGGGGCAAAAGCGACCAAGTATGCCACATACTTGGACAAGCTAGTTGCTAGACGTCGATTCGGAAGCACAATATTTTCTTCTTGGTATCTTATCTTCTCGGAGATCTCGCAGTAGCTAGTCGCAATGTGCCATACCAGTATGATGTGAGTGAGAGTGGGTGTAAATTCACTGCCAATCTGACAAGCCCCGCGTAGCTCATCACTCACGCCATGCCTTATCAGCGCTGAGAATATGTTTGATGGATGACCATTGATTGCGTTCTTGATATTTCGTGCAACTGCCTTCTTCACCTCCAGTGTCAACTCTACGGGCTTGTCTGACTTTCTACTCTGAAAAAGAAGCTTAAACCTACCCCAATAGCTTGAACTGAAGGAATCAATGACTGAGTACTGACCAATGGTGTTGCGCCAGTAGCGAAGCCATTTGCGAGGTCTTCCTCGAAGCTCAAGAAGCTTCTTGATACGGGCATTCCCTCGCCATGATGGTTTTGTCATGTACTTACAAACCAAGGATACCTTTGCCCAGTCAGACTCACAGTAAAACCAAATCTCCAGCAACTGACATATTGACAGTACAACCAACACTATTATGGTGACCACCACGTCATATGATCTTGTTTCTACCCGAAGAACGTCCCAGATAGAACCCTGTGGGTTCAAACCTCTAAGAGAAACTGTGCCCGCTGCTATACTAAGAAATGTGAAGATAAGTGGAAGCGCACAACACTGGACCTCTTTTCCATACATAATGAAAGCATACTTGGTGAAGAAGAAGTCATAGAGAAAAGCCAGCTCTGCTTCAATCACTTGGAATGCTCTTTCATATTCTTGCTCCGTTCGTAACAACCCATAAAGAACAAGATCCCGGGTCTTTTCAAGATTAGATTCAGGACAAGTGAAGCCAAAGTATCGCCGAACCACAAGATGGAACATGGAGAATGAGAGGCATAGATCCTTGAGGTGACGGATAGAAGGACTGTTGGATGATAAGACACCGATGTTGCCACACCAGATGTCCTCCACCGTAATTGGATTCCCACCAATTGTAGAGCAACCCTTGTAGATTTGAACTAAATACTTGTATCCCTTCATCGTTCGAGGGTCATAGTACGTTCTCGGTTGGTGCTCACGATTCATGTAGTTTGCCAACCACCTGATACCGTTCAGAACCAGTGGTTTCCTTGTTAGAACGGCAGCTCTCCACTGTTCTAGATATTTAAGTGGCAGTAGAAACGTGAAGATCGTGACGATTGGACTCATGTACGGAAGCTTTCTTGCATCGAGGCTTGAAAACATGCTTAGAAGAAAGATGATGTATACCAAGAACACGATGTTGTCGCAGTAGAGCTTCATCAGTTGCTTGCTTTCGTCAAGCTTCTGGATAGACAATGCATTGGCGCCCCCAAAAAGCATGGCTAGGAACATTGCCCACACCAGGTACAACTCGCTCCCGTTGTTTTGTCCTTTCATCAATCCCAGTGTGTAGGAGACTAGTGTGAAGGATAATATAAACACCCCTTCAACTCCATATCTGATAATGATACTCTGAGATTGACGCCGCCTCGGCGCTCCAATGGAGCGGGCAATCATAAACACAGCAGCCAGGATCATGCAAGTTTGCACACGGTAGACCATCTGGACTGGCTTCAGAATTGAGTTGATCCAACTCACCGAGCAGCTCTTGCATACTTCTGCTGTAGTTGTATTCATCTCTCTGCATACATATTGAAGTAGAGAGTGTACAATTAGAACTACAGTAAAGACAAATATATAATATATAATTATATGTGGAAGATGTCTATTTTTCACATCAAAATTTGTGACTGGCTCACATTTTCCACAACCCCGAGCCTCCTTTGATTCAAAGGATTTCCTAAGGAAGTTTGAAGGAATTGGAGCCCGGGGAATTTTCCTTTCAATGGTGTTTGATTCACGGGATTGTAACATGGATTAGCTGAATAAAATACCAACTCATAATTCAGACCAAATTATCACATATTATTAAATGAATAAAAGACTAACTCATAATTCAGACATACTTAGTATGGCAAGATCCTAGGTAGTCGACTCGATAATTGTTTCAAATAAGTGACATAGGTAATACACTATAATAACTAAAAGAATACTCTTAAAAACAATCTGGTGCGTACATCATCACACAATTATGAACCTATAAGCTTCAAACCAAATCCAGATTAATGCGGCAACAAAAACTGGGGTATATTCATTACTAACTACCGCTCGACATGCTTGTCAGTAATGATATTATCTCTGAATAGTAACGACCTCTAACATGAGTCGTCGATTTATTAGATGGGTAAAAGATATACTCACAAATGACCAATGAATAGCACATGTGTTAGCCTAATTAATTGGAGTTTTAAATAAAACACATGATGATTGGTGGAGGGAAGCAACATGTCGAATTAAAGTGGGTATTAATTAACTAAATTGCATCATATACTTTGAAAATTCTGGTTTTGGAATTGCATCCTATAAACCGGGATGGAGGGAGTACTATCAATCTTAAATGTGTTTAAGTATGTATTAAAAATTACAGGATACTTTCTTTTAAAAGTGTGACAAATTATACATACTTTTGGATGAGTAAAACATCAACTCATAGTTAAGATATGCATTAATTATGTATTGACATTACCTCATCATAATGGGTACACCAACTCATAGTTAAGACAAACTTCAACAAATAATGAAATATTATTATTAGCGTACATAGATAGTTGTATGGGGAAAACATGTTCAAAACCTACATTGAACACCAAATTCTATACATCAAGGTTGGTATTATATTAAGGTGTATTAAATGTTCATATTAAATTGTTTGTATAAAATAATGATAAATTGTATGTATTATTAAATTAATATTTTAATCTAATCGAACTATCTGAAATTTATGGGATGGGTAAAACACCAACTCATAGTTCAGGAAAACTAATATGTCAAGACTGATTATATTTAGTTTAGTTATATTATAGACACATATGAAAGTATTGCTGAAATACAAAAAAATCTAGTGATTGGGGGGGGGGGGGGGGGGGGCATTATTATAGCACATAAAGAAATATGAACCTGATTTGTTTTTGTTAGCCAAAAGGTAAGCTCCCATAAGTCAAACCCACCAAAAATACGATCAAATGTATGCATTTTTTGAAACTCTGAAACAACTTTTGTATAACCAATATTTATTTTATACTAGGAAAAGAAGCTGAAATAGGTATGTGCGAAGTGAGTTAATTATTTGACTGGGGGTGCTGACCCACCCCCGTGTCACCAAAATGTCTCTCTTTACAAAATATTGAGAAATTGTTTAGTTACAACAGTACTAACCAAATTATCTCATACCTGTGGAATGAGTAAAACGTAATTTTTCTTTGCTGGGTTCGGTCTGAATAAATTTTTATCTCATATTATCTAATGTTTGAGATAACTTGAGATAATTATCCCGTCTAATTACTTGAAATGATGCAAGAGTTATTTTTTTGAGAAAACAAATGATGCAAGAGATGCAACTACGTGAAGGGTTTCGCTTTGCTGGGCTCGGTCCGTCGCCCGATGAAGCCAGTAGACAACACTAAAAAAAAAGCAAGTTGGGCCAGACTTGACACATACCGAGCCAAAAAAAAAAAATTGCAGATGATAGGATGAGATAATTTTTACGCCCAAAGCCATAGATCCACCCCTGTATGTGTGCATGATTCTTTTCAAGATTTTACAAAACTTAGTGAGTCTAACTCACGTGTTGGGAGAAGCGAGTCATATGTTCAAATTTCCCTGAGCGCAAATTTAGGTTCCTAACCGTCAAAAAAAATTAGGTTCATATATTCTTGAGGACCATTGGACCAAACAGGACAATCCTTGTGCTTATACTATGTATCCTTAAGGGCTAGATTTGGGGCATAACCAAGATTAAATGGTCCTCAAGGATCATCTCTAAGTGAACAAATTGTGTTTAGCAGAAGTCCATTTGTCGAAAACAAAAGTTTCTATGTGATCTATAAAGTGTATGCACGGGAAACATGTATTCATTTTCCATTTTTATTATTTGGCACATATCCTAAAGGGGGATGGACTGCATCATATTTCGAGTCCAGGCATACCTAGGACAAGCTTAACATTCTCGTTATGATAGCAGAACATGTAAATAATAGTCACTTTATATGAGGTAGAGTAGAGGGAGTGGCGTTTTTTCTAACCACATTACAGTAGGCGTTGCTTTTGAAAAAGCTGTACTTTTTGTAATTCTTCTTTCTGTTCTTGACTATGTGCATCCGTAGTGCTGTAAGGCAATGCATTGGTGCAGAGTTTGGGTGTAATTGGCATCTCTGCGATATTAATATATACGTTTATCTAAATAAAAGTTGGACGGTTTGACACCCGGGAGAATATGCTCTCGGTTTTTAAATATGATGTAACACATTTAGAAATGTTAAAACAATGGAGAACTTGTCTGTGGCAAGATGGTTAGGTGGGTGGTTGTACCCCAGCCCACCAGAGTTCAAACCCCAGGTTTGACGCTGGAGTTTCTCAGTTAGGCGGAATATTCTTCAGTGGGAGGCGACGTTCTCGTCGACTGCGAGGCGCCTGTGGTGACTTCGTCAATCTCAAGACCTGACTCGTCGGCTCAGTTTCTCGGAGGTGCTCATAGGGATAGGGTGTGCATGCGTTCATAGAGGTGAGTGTGCGCGTGTGTATGAGCGCTTGCGTTGTACTGTGTTTCTCAAAAAAAATATCAAAACAATTTGACAAAAAAGTTTGTACATACATATTGACATTATATGTATTAAGTAAAAAGCCGACATTGTTGTGTTTGTGCTAAAAAGGTTTCCCCCCAAAGATATTATTTTGTTATTATATACTTGCCACAAAAAAAATTGTTTCCACGAAATTTGGCGTGCGCACATTGAATAAAAACTATGGATTTTTTTAACATTTTGGAAACATTTTTTTGTGCCAGAAGCATATACTTCCATGTGTCAAAGTGAATTTTACGTAGAGTAAAGGTGTTGTTGTAAATTGCTCAAAGTCTCAAATGACATGTGTATATTTCTTCTTTCAGAAGCAGAAGCCAGTAGCGTTAAGGGGGTGTTTGTTTGGGTTGTGTCTGGCTGGCTGTAGCTGGTTGTGGTGCTGTGTGGAGAAAGCTGATGTACATAGAAAGTTGCTTTTCTGTGTGTCACTATTTGGTGATTTGGCTGGTTGTGTAGATGTGTGTTGAGAAATTGTCTAGAATATTCTCAAACACTTTTAAAATATGTATATTTACTAATTAAAGTGTAGTAGCGATATTTAGTACTGTAACATTTGCATTACATGAACCTAAATTTTTACGCGTAGAAAAACTTGCTAATATAGAATACAGCGCTAGCACTAGTCGAGAAATAGCATGAGCCACCAGTAGGACTTTTGAAAAATGAAACGAGAAAAGGAAGTAGCACTACTAGTTTCTTTAACGAGAGTAGGCAAGTAGCAGCACTACGACGGCAGCATACGCTAGGAGACAACGTGTTGCGCGCAACACGGACAACCCACGTCAAAGCGAGAAAAGGTTCGGTGGCATTCCAACGTAATTAAGAAGAACGACATGGGTTAATAGAAATAACGGTTCAGTTTTGATCAATAGCTGCGGGAAGCACCTTTCTGGCCGCAGTGTAAGGTTTGGATTTTTGGTGGCTTCATAGTGAAAAAAGCAGGCAAAATGAAACAAACAGCCGGCGGTGGCTGCAGGCTTTGCCAAAGCCATCTTCCTAATTACACTACGTATTTCAAATATAAAGATCTGAGTATACTTATTTCAAATTTCACTAGTAGAAAAAAGTTTATAGGTGAAGTTTTTTTTGTGACGCACCAAATTGCATGCGCCACAGAAAAGCCTTTTTGTGGTGCATCCTTTTGCATGCGCCACAGAAAGTCATATTTCTATGGCGCATGGTTTCGGGTGCGTCACAGAAATATGACTTTTTGTGGCGTATGAGATCGGGTGCGCCACAGAAAGTCGATATTATGTGGCGCATCAGCTGGGTGTGCCACAGAAATGGACATTCTGTGGCGCATCAGGTTGGGTGCGCCACAAAATGTACGCATTTTTGTGGGGCGCATGGGGTCCCATACGTCACAAAATGGCGCATCAGAAAGTTTACACACAGATCCCCCTGGATCGTCTTTTCAAGATTGCGGCAAAAAGATGAAAATGAAAAATTGTTTAAAAAATTCCATCATTTGAAATATGGTTAGGTATTAGTGTATACTTCGTGTAACATATTTGAAATATGAGTTTTGACCTTTTATGCAAAATCACTATAAAGAAAGTCGAAACGGTCGTCAAATATGAAAAGTAAAAAGAGTTATTTCAAAATGATTGTTTTTCTCAGCAAAATCAAAAAAAAGAAAAAAATCTGTGACGCATGGGGTTAGGATGCGCCACATAATTGTTGGGCGGGAATTTTTTTCGAACCGGAGCGGCCAACTCCCTTATCCTCTCCCTTCTCCCATTTCCTTCTCCTCTCCTCCACTTCTTTTCTATCCCCTTCTCCTCTCCTCCACTTCCCTTCTCCTCTCCACTTCTCCTCCCCTCCACTTCCCTTCTCCTCTCCCCTTCTCCACCAACTCCGGCTTCGACCTCCTCCTCTCCTACTCCGGCGACCACCTCCGGCGACTTCGACGATGACCTCCTCCTCCAGCGACTTCGATGGCGACCTCCTCCTATGGCGACCACCACAACCTCCTCCTCCGGTGACCTCCTCCTCCTCCACCGCCGACCTCCTCCTCCAGGGGCCTCCTCTTCCTCCTCCGGGGGCCTCCTCTTCCTCCTCCGGTGACCTCCTCCGGCAAGCTCCTTCTCCTCCACCCACCTCCGGCGACCACCTTCTACACCCACTTAGGACGACCTCCTCCTCCGATGACCACGTGCTCCGACGAAATTCCGGCGAAAAACGGGCGGCACCAGATCCAGATTTGGATCTGGCCGCCATTTTTTAAAAATTCAAAAAAAAATAGTGGCGCACCTAAGTGGGGGTGCGTCACAGATATGTTTCTGTGGCGCATGGTGGTAGGATGCGCCACAAAAATATATTATTGTCGCACCGGGTGGGTGCGTCACAGAAATATATTTTAGTGGCGAGATAACTGTGGCGCACCCCCCATTTTCCTTGGTGCGCCACAGAAAGGGTAAAAGGTGCGTCACATATAGCTATTTTTCCACTAGTGTTTGCCCCAAAAAATGCGTAGCCTATATAGTATAAAGAATTTTACATTGCTATTTTTCACGCTTGTAGTATACATCATCGAGAACATGTCTGATATGTTTCAGATATTTTTGAAACTTATAGAACAGACTGAGCAGTGGTGCTCGATCGGGAGGCAAAGTGACTTTTCGTGTTGGTAAAACCTGCTAAAAGCAGATGTGTTTACTTAAGCTTGTTCCTAGAATCAGAAATATATATGTAACACAATACGAAACACACAAGATGATATATCTAAGTGGGTAATATATTCTTTTCCAAGGAGACAGTCAGACAGGCCGTAGAGGATTCCTACAGATCGAGGACAGTGAACCATATGGAGCGTGTGTGAACCAGGTAATCCTATTCTTCACTGAATGGACTCGCTAGATAATCCTGTACTTTTCCTCTCTTCTAATCAAACGGCATATATCAATAAATTCACTTTGTCTAAAAAATCAAACGGCATAATGATAGCGCCTGCCTTTAACCCTAAGAAAACTCACTCGATAATAATTAAACTGAGATGAGGAAACGGAGCAGTGACGATTGAGCAGCAGTACAATCATTACCGTAGAGATATAGAACTTGGTCTCCGTCCAGCAGCGCGGTGGTTTCAAGAAGGAACGCAGAGAGCGAGGAAAAATAAGTCTACCTAGACGATGCACATAGCGAGGGCGAAGGAAACATGCAAGCAGCTGGGTGGCATCTCTTGCATGCAGCTTTCCTGGGCGTCGTCTATCTCTTATCGCTAGCTTCTTGCTCCTCAGTCCTCACAAGTAGAAGTAGCTACCCCTGGCCCGGCCCTGGTCGCTGTCTCAGTCCTCCCCTGGCCTATATCCAGGGGCAGTATGGAATTTGAGCAAGTCAAGCCCTGGTCTGCACGCCAACGCCAAGTGCGAATACGACCTGCCACTGCCCGCGAACCCGCCCTAATATCGGCGCAGGTGATTACCAGTACTACTAGCTAGCTAGTGGAACTCGATGCAGCTGCAGCTGCTGTCAGTCTTGCTTGCTCGAGCAGCGCCGCCGCCGCGAGGCGCGAACCACATGTACGCCGCGCGACAAAGGCATCCTGAGCAGGTTCCTCGGTGTCTATCTCTTATCTGATTATCTCTCCCTTCTTCCTCCTCAAACGTAGCTATCCACCATCTCTGTCCTGTGTCTTGCCCTGCTCATCTTCAGAATCTCAAAATATTGTTTGCAAGACTTGTCATCCTCTCTACTGGATTGAAAGTGAACTGTAGTAAGAGCATCCACTATGCCTATTAATATTCCGTTATTGTACTATAGGTCTATAGCTGATCAGCAGGTAAGGATTCGAGACTTAACAAAAAAAAGATGTCCTCACGTGTTCCATATATAGTGCTTCTTCGACCACGCACGCTGACGGGCTCGGCCTCTCTCATCCTCAGATAAATTGCTACTGTTGATGCACGCTTGACCCGAAGGTTATGGCAAATCGTAGCACAACTCCAGCTCCTGCACAACATCTCCTCCATTGGCTTGGTGCCTCGGTCAAGCTGGCATCGGTAGCTAGAAGCTGCGATATGTGAAAATTATATCTGGATGTAAATCATTTATTTCGAATCCGACACCACTACAAGAAGCAATGTCCAATTTTCGCTTTTTTCGATAAAGGGCGTTTTATTACTTAAAAAGTTTAAGCGTTTACACCCAGCCTCAGTCCAATTTTCGCATACCACCTTTCATCCGTCACAAACAAACTGCCACGGTATTCTTTGATCATATGAATAAATAAAACGATGTATTTGCTCACCCTCATGGAGCCTGAACTGAGAAACATACCACTGATTAACAGCTGATTAGATAGTATAAGTTTTTCTTTCACTTGTACACACGTACATTGTAACATACATACCCACACCTTATGGTACTACCAATAGTACATATAAAGCATACAACAGAAAATAGAGTTTTCAAAAGGAAGTACAACATATAATTGTAATGTTACACCACATCAACAAGCACACAGCCGTTATATAATGCAATGACTTCAGTTACAAAATCCTATAAGATACGTGACCTGACGGAATAGCCTTGCCTTCAGACCTTCATTTAGCTCTCCTTCATCTAAGGAACTGCGGTAGATGCAGCAGCAGCAGGGCGCTCCAGGATGCCGGCGTGCATAAGCATCGCCCAGACGTGAGTCAGAAACTCGCCTCCTTGAGGAAGCAGTTCTATGTGACCCGCTACATTATCAGATGGTGCGATATACACCAACATCTCTGCCCAAAGTTCGGCTAATAGTTCCCACCGGGTCTCGGGATTTCCCATTCTCTCTAGTGCCTTCCCCAGCTCGACACCCTTGGCCAACAGTTGTGCAGAAGGTGCCCCTCCTACAGTTGGAGCAACTACATTCTGCAGCTCCTTGAGTTTTTCATACTTCTTCCTTGGCGAAACGAGATCTGTAAGCGCTGTTTTTGCTTCTAGCTCCAGCTCACCAAGTGTACACTCTGACTCTATCGGACTACCGGGAAGCAATGTGGGGGCAAAAGCGACCAAGTATGCGACATACTTGGACAACCTAGTGGCAACACCTACGTTCGGGTTCACATAAGTTTCATCTGAGATTTCACAGTAGCGAGTCGCAACGTGCCATACCAGTATGACGTGAGTGAGTGTAAATTCATCGCCCATCTGGCATGCCCAGCTTAGCTCATCACTCATGCCATGTCTCATCACCGCTGAGGCTCCATTTGATAGATGTCCAGTAATTGATTTCCTGATAGCACATGCAACTGCATTCTTCAACTCCATTGACAACTCTACTGGTTTGCCTGCTTTTCCACTTGGAAGGAGATTCTTCAACCGATCCCAGTAGCTAGAACTAGAACTGACGAAATCAACGACAGAGTACTGGCCAAGGTCGTTGCGCCAATAGCGAAGCCATTTTTTCTTTCTTTCAAAAAACCAGAGAAGCTTCTCGATACAGGCATTTCCTTGCCATGCTGGACTTGTTACGTAATTGCAGACCCAGGATACCTTTGCCCAATCCGTGACAAAATAAGACCCTATATGTAGTAACTGAAATATTGACAGTACACCCAACGCTACCGTGGTGATCACGACATCATGTGAACTGATTTCGACCAACCGATTATCCAAAAGAGAAGGGTGTGTGTCCAGAGTACAAAGAGACCATGTACCGCCTGCTATACAAGCAAATGTGAGGGTGAGTGAAATAGCACACCACCCTACCTGTCCGAGATACATTATGGCAGCATACCTGGTGAAGAAGAAATCATAGAGAAAAGCCAGTTCTGCTTCAATCACTTGGAATGCTCTTTCATATCCTTGCTCAGTTCGCAACAGCAGTCCATCAAGAACAAGAGTACGAGTCTTGTCGAGCTTAGATTCAGGACAACTGTAGCCAAAGTATCGCCGAACCACAAGGTGGAACAAGGCGAACGAGAGACATAGATCCTTGAGATGACGGATAGGACGAGAGCTATTGGAAGATGACAATATACCAATGTTGTCGTACCAAATTGTATCCAATGTTACTGGTATACCCGTGTGGAGGAGAACACTGTACTTGTATCCCTTCATAGTAACAGGATCATAGGACGTGCTGAGTTGGTGCTCACGCTTCATATAAAGGGCCAACCACTTAATGCCGTTTTTCGACGATGGCTTGCTCGCTAGAAATGCGGAAAATACCAGTTCCAAAAATTTAATTGATATCAGAATGTCCAAGACAGTGATATAGAACCAATACGAACGGATACGACTAACCCTGCCGAAAACGGCCGAGATAGCTAAGGCGTTGAACAATACGTAGGTGCAATAGAGCTTAAACGGTTGCTTGTTCTCATCGAGCTTCTGAACAGACAATGCAATTGTTCCCCCAAAAACCATGAACAGGAATATTCCCCACACCAGGTACAACTGGCTCGTGACTATTTGCCCTCTCATCAATCCGAATGTGTAGGAGAGAAGTGGCAAGGTCAATGCAAACACTCCCTCGACTCCATACCTGACAATAATACTCTGAGACTGACGCCGTCTAGGAGATAGAATGATAAGAACAATCATAAACACGGCCGCCACAATCACGCACTGTTTCACACGGTCTACGCCCTCCCTTAGATGCAGATATGTGTTGATCCAGTGTTCTGTGCTGTTTCCGCATGCTTTCATTTCTGTAGTTGTATTCATGTCCCTGCATACGTATCCACGTAGAGAGTGGGGAACTCGTTAATACAGCAGTAAGAGCATCTCTAACAGAGCTTTCAAACTCAGACACTCAAATAAATTTTAAGGTTCAACTTTTTCGAGAATTCTACTCGGAAGAACGAGCAACACATAGCAAAAACCTTAAACAGAACTGGAAATATTTTAATTTTGACGGGAACAAACTAGAGTTCTTCCCCGATTCATCACCGATTCATAGCAGAGAATTGTTCATCACCGATCCATACATAATTAAACATTGTTCTACACTAATCCAAAATCTAAACTAGATTAGAAGGTCACCGCCTAACCCTACTGCCAAAATTTGGCTCACTGGAGCCTCGAATACGGCGGCGACGCGGTGGAGACCGAGGACCTTCATTCCTCGTCGGAGACGAGATCGATGACGTCTTCGGCGTCGGCCTCCCAGTAGGCCTTCTTCTCTGCGGCGACCCGGTTTGCCTCCAGGGCTTGGTGGAGGTGCTAGCGCTTGAGCTCCCCTCGCCGATGAACACCTCGCGGCGGCAACGGGCATCACGCAGGCGGTCGAACTCCTCGACCTCACGGCGGTAGAACCCCCTTGGCACCGGGAGGTTGCGGTTGCTGAAGCGACGGGCTCCGCGCTTCCTCCCTCCGTCGCTTGCCACCACTTCCTTCCGCCGCTCCTCTGAGAAGTCGCCGTTGAATGGGTCGCCGCCGCGCGGCGGCGTCGAGCTCGCGCGCTTGCGGCTCATCTGGTGGATGCGGGTGGTGGTGGATCTGCTCCGGCGGAAACGGATTGCTCGTCGGAGAAGAGAGAGGGGAGCGGCGGATTTCACTGTCGGCGGCGGGGGCGGATAAGGATTACGACCTAGAAATGCCCTCGCGTCCGTCATAAATAAGGATCTCCGCGCCGGCCCGATGGGCGCCCTTATTGCGTTACGGTCGGGGCCGAGTTTACGGACACTGCTACAGCCCAAAAAATGACTCGGCCCGTTAACTCGCCAGACTCGGGCTAAACCCTAAGCATCCACGTGGAGTGTGCAAAATAACGTGCATGAATCTTCTACTAAACCCTAAACCCTAGAATTTCGCAATCAATTAATCATAGATCTTCTGTTAAAACAATATGCAGACAAGCCACCACATGCTTCCACATAAACTAAATTATACTCTCTCAATTCCAAAAGGGGCAGACCTAAAACAATCAACCTGGTGTCGAAGACATACAAAATTTTCACCTAAAATTTGGGATATCAACCCGGCGGGCGGGTGGGTGGGGTGGCAGACCACTAGTTTCTAGTACCTCAGTTTCTCTCTAGTCTAGTTATCAGCAACGTTCTCATTGCTCATGACTCGATTTCTTAAAGAAACAGATGAGAGGTAAAAAATAAAAAGTGATTAAGAAGGAATCATTGATGAATGAGCAGCGGGGGATTATTCATTGATTACCGTTGAGAGCTTGGTCGTCGCCGTACGTCCTGCTTCGCGGTGGATTTGGCAGCTGCAAGAAGGAAATAACAGAGCAAGAAACATTAGGCTTCATTGGACACAGAGCTTTCAGGTCGACGAAAAGCAACAAATGAAACATTGACAAGGCTGGGAGCTTACGGCGGGCACGGCAGACCGGGATTGCTTATCGGCGTGCGGCGGTGCGGGAGGCCGACGAGGGCTACTGTAGTTATCTCTGCGTCTTTCTCACTCTCCCTCTCAAGCCTCAGAGGTAAATATCAAACGGGCATCATATCACGTGCAGCTCCAATCTCGATGTAGCTGAGTGAGTCAGACCACGACCACTAAGTACGGCTGATCCTTTTCTTTTTCCCAAGTGTGGCATCGATAATATTGGCATCCGGAGAGAGAGGGGTTTCAACTTTCAACCACGAAGTAAAAAAAGTTAAAAAAGAGGAACACAGTTGCACATCGAGCATCATTATGTTCTTTTTTTCTTTCAGAAATGAAACTTGTATCAGTTTATCATCATGGGTAAACGGACCGAGGAAGCTTGTATCAGCATGCAATCTTGCTCCTCTTACTCCGTCATGTAACATCTCGAGAAATGTGCCAACCAAAACGACAAGGATGACACATAGTCTTCAACTGTGAGCAATTATTCAGAAATGATATACTGTTGCAAAGCTTTGGGCTCTAAAGGAGACATATATAAGCAGTCTAACAAAGATAGCAACAACCACCGGTAAATTGAAAATGCGGCACACAAAGAGTGATTCCGTCCCGATACAACCACATCAGGTAGTGAAAGCTGTCTTCCGCCATCCACCGTGCCGTATCATTCCTTGAATGGAGTTAGATCGATATTGAACGACTTCTTCCCCTTGGTGACTCGCTTTGCACAAGGAAAAAGAACAGTTTTGGGCTGGGGGCCGCCCCCCGACCTCAATATAGCTCCGCCCCTCGTATACCTTCCATCCTTCAACAACAAACTGCCACAATATTCTCTGATCGTGAGTTCGTGACCAAAATACAATGACAATGGTGTACTCATGGAGCCTGGACTCAGAAACATACCACTCAATAACAGTTGATTAGCTACCTGGTAGTTTTTCTTCTCAACTTACACGCACGTACATACACATCCTGACATCCACACCATGGTACTACCACTACTAGTAAACGTACAATAGCTAGATAATAGAGTTTTCAATAGGAATTCAGTACAACACATAATCGTAATCTTACACCAAATCAACAAGCACGTGGTCATCACAACCTAACGACCTCAGTTTACACAAATCATCTTGCTCCTTCATCTAAGGAACTGCGGTAGCAGCAACAGCAGCAGGGCGCTCCAGGATGCCGGCGTGCATTAGCAAAGCCCAGATGTGCGTCACAAACTCGCCACCTGCTGCTAGAAGGTCTATGTGACCGGCTACATTGTCAGACGGTGCAATATACACCAAAATCTCTGCCCAGAAATCTGCCATCAGATCCCACCGCGTCGCGTGATCCTCCATACTCTCCAGTGACTTACCTAACATGACACCCTTGGTCAGCAGTTGTGCACAAGTTGTCTCTCCAGAGATTGCATCAGCCACATTTGACTGAACTGCAGCGGTTACAGTTTGCAGTTCTCTAAGCCTTTCATACTTCTCCCTCGGCGAGACGAGGTTTTGAAGCGCCCCTTTTGCTTCTCTTTCAAGATCGTCCAGCACACACTCTGTCTCTATTGGTCTGCCTGGGAGCAACGTGGGGGCAAAGGCGACCAAGTATGCACAATACCTGGACAAGCTAGTGGCAACAAATTGGTTAGGAATCACATCATTTTCACCTGGGCATTTTATCACTTCGGTTATCTCGCAGTAGCAAGTAGCGACGTGCCATACAAGTATGCTATGAGTGAGTGTAAATGCATCATCGATCTGACATGCCCAGCATAGCTCATCACTCATGCCGTGTCTCATTAGTGTGGACTCTCCATTTGATAGTCGGCCAGTGAGTGAGCTCTTGATAGTCTGCGCGACTGCCTTCTTCACCTCCATTGACAATTTTATGGGCTTGCCTGCTTTTCTACTTTGAGAGAGCTGCATCGACTGATCACGATAGCTGGAACTGAAGGAATCAAGGACCGAATATTGACCAATGGTGTTACGCCAATACCGAAGCCATCTGTGAGGTCTTCCTAGAATAAAAAGAAGCTTCTCAACATAGGCATTCCCTTGCCATGATGGATTTGTTACGTACTTACAGACCCATGATACCTTTGCCCAGTCGGAGGCACAGTAAGACCATATCTCTAGCAGCTGAAATATTGTTAGTGCAACCAACACTATCTTGGCGACCGTGACGTCACGTGTGTTGGTCTCTACCAAAAGATCATCCACAATAGAACGGTGTGTGTTCAAATCACTAAGAGACCAATAGCCCACCCCTATACTGATAAACGTGAGGGCGAGTGAAATAGCATAATACTGTACTTCTTTGCCATACATAATGAAAGCATACTTTGTGAAGAAGAAGTCATAGAGGAAACCCAACTCTGCTTCAATCACTTGGAATGCTCTTTCATAGTCTTGTTCCGTTCGCAAAAGACCATCAAGAACAAGAACTCGAGTCTTGTCAAGCTTGGATTCAGCACAAGTGTATCCAAAGTATCGTCGAGCCGTAAGATGGAACAATGCGAATGAGAGGCATACATCCTTGAGACGACAGATAGGAGGACTGTCAGAGGAGGACAAGACACCGATGTTTTCACACCAGATTTTCTCCAATGTCACCGCTCTTTCTCCCAATATGGTTTTCCCCTGGTGATTGAAAACCATGTACTTGTACCCCTGCATTGTACGAGGGTTGTAGGACGTGCTGAGTTGGTGCTCATGCGTCATGTAGACAACAAGCCTCTTGATGCCATTCTCTGACGATGGTTTGCTTGCTAAGCCTATGGCACCCCAGCGTCCAATAACTTTAGATGGCAACAGCAAAACCACGGCCATGGGTACGTAACTACTGTACTGAAGCTCTTTAAAGATGGTGGCAAAGATGGCTAAAACTGCGCCAATGTAGAACATGAACAAGAGGAGGTCACAATAAAGTTTCATCGATTGCTTGTTCTCATCGAGCTTCTGCACAGACATTGCGTTGGTACCTCCATAAAGCATGGCAAGAAACATCGCCCACACTGGGTACAATGCGTTCTTGATGATTTGTCCCTTCATCAATCCCAGAGTGTAGGAGATAAGTGGGAAGGACAATATAAACAGTACGTCAACTCCATATCTGATAATGGTGAACTGAGATTGACGCCTCCTGGGCGCAAAAATGGCAAGGGCGATCATAAACACAGCAGCCAGGGTCACGTAAATTTCCACATGGTCTACACCCTTCCTTGGCTTCAAATATGTGTTGATCCAACTGACCGTACAGCTGTTGCATAGCTCTTGCAATTCCCGTTGTATTCATCTGTCCCTGCATACAGAGGTAGTGTGCTATGAATACATCATCACACAGCAGACTTAATCTGTCTCCTAATGCAGGTCGAACACTCTCACTACATCCTTTTGCAAGAAAATAAATAAGGAGTACTTACTAAATCTCCGGCCAGGCCTGCAGGACAGGGAAGTTCGTCGGCTGATAGATATCCGTAGAGAGACAGGGAAGTAGGAGAGGGCACTAAAGCAGGAAGTGTAAGTGCACGTCAATAATTGGAACCACAAACTGTTCCAACGTGGCCCAACATTTACTCGTTCGCTTGATGACAAATGATGCTATCAATGCACTGTGTCAATAAAATCTTGTCGCCCAAGTGTCTCAGCATCGGTCTGGATTTGATATGACCCTACCTCTGCTGAATCACGAACTGCATACTTAGAGCCTAGTTGTGCATTTTTAAAGCGTTTGGGGAAACTTGGCACCTTCAAACTATAATTAGGGCCTCCAATTTATTTTACCATGTACAACCCCAAATCATCACTTCTATTTGAAAAAAAAAGACACTAGCATCATTATGTTTTTTTATAGAAATGAAACTTGTATCAGTTTATCATCATGGATAAACGAACGGAGGAAACTTGTATCATCATGCAATCTTACTCCTCTACTCCGTCATGTAACATCTAGAGAAATGTGCCGAATCGGAGCAGTTGAAAATACATGCAGATACAAGCAGAAATGTGCTCTAAACAGGCAGTCGAGCAAAGATAGCAGCAGCCACTGGTAAACTGAAAATGTGACACACAAAGAGTGATTCTGTCCTGATACAACCACATCAGGTAGTGAAAGGTGTCTTTCGCCATCCACCGTGCCATATCATTCCTTGAATGGAGTTAGATCGATATTGAACGGCTTCTTTCCCTTGGTGACTCGCTTTGCACAAGGAAAAAAGAACGGGTGAGTTGAAAGAAAGAAAGATTTGGCTTTCACTATACCGAAGGAAGGATATCTAACTTACAGCAATCGCGATCAATTCCTCCAATAGCTCCTCCAAATTGCGCAATGGCTATAAACAATGTGCAGAAAAGTGATATGTGAGCATATCATCACGCAGCATGAGTAATGCAAATATGAAGAAAAAAAGGAACAAAAGGATTGCAGCATGAAATGTCTCAGAGGCAATAGAGAGGTTACCCATTGGGTTGGCCCGTCGCATGGTGAACTCAAGGGGTCATCATGTACCTATCACAGAATGTATCTTTGTGGATCATAACAAGAATGCAAGGTAGAGAAGAGAAAGCAACATCATAGCTTCATCTACCTCCATGAAAATACCATCAACACCAACTGCAACAGAAGTCCTTGCGATGCATGGTATAAGCTCCCGTAAGCCTCCACTAGCAACGCCACCACCATCAAGCTTACAAGAAAGAATCAGCCCAGTTAAACAAATTAAAACCCTCAGAAAACAGGCATGTGTGTTAACTACTTGAGATGAGGTTTAATTAGGTCATCAATATTTTAGTAGTTAACTTGTTTAGCAAAGAAAAAAGGGGAAAACATAATTCACTTAAGGTTGAGCAAAAATGCCTGCAAGAGGACAATTAGCTTACACCAAGAGAGGCATATTGGAAATAGGTGGGTATACCTTTTTCCCAGCTGGTTGTTGTAGAGCATGTGTTACATCAGCTACCTGAAAATGCATGCTTCTCTATCAACGATCTATGTCATTGGTCATGCTACATTGGCACATTGCTACTACGACATAAGAAGATAGTTGAATATACAAAAACTGAAGTGCAAAGTAAGAGCATCATCTGGTTCATGTCTAACCAACATCCATTCATTATCGACAACTAACAACAGAACAAGACAACCTAGACTATGTCAGCCATGTCAAGGCAAATGTGCCTGGAGAAAAAAAACTGAATGCTTAAGCACTTTGACACTAAAAAGGCGCCATCTTTTAGTTATGATAGTAGATGCAATGTTGCAAAACATGATAATGCTCTTTTCAGAAATATCATGCCGTGATGAATACCAAATTTCCAAACCTACCCAATGTCGCCACTGACAACCTAGACAGAGCTGTTAATCACATAGAAACAAGATGGATATATGCTTATGCATATGGACAAAGGTAAGGTGCAAATACTTACAACTGGGCAATTTGCTTCCCTTAGCCACTCAAAGTTCCTTGGATCGACAATAAGATCATCTGTGTGTACAATGAAAACAACAGAAGATATTGCTAAATTAGGTATCTATTAGAAGGAAATCATGAACACTGCATAAAAACTATCAGACGGTTTATTATTATGTGAAATCTGAATAAGGAGACAGATATTTGAGCTCCCTCCAGTAGACAAAACGGTTGGCGTTGTTACGTTTTTGCATGGCAGCTGGACTGCAGGCTGCCCCAACCTGACTTTTGCTATATTAGTGAATTCAGACACACAAAATGCCTTGACCCTGAGACCTATTTCAAGAGATGTTTATCCCTCACATGCCACGTGTTCATTTTTTCTGCATCTAGCTGCTCCATGGAAACCATCACTATTGCCCATGCCACATCATATTTGAGTGTCGTATTCTAGCTCCAGATGATCACAGAGCATATCATATAGTCTAATTTGATTGTGTGTTGTCTTATTTATTTGTGTATATATTCATTTTTTCTCTTATTGATTTATTATTGAAGTGGGTGGTGCATAGAAAAGAGAGCCAAAAGATGCCTTAACTGTAGCCAAACATGGTGCCACGCTCACAGACCATCACATTTTGATTTCCAGCAAGTCTAATTTTCTCAGCAGAGTTGGCCATAACCTGGAAAGGTACAGGATCACTTCGACCAATGTATACACAAAAACACCAGGAAAAGTAGTATAACTGAATCTTGTACAGCAACAGAATGACAGATGCTTGGTGTGACATTTTCCATTGAAAATAACCACAAATATCAGTAGCACAAGCACATAACAGATATTTGGCTGCCGAAAGCTCCATCCTGAACAATGGCCTAGCCAGACTGACACACGGTGACTGATTGAACTGGAAACTTTCCTACACAAATGATATTGTGTGACATTTTCTAGAACATTAATTAAACTGACCCTGAATGTCTTTAGGCTAACGCTAAATCAAACAATGGCGCCAGCAATAATGTACCTAGTGGCGTCAGTACCATCTATTGATTGTATAAGGAACCCACAAAAATTGTGATTCAATATTTCTACTATTTGACCAATATTTAGTTATTTATTATGCAAATAATATACTAAAAATAAATTTAGGATTAAAGTAAAGTTTTTTATAATATTCCAACTCAAACCCTACCTTCTTCGAATCAACAGTTAGAGCACTTAATTAAAAATTTGACAAGACTGCCAGATCAAAATGCAACTTACAGAAGGAGCACAGAATTGTCCTTTCTTGATATTGATAATTTTCCCAGTCTTAGCAGCAGCCACTAAAAGATCAGTCTGTTACCATAGTAATATATTTGTATTAGGCATGCAGAATGAGATATATATAGTGCATATCCATACTTAGATGACAAGTCGTACCGCAGCTGTCTGCTAAAAAAACAAGCATATACTGAAGTTGTACCTGGCGACAGAGGAAAGCTGGAATCTGTATAATATCAGCAACTCTTCCAACAGCTTCACACTGATTTAGAGAATTAGTTAGATAGCATCATCCGTTCACACTTCAGAGAAAATGATACATGGTACTAGATTATGAATTCAAAGAGTGCAGTATAGACATGTAGCAGTACAAAGATCTTTTCAGCATAATAAATCCATGTCCGTTTTTTCATAACGAACATGAAATGCATGAAAAAAGAAGTGGTAACATCTCATAGAAAGAAAACATAACTAAAAGATAACGGTAAGTATGCACAAATATTAGGAAAATGGCATGGCAGAATTTGCTACCAAAACAGAGAAGAATTCCTTAGCATACAGGATTAATAGAACCAAATGGATACCTGCCAGCTTTCATGCACGTCAGTGACCACTGGAAGGTCATATGCCGTCTTCACCTTTTCAAGGATCTGATATAGCAAGGAGACAGAGAGTTATATACAAAAAAGAGACGAAACTTCGAACGATCAAATATAATTTGACATGCCTTTAGGCCTTCTTCCAGACCAGGACCACGGAAGGACTTTGATGATGTGCGGTTTGCTTTATCAAAGCTAGATTTGAACACAAGAGGCACCCCAAGTCTGTCATGGAGAGAGAGAGAAAACAAGTTTAGCTTGGCTCAAGAGTAAACAAAAGCATCATGGTTGGTTGCTCACTTAGTTGTGATGGCTTTGATGTGTTTGGCCATCTTCATCACATGCTCCTCTGATTCAATCACATTGGGCCCAGCCAACAAGAAGAACGGTTGAGCAGCCTGTTTCAAGAATCAGATGGGTCAGTTCCTGCATAGTACCAAGCAAAATAACATGGGTACAGAGAGTATGCAAAACGCAATTCTACGGTTTCCTTCCATGATCACTTCCATCCGTCCACAGAAGACGCAGAAACAGAGAGCAACCGGATGGAGATTTCTCTCTCAACTCGCACGTAGGATACACAGAAACGGGTAAACCCCCTTGAATCCAACCGAACATCTCAAGGACCAAGCATGCCCATCAAACTCATCAAATCATGCGATCCTCACTTCTCAGTGGAACCGCTTGTGCGTCATGTAGTGCATCTCATCAGTGACCACGCATTTTTAAGATTTGCAGTCAGTGTTTCGTGAAAATCGCAGCACTTGCGCCCTGGTTGATTGGCATCTTCAACCAGGAGAACGCTAACGAACCGAACCAGATCTCGGAAACAGAAATCATGCCATCAGTGGTAGTAAGCACCACGCAAGATACACTGTCGGGTGCCGACTATCAGGTATCTATCGTCCCAAGATCACTAATCTAAGCAGCCAGCAAATGGCAACAGGATTCGACAACTCCCTAGCAGAGCCGCTACTCCTAGGCTAGAAGATCGTTTTTTGAAGGAAACTAGAACATCGTTGGCGCGGAAGATACGAACCCCCAGAGAGCACCCGCAGCCCGCGGGGTGGTCGACGAAATGCCGCACCCGACACCGCGCGCGGTACAAGGGGTCGTTCTCGTTACCTTGAGCTGGCCGTACAGCGCCACGGACGCGGCGTCCATTTCTCTCCCCTCCTCGAGATGAGGCCGTCGCCGGGGAGCGCGAGGGAGGAGTGCGTGCCGGAGTGGCTCTGTGGACGGGATCGGTGTGTGAGGGAGGGCCGAGGGGGCGGGGCGTTATGGGGGTACGAGATGGAGACCGGCAACGAACCCATTCCCTGTTGTCTTTTGTATCGAGACCGGCCTGGGATAAGTTTTGAATTTAATTTCCGTTGTCGCGTGCCACACGTGATGAGCTATCTCGAACATGGAATTGAATGTTTGTTGATTCCTAGTAGATTCATGTCGTGTATTTGTTTTTCATTTTTTTTCAGAATATGGATCCGGCTTCTTTCAACACGGCTAGGATCAAATACAGGTGACATCTATCGAACATTATGGGCCAGTGTCAAAAATGCAGGCCAGTCAAAGAAAAATAAATAGAACAAAGATACTACAAAATATACCATGTCGATACAAAAGAAGCGGTGATAAACTTGAAGCAAGTACAAAACAAAATATGTTTTACCAGTATTTAGGTTGAATTACAAATTGACTGTTTGATAAATGCTTGAATTACGAACTTGGATTTAACCTCTTTCTATACAATTTTTGTGAACACCAACGAGCTTTATTGAAAACACAGACAAGATTGCTGCCAGAGTAGAGAATATTTGACCCCAACACGTTATGTCCAACAAAGGTATAACAGAATTTCAGAAAGTAACTTTAATGGTTAACACATCACAAAAGTACCAGCAACGCAGGCGCATTCATAGATAAAAGATGCATTTCCATTATGTTCGTCTGCACAAGGCTCTTTTTTTCTACCCCTCCACAGAACATATTATGGCACCGTCATCAAGGCAAATATATACAAATAATATTAGCATTTGCTTAACCCATACAGAGAGACTGTACAGCCATGGTACAACGCACAGAGACTGATATGGTGCTTATGATGTTACGGTTGGTCTGATGGTTTTAGGAAATTGTGGCACTCCAGCTGCTGCATCTCTCCTCCATTGACTGGGTCAAACTGGCACCGGTAGAAGCTGCATGGAGTAAAAAAAAAGCACATGTCTAGTAAAATTTGTGGCTAGATATCGGACCATAGAAATGTTCACTTTAATGCCCTCACCTTCCATCCATGCCAACAACAGCCACAGTGTTCTTCTCGTGGCCAAACGCAACTATGTATTGCTCGCCTTCATGGAGCCTAAATTGGGCAACAGACCACTCCGAGTGGAAATATTTAGGGAGCACGCCTGCAAGAAATGAAATAGACAAGCTTAGTACTGGACGGAGAACTTAAAAGTGACTACGCACTTGCATCTTGATATCTAGGTCAACTTCATACAATATTATGCAAACAACCACTCAAAGCAAGAAACATATAGTTTGGGAGTGCTCTAAACTATCAGAAAAACAGCCCACGCCCATAGTGAAAAATGCAACATGCTAAGGGATAAAGACCGATCATGCAGTGCTCAATTGCCTGCTTCCAGCAAGAGAGTATCAACCGTCATGCACAAAAATAACTCGGAAAAAACAGAAGGAAGAAGGAAGCATCATGGAAACTAGAGTCCAAAAATCGTCCATGTATAGTACATTTTGAACACTATAAACCTATAAAATATTATAGCCAGTGTCAAACAAGCAGGCTCTCAAAGAAAAACAGATAACCACAAGTCCACAACAATAATTTTGTACCCTTTAAATGGAGAAGGCTGGCCACAAATAAATGTGAAAAAACTAATACTCCCTCCATATCAAAATATAAGACTTCGTAGCCTTTTTGAGTCTGTCCTGGTTCGTTCCCAAATGAGTGAATCAACACACTAAAACATGTCTACATACATATGAGAGAGGACAAAACCAAAAACCCTAGAAAGTTTTACAGTTTGATACGGAGGGAGTAGCTTGTTATAATGAAGAAAAACTCAACGAAACGATTTTTTCCTTTTTGTACATATGCAGTTGTTTAGTCTTGCTTGCAAAACAAATAAATTAAACATCGTAGTTACAGCAACGAATAAGATTGATCCAACATTTTATCCAAATTGATTCATAGGAGCAATTCATCCATTCAGATTAATTTAAGCTTTAACCTTAACTCCTTCCCTTCCAAGTAATAAAAATGATTTTACGTCAAGCAAATTACATGTAATAACAGTTAACACGTGAGACACTGAGAATAATATCATTATTTTCAAACAACAGTATGTATGCAACTATAGATATCTGAAAGGATTAGGAACTTACCCTTAATAAAAGAAAATGGTGGGCTCATATGGGGAACGTCAGGCTCTGGAGCTGGCAGAGGCTTATCATTTGTGGTCAAACCCACATTTATCTTTAGATTGAACACATGAATTGTTCCTTTATCACTAGATACAGCCAAATACTGTAAATTATTTGAGAAAGCCAAGCTATATATTTCTGCTCGGTCAGCACCTCTCCTTACCTGCAACAGAATAAGACAAACAAAACTTTTAAATTCTACATATATCCCCAGCAGTCAAAAGGTAGGGAAATGCGAGACTTCATTGGTCATAAGTGAGTTAGCAAATTATAGTTAATAATGTAAGTTTGCTACAACAAAAATTAAGATAGAGATGTATCATTATAATCGTAAGGGAGGAAATCCCGTGGTTCTCATCTCAGTGATCTCGGTACTTGTTTCAATATTTGTGTGATTTTGTACTTGCAACGCAGTCCCCAGCAGTCAAAAGGTAGGGAAATGCGAGACTTCATTGGTCATAAGTAAGTTTGCAAATTATAGTTCGATATGTAAGTTTGTTACAACAAAAAATTAAGATAGAGATGTATCATTATAATCGTAAGGAGAATTCCCGTGGTTCTCATCTCAGGCCTTGTTTACCTCACAGGTATTTTTGGGGTTGGGAGGGGAATATCCCAAATCCCGAAAAATCCCCACTAATCTGTTTACCTCAGGGGTATTTTCGGGGTTCGGAGGGGATAATCCCCAAATATCCTCCCCCAACCACACTATTTTTGTCCAAACAAAAAACTCTAGTCCATACTAGTGTATTTAGGGGAAGAGTATTTGTGGGGATTTGGTGTTCACCCAATCCCCTCTCATCCCCACTCTTCCCATCCCCAATAAAACCCTTCAAGTAAACAAGGCCTCAGTGATCTCGGTACTTGCTTCAATTATTTGTGTGATTTTGTAATTGCAACGCAGATTGAAACACCAATACTGAAATAATGTATTGCAAACAAGCAATGAAATCAAACGATCCAAATCACTGGAGCAAGTTCTGAAATCTTCACGAAACAACAATTGCTAAAAACCATGAGAAATAGCATTAACAAGTGGCCAGGGGTGCATCTGCTATGCAACTTCACTTATGGGGGCGACACAAACAAAAGGCAATATTGGTGTAGGTGGTGGGTGAGAGGTGCCACAGATTATTCTGGTAATAAAAATAAGGTAGAAAACTTACAGTTCTAGAACAGTACTACTCCCTCCGTACATGAAAGGATGTCTCAACTTTGTCCAAAATTATATGTATCGACACACTAAAGCATGTCTAGATATGTGCAAGTTTAGACAAAGTTGAGACATCCTTTTATAAACGGAGGGAGTATATGACAACAAAAAATGCCTGTTACATGTGATTAATCTGTCTACGAGAATATAGCCACATACCAAGTTAACATCCCTTCAAAGATACAAAATAATTTACCAATCTTCACAACACAAACAATAGTTACAGTTTCTCCAGTTGATAGCCCTCCAACCACAACAATGTTTCTTATGTGCAATATTTCTTATGGGAAATAAGAGAAACAAACTACAGAGTTACCAAAGTCAAGAATGTTTGCTGTGTCCAAGATTTCAAGGGAGACTTATGAAAAATGGTCATCGTCGGGAATTTGCTAACCAAAATATCTCCAAAGGCACCTGAGGCCTAAACTATTGTTATGTCACATCAGAAGGGGTGTACAGAAAGCAAAACGATTCATGGCTGAATTCTTCTTAATACAAACATCCTGTGGTAGAACCACTATCTTCTACACTAAAGTCTCAGGGCATATAAAATAGTGAAACAATGATGCATTTCAAAGCTTTAATCTGGGATGCTCATTCAAATCCTTCTAAACTGAGAACTATAGATTTTGATACATCAGGTTTGCAAGCTTCCTTGTGAGAAATATCAGTACATGTAATCACTCGATGCAATTTCAAACTATTAATGACAGTAATTGCTAATCAATGCAGCATCTAGCATCGGCAAAATCAGTTGAGAACCCTGATCAATTGGTTAAAAAAACATAATCAATGTTTCAACAAATATTTGGTCTAACAAGTAAGGCTAAATCGTCATTCTAGTAACCTGTGTCGATGTCGATATCAGTGCAAGCAAACCATTTTCAGCATAGCATAGCAGACACATACTATAGAACAATTCATCAAAGAAAAGTAATATTATGACTTGAATCGAGTATGTTTGAGAAAACTGACTTAGTTCCTGGAGAAGTCTGGTTTCAGCGGCATTGAAAACAAAGGCACCTGAGGCCTAAACTATTGTTATGTCACATCAGAAGGGGTGTACAGAAAGAAAAACGATTCATGGATAAATTTTTCTTAATACAAACGTCCTGTTGTAGAACCACTATCTTCTATGCTATAAGTATGAGGCATATAAAATATTGAAACAGTGATGCATTTTCGAAGGTTCAATACGAGATGCTTATTCAAATCATTCCTTAACTGAGAACTATAAATTTTGATAGCTTAGGTTTGCGGGCTTCCTTCTTAGAAATATCAGTATATGTAATAGCTCAATGCAATTTCAAACTGGGTTCTGCTCCAGTGCTCCGCCCGTGTCAAAAAAATTCAAACTACAATTGACTGTAATTGCTAACCAAATGCAGCATCCAGCATCAGCGAAACTGGCAGCACTTTATTCTCAACTGAAAAAACTAATGAATGTTTCAGACAAATGTTGGGTCTAAAAAGTAAGGCTGAGTCTGCAATCGCCATTCTAGTAACCTATGTCGAATTGTACAGTTGATATCAGCGGAAAAGCAAAGCCTTTTTAGCATAGCTGACACATACTAGCATAATAATTCATCCCAGACAAGCTAAAGCTTATGACTTGCATGGAGTATGTTGAGAGAAGAAGTAACTTACTTCTTGGAGAAGATTGCCCTCAGCGGCATTGAAGATCCTTACAAGCGTCCCCTTGGTACTGGCGGTAGCAATGAGCCTCCCATCCTGGGAGAGCGCGAAGCACGCGACACGTGAGGAGTGCGCGTTGATAAACTTGGTCTTCCTGGCCCCATAGTGCTCGACCCTGATCTGGCCCTTCTGCGCGCCGGGGCATACGAGCACGATGGACCCCGGCTGCTGCGACACGGCGCAGAGGCCCTTGGGGTTGGGGGCGGTCTCGATGTGGTGCACGAGCTTGAGGTCGGCGAAGTTGTAGACGTAGACCTTGGTGTCGAGGACGACAACGATGCGGTCGCGGCGGAGGCGGACGCCGCGGACCGGGGACTTGAAGGAGAGCTCCCCGATGCAGCGGCTCTGGTGGTCGTCCCAGATCATGACCTTGTTGGGCGGGTAGTGCGGGGCGTCGCCGCCCCCCACGAGCGCCAGGATGTTGCAGCGGAAGAGCATCTCGACGACGCCCACGCCGCCGCCGCCACCGACGGCGGCGGCGGCGACGGCGCCGGCGGCCGGGATGTGGATGGTGGCGGAGGAGGCGTCGTCGGGGAGGGTGAGGGCGGGGGCGGCGGTGTTTGGGCCGAGGTCGCGGTGGAAGATCTCGCGGAAGGGGTCGCAGTTGAAGATGCGGAAGCCGGACTTGGTGCCCCCCGCGAAGCAGCCGTAGTCCTGGTTGAAGGAGATGTGGAGCAGGTCCTTAGCCGCCGGGAAGGGACGCTCGGCGCCTCCGGATGCTGCTGGTGGTGGTCCGGTGGCGGTGGAGGCGTCAGGTGGCGTGGGGAGGGAGGAGACCGAGGAGGATGAGGGGTTGTCGCGCTCCTCCTCCTCCTCCTCCGCGCCGGACGGGGTGGGCTCGATGGCGTAGGTGGGGAGGGGCGGCTCCGGGTCCTGGTCCTGCTCCGGCGCCGATTCCGCCTCGGGATCCTGCTGCTGCGGCGGCATCTCCGGGGGGTCCCGTACCTTAGGTTTCCAGACCTTGTTGGTCCTGTTGGCCTTGCTGTTGGGCTCCGGCGGCGGCAGGGTGTCGTCGAGGATGAAGGAGCTAGGGTTTGGTAGGGCCGGCGTGGTCGCCATGGGCAGAGTCAGGGGAGGTGGGTTGGGGCTGCACGATAACTCGGAGGTTGCGGGTGGGACGAGTAGGAATAACTACGACGAGAGCTCGCTTGCAGGAGCAGGACAGGAGTTACTATGTCTCTGGCAAGCGGGACCCATCGGCTCAGTCTTTAGGAGGTGCTAAGGGTAGGCTGTACATGGGTGTGTTTATAGGGTGCAAGCGGGACCCATCTCTTGTTCGTGTAAAGAGCATGAGAAACTGTAATAGCACGCTATAATGTATTTGGAGAAATCACGCTAATTTTATTAATTTTGTTCTTACTAGTGAAATAGCATAATGTATCGCAATAAAACATTTTAGTGCTACAACACACACTATCTTTTCCCCGTCTATAAGACGAAGACCGGATTTTTCCACCTTCAAAAGAATTTCTAAGAAGAAGTTGATGCCTGTTTGTAGCGGTGATGAACTTGCAATGTGTTGGTTCATCTAGCGAGAGTTGGCATCGCTAATGTTGAGATTATGAATAAATAATTTAGTCAGCTTTATAGTACTCCCTCCGATCTATATTAGTGGGCATAGCTTTGTGTAAATTCGTATTTAGTTAAATATTTAGACTAGATACATGTGTATCTAGATAAAGTTGTGCCCACTAATATGGGAATACCTTAGAGGCGATAATAAGTAGAAGCCAAAAAAAACTTGATTTTAATCCGTTTTGCATGGCAACCGGCTTCGCCCATTCCTTTTAAGTCGTGAGAAGCCATGGTACCCTAGCTTGATATAGCTTAATCATGCCCCTATTTCTATTTCTCTTTAAGACCAAACTACCACTGCCGTCCAGCACACAAGAAAAATAAGCAAAATGTTCCTTTTTCGTCCCGCCCGACCGAAACACAACCCGTGCTAGGGTTCCTCTGCTCGTCCTATCATGTAGGATGTTGAGGTTAGGTTTGTACATATATGTGGTTATGCATATATTGTTCTGACACCTTTTAGGCAATTTTTTTTGTTGAATCCTTACTTTCTTTTCGCTAAATTTGTTATCTTTTGTAAACGCTATTTGAAATATGGGTATAGCGTGTATAACACTTGAATTTGAAGGAGGCCACCGCTATTTTTTTTTAACCTCAGTAATAATGACTCAAATCGTGTTGTAGTGAGGAAAAATAGATCGATCGTGTGGTGCTCGTATTGTGTGCGCGCGCCGGGTGGGATGCGGATGGGCTAGCGTGGAGGGGAAGGCAGGCAGCTTGTGCCTTTCGTGGCGTCCGGGCGACACCGTGCCTCATCGTCAGCCGTAGTGTCCGCTTGTACCTATGTCTGGTAGGATTCCTTGTCGTTCGTCCCTGATATACGGGCTCGTACTACTCGGTGATGTTCGCGACACGTACGTCGGACGAACAATCTGAAAGAATGTGAACAGGCAAGCGTCTCTGTATTTCAAGAGCAGTTTGTTTTCGTGTAAACGAACGCTCCGGGTCGGTCTCTGTTTGTTTGTGAACCACATGACTCTGCTCGCTGTGCTAGAGCAACAGCAACCTGGATTGCAGCAGCTGGTTCAAGGATGGAAGGTGTGGAAGCCCCTCAATCAAAAAAACCCAGGTATGGACGAAAGAATGGCCGCCGGCTCTGATGCTAATTTCATCCGGCTGAATGAATCCGTTATCACGGCGAGAGTGGGTGATTATGGTCCAGTTTGTACTACTGCACTGTCAAAACTCTATTCGTCAAGTTTTCAGATGGTTTCAGTAAGAATGGAAGATCGACGCGTGTTCGATCTAACATTAACTTTGATTCGCCAGAGCTAGCGCTTGCCCTCGTGCTGATGCAGGCCCTCCTCGCCCAGCAACCAGAGCCAGGTGAGGGCGTGAGGCACACAAGAATAGTGCCTCTGAATGCACTACGGCAACACAGGAGGGTGGTTGGGGGTTCAGGACTTCAGGTAGTGTATGCAACAGCAGGCTATAATAGGCGCATTGCCATTCCAGGCCATCCCTGAAGGATATGGACTTCCTGTGTATGTATTAACAAGAACAACAAATTAACGTTTCGTGTCATGCATGATATGATATTGCATAAATGTCTTGGGAGTAGCTCTGTTTGACTTTGACTAAACGCAGAACGCAAACTAAATTGAAACCGAGGGAGTAGCTCTGTTTTAAATAGCCGGCTATAGCCTCCGCGCTACGGCTAAGCCCTTCATACGCTATAGGAGATAATAGCCGCTATCGTCCGACTATAGCCCGGCTAAATGGATTTAGCCCGCTATTTTTCAGGCTATACCGGTTATAGGAGTCCTAAAAAAATTTGAACAAAAATTATCCCGCTTATTTTATAATATGGGGACAAAGCCATGTCCGGAACTTACTATTCTTCATATCTATTATGTGGCTATGTTAATATCTTATACATTTATGAATTACTGGCATATATACACAGATATATGTTGTTAGAATACTGTTTTTTTCCATTATTAATCAACGCGGCTATATGGTCATAGCTGCGCTATAGCCCCGCTATAGCCTTTTCGTAGCCTCTGAAATCGCCGGGGCTAAACAAAATAGCCGGCTATTTTAAACAGAGGGTTCTAGCCTTCATAAATGAAGCCGGCGATGGACTGGGGCATCTTCTTGCGGTGGTCGGTGTGGGAGATGAGATCGCGCCAGCGCGTGCAGACGCACTTGCAGCAGCAGGTGGACTTGTAGGGCACCCGCGAGATGATGTCGGCGAGGATGTCTTCGGTGAGCTTGTCCACAGGGCTCCCCTTCAAACCCTTCTTCTGCTTCTTCTTCTTCTTGGAGCCCGGCGCCATCGCCTTGCGTGGACACGAGAAGCGGCCAATCTGCGCACATCACGCGACGGAGAGGTTAGAGATCCATTGCGGAAGTGAGTGGCGCGTGAGGGAAGAGAGGATCTACCAGGTGCGTGGCGCGCGAACGGAGAAAGCGAAGGGCGGCGGCGAGAGTTTCGGCTGCCATCTGCAGCAGCCAGCATGGGTTTGGGTTTGGGCGTACACAGCAGCCAAGCGAAGACGACGACGGAGGACTGCAGATTAGGCCTCCATTTTGCTAGAATGGGCTGCATGGGCCTGACACACAACATTCAGATATGAAACGTGCTCCTACAAAAAATAATATACTGTATGAATCTAAAAAAAGAACATGATGTATATGTTGTGCTGATTTTTAGAAAATTAAAGTATAAATATTTCTAAAAAACATTCAGAAATAAAGGAACCATTGCATGCAAATATAGAACACTGCTACCTAAGAAAAAAACGTGATACATTATGGGCCAGTTCTTTTGGGGCATCTTCTAAATCAAAATAAGCTAAAATCCAAAATAACTGGATTTTAAGCAGTTTCCTGTTGAGATTGGCTATCCGTGAGTGAATCCAACCGTTATTTGGCGTTGTCCACACGCGGACGTCGAATTTACAGAGATTGTCACCACACATGAGTGAGCGTATCGGCCAGTTTTCTTTTTCTCTCTCCCTTCTCTCGCTCGCTATTCTCTCTTGAGCGCACAGACGAAACGAGCGAGCAGCAAACGTAGGGTTCCTCTGCCGCTCGCCCGCCCTCGCCGCCTCCGCCCGCCACTCTCACCGCCTCCCAAGCCGCGCCCCGTGCCATGGCGGGAGGATAGCCCACGCCGCAACGCCCCATCTCGTCGGCCAGGTCGACTCGACCAGCTGCGGCGGCCATCCGCTGGCGGTCCACTCCACCGGCCGAGCTTCTTCTCCCTCTGCTCATTTAGAATTATTATATTATATTTGTATATTTTCTGGGAAAGAAACATTGATTACCTTTCTTCTATTTGAGTTGTAAGGAACTAACCATGAATCCTATTTTGTTTTCATATTTAGCAATTAATATGATGTTTCAAATATTATATTGCGATCATACATACGAAAATAGCATAAACAAACTTAAAATATGTAAAGCTGAGCACAAATCTATCAAACGGTGTTACAGACTTTTCATCATACAACTCAGAAAATAAACCAGAAAGTGGAAACGAACCGGAATGTAATTTATGATTGACTTAAATCCACAACTGCTTATCTAGGCAGGTCTTCTCATAGTGGCTTATGCATAAGCTGAAACTCAAAAGAACTGGTGGGGCTTAAGAGTTGCACTTTCCACCGCTGTCTAAGAAACCCCTGCATCCAAATATATGTACTACAGTTGTAGTTTTTGTTGAGAATATAGTCAATTGTTCGATTAAACTAATCCAATAATGAATCATAAACATGGCATAAACAGTGCTAATGACGTACTGAAACTTGATGATAAGATTACGTACTAGACAGATAGTAGAAACATCTACACATGTGACTAGTACTACAAACATGAAAATAATTAGGAGATGTATGAACACATCATACCCGACAGATGGCCAATTGGCCGAAGCGGAAGCAGCAGCGTCGTCGGCAGCCCTCTTGTCAGCCTTCTCGATCTCGGCGTCAGTGCTCATGGTGATGACGAAGGCGACGAGGACGTAGTTGAAGTAGAGGAAGTAGCCGACGTAGTGGATGAAGATTGGCGAGCAGTCGCGTAAGAGACGCTCCCCAAAAACCTAATCGCCCCTCTCCTGTACAGGAAACGGAGAGGCGGGGTTTCGGAGGCCTGCTCTCCCGTCGACCGTGTACGCGGCGGACAGGATGGGATCAACGATGGCAACTACAACGAGGAGGAACGTCGGTGGCGGTTGTGGGCAGATGGTTCTGTTGTCTGGTATTTGCAAGAGAGGAGCGACCTCTCCTATATACACGCAGCGCAGGAGGCGAGAGGTCCAACAGAAACGCGCACAATTAATTTCGCTAAGACACTTAAGAGCACTTTAAGATAGACGTTTCAACTTCGTATTCATTTTCCATTAAGGGAAAAACGTTTCATGACCGTACACATTTTATTCCTGCGTGACAAAAAGAATACATCGGCTCGGCGAGACTCCCGCAACCCGCGTCGCGTCGCGTCGTGACGAGGCGGGCGGCGGAGGAGGAGAAGCGCGCGTGTGGTACACAACCATTCTCCTCATACCACACACCAACTCATACTAGTAGTAGAATGCCCCATTATATAATAATATAAGCTGGTGCACATTTCATCCAACTAGCAGTATGAGACTAAATTCTCACTACATACCATGACAACATGGGTCTTAGGGATTTTCAGGAATTGATAATGGGCTAAAAGGCCCAATATTTCAGCGGTTTTTCTATATAACCTACTCTGCACCTTGGCACACTATTCCAAAATTCCCCATCCACAATATACACTATTTTTTTGCATGTTTGTTATGCCGATTGTTGATACCGCTCGTCATAAGACAGATTTTCTTGAAATAGAGCAGGCACCATACAAAGTTCATCGTACGCAGAACAAAAAACTAGCTTAGAAAATCACTGTCGCTTGTTGCTCAAACCGGAAGTGTCACTTAGTGCAGAGCTATGTTAGGCACTGAAGAAATATGATAGGATAATCCAAGGACAAATTTGCTGATTGGTGAAAAATAAATCAACAGTGGTCAAGAAGCAAACAGCCGAATGGTGAAATGATCAAACTGAAAATCAACTCTAACAACAAAAGAGCGGGTGGTGCAGTTAGACATCTTGAAAATCGACTTATAAAAATCAATATACCGAGCACAAACAACAGGCCAGTCATGTTATGAAATTCTTAAAAATAGAGCAGACACCATGCAACGAACTAGTGTATTTAAAACCAATAGAAAATGAAGGTATCTACTATCAGAATTCTCAAGGCGACAGGCGTCTCAATGGTTTGGGAACGGGAATCCGGGAACGTGTGCAATGCAACAGTAGGTTTTGCCATTCCGTGTGCAGCAGCAGAAAAGAATAATCGGCGAAAGCAGACAGCAAATATGCCAAATGATCTGAAGCATTTCATGACGCATGGGTAGGTTTAGCTAGCACTACTCCAACATAAATCAGGTGAGCAACTTGAGATCTACAATACAAGGTAGACGTGTTTTAAGCGGGCTAATTGCTGTCACTGTTTACAATACAAGGTAGGAATCTATTAGTACGAGAAAGAACATTACTGTCACTGTTTACTCAAGACCTGAAGCCAATTGCCTTTTATGTGTCACTTGAGATTATAATAGGACAATCCAGTGACCAAGATGTAACAAAAGAATACCGGTTGGTTAACAGCTTAGATACTGTAGTCTCAGCCTGTTCTTACAGTTGTGATACCTATCTTACGGTATTTTGAACGAATTTTAACGATATAAAAAGTCTCCTACTTCGGGTGGAAGCCCATAAATGACAACTTCTGCTGTTCCAAAAATATATGTGCCTAAAACTGGAGTAAATCCACTATGAGGTATAAAAACTGTCTATCAACAGCATATCGAATTATGAAAAACAAATACCTTTCATATACATCTTTTCATCATTGAGAGGGGGGAAACAAACGTGTCCAAGCCATACTATTAAAAAGAACGAAATTCAAGCATCACAAAGCAAATGGAGATCCTCATACGTTTCAGGACTATAGTTCTCTAAATGAATAGGCTACAGAGAGAAAAAAATATATATTCATAAACAGACATGAAACTGCATGGACCACTTATATATACAAGGACACAAAAATAAAATCAATTACTAAGTAAAGTGCAACGGCCAATATATAGATCCATAAATTCAGGCACATTAGTGCACTCAAGCACCATAGGCAACCGTTACAAGTTCATATAGGTTTCATCAGAAAGATAGACAATTATGAAGCTGCGGTACTCAAGCAGGACTTTTAGAGCCCATCTGCCAATGACTGCATGAACGAGGGAACATATGGAATAAAAGGATTCTTCAGGTGAAGGCTATCAAAACCAAGTTCACAAGCCCCTCCAAGATGACATAGAATACGCCGCTTCCCGCAATCCATGTCGTATGACATAAATGTGTTCTTGGGCCCACAAACTATGAAAATCATATTGCGTTCCGGGTGGAATGACATAACATTGTAATCAGCGTAATCTGAATTAATATCTCCGAACAGTTTCAAGTGGCTAACAGTGTGCTTCAAGGTCCAGTTTGCACTAGTGTAATCCTCAAGAGCCCAGACTAATAAGTCGCAGTGATCAGGTCCAGAACTTGTACTACATGTAAAATATAACTGTCCCTGTGATAGAAAGACATCGTTGATAGCAAGCTCATAATCGAATGGTGGCGAAGGAGTACTGAAGGTCCGCAAAAGATTTCCTTCGACGTCAAAGGTTACTACCAAATTATCATATGCAGCCAAATGCATGACCCCATTTAGAAAAACACCGTTTGAATGTGCAGGTATCGGAAATTGCTCGTCCTCAACCATTTGATGCGTCCAAACTCCAGCTTTAGACGAGTAGGTCGCCACAGCTTCAATACCTCCACCCCAATCATCTTGCTCTGACTCATCTATACCCCACGCCTCCTGATCAATGAACTCAAACACATGGAAGTGGGATGAGACTTTGGGATCGAACCCAAGGCGAGCGACGCCCACCTCCGTGGACCAATCAGTGGCAGGCACGAGCACCCATTTCTTAGTGGCTGGATTGCACACGACATAGTCCAAAGTCTTGGGCTCAGTAGGCTTCCAGCAGCGGAGGAGCAGGAGGCCATTGCAGAAGTCCAAGATGTGAAGGCTCTCATATTTGGGCAGGAAAGACAGCGAGGGGAAGATGAGAGGGTCAACTTTCGCAGGGACGCTGGTGACATACCGAATTGTCTGTGTGAATCGGTCTGTGTTGAAGAAGAAGCCGGCGAGGGGTTGGGGCAGCTTCTTGCGGTGGTCGGGGTGGGAGAAGAGGTCGCGCCACTGCGTGGAGACGCACTTGCAGCAGCAGCAGGACTTGTAGGGCACCCGCGAGATTATGTCGGCGAGGATGTCGTCGGTGATCTTGTCCACCGAGGTATCCTCCATGTCCTTATGCTTCTTCTTGGAGCTCGACGCCATCGCCGTCCTTGGAGACGAGGAGCGGCCGATCTACGCACACGAGGGGACATAGTGGTTAGATATCCATTCCAGGCTTGCAACAGTGAGGGGAGCATGAGGGAAAAGAGGATCTACCAAAGTGTGGTGCTCAAACGGCGAAGCAGCAGGCGGCGGCTAGAGCGTCAGCTGCCATTTAACCAAGGATTTGGGTTTGGTCTCAAGAGCGGCCAGAGAATTAAAGACACCACAATCACAAACATGTAACAAAAGAAAATATCCTATCAAAATATATCGCTACAATCAGAGGCATTGAACCAAAGACTATTGCACCAACTTAATGCACAAATTTGTGGCCAAATTATACCATCCGATCATCCTCTGTGTTTGGAAAGCTAATACCCATTAGTAGCCACAATCACAAACATTTAACCAAAGAAAATATCCTACAGCACCCAAAATCAATTGCTACAATCACGGGCATTCAACCAAAAACTATTGCACCAACTTAATGCGAAATTAATTCATTGCCAAATTATACGATCCGGTCCTCCTCTAGTCCTCTGCGCTTGGAAAGCTAATATACCCATTAGTCGCTAAAATCACAAACATTTAACCAAAGATAATTTTCGGCATTGAACCACAAAAATATTCAGCATTGAACAAAAACTATTGCACCAAGTTAATGTGCAATTAATTCACGGACAAAATAGTTTTCAGACCATCCTTCCTGCACGCGCTTGCTTTGCTTGTTATGTGCTGCCGCCGTCCGATCCCACCTTCTGCACGACGCCACCACCACCCGCCCCCTCTCGATGTAACTTACAGTAGGTAGAAATCTTCTCGTGGGATATCCGAAACTTAAATTTCACCAATTATTTTGGCAGTGCACAAATGCCCTTTCAGTAGTTGTGTCTATCTAGGTGAGAAACATGTCCAACACAACAAGCCAGCCATGAAACAGAATTCTCCAGAAGGGAATGGGCATCACATATTCACATCAAGTTCACACGAAAAAACAGCTAAGAACTCAAACCTGAAGCAGAACATATTTCCTGTGTCACTTACAGCAGAGCTCAGTTGCCTTAACGAATACAATAAGATAATTCAACAAGGAAACTGTTAATTCATAATAGAAAGAACATTTGTTGTTTAACAGATTAATATAGTCTTGAGATTGTTCTAGCAGTTAAAATATCCCACTTCAGGCGGAAGCACTTACTAGTTACTACAAATGTGAAGATCTGGTATTACCACTCCAAAAAAGATCCAATGTTCCAGAAACTCACTATCTTTCAAATGACATCGATCCAGTTTCAACTTCCTAAACTATATATCATTGCCAACAATGTCTCAAAAAAAAATTCTAATATAAAGATCATTAAGAGCCTCAGAGGATAAATAAAGCTTTTATGCCATATTGTTTACAAAATGGGATTCGGGCATTCATGCCTTGCAAAGCAAATGGAGATCCCTATACATATAAGGACTACATACCTGAATTCTCCCAATGCCAAATAAAGGCCAGAGCACTTCTGTTCGATATAAAAAAATATTCGCAAATAGAATTAAGCAGAAACTGGAATGCCATATTGAAGACATTGATCATAGCTCTACATAATGCATCATCTGCTCATATTTATATAAGAACACCAAAACAAGCAGCATAACGAAGTTAAGTGCAATAGCTAGCTGCATAAGTCCGGTAAATGAGTACATTCATGCACAAACAGAAACTGTCACAACTACATAATCATCTACCCAAGTGACTGCTGCTTGTATTCAAGACCTTAACCCCAATATCATCAGAAAGATAAGATAGCTGCGAAGTAGCATTACGCTTCTAATGCCCATCCGCCAATGCCTCGGAAAACCATGGGACATAGGGGAAAAAAGGACTCGTCACACGCCAGCCATGCGATTCAACTTGACAATCAAATCCAAGTTGACGAATAGAATGCCGCTTCATAGAATCCATATCACATGACATTAGTGTCTTCTTTTCTCCACCAACAATGAATATCAAATTGTATTCTGGATGGATTGAGATAACACTAAAATCATCCACATACAACGAATACTCGTTTCCGAACAAATGCGAGTGGCTGACATTGCGCCTCAAATTCCATCTTTCAGTAACGTAGTCCTCAAGAACCCAAACTTCTAGTTCAGAACCATCAGAGCCAGCAGCAACATTTACGACACACAATTTTCCTTGTGATGCAAAAATAACATCGTCATGACGACCCGTGTAATGTTGTGGCAGTGGCAGCAAAGGAATATCAAGTAGCCACCAATTAACCCCTTCCACATCGACAGCTACTATCAAATCATCAAAGGTAGCCAAATGTAGAATCCCATTTAAGAAAACGCTTTTTGAGCTCATGCGTACCACAAATGGGCCGTGCTCAACTGTTTGATACTTCCAAGCTCCAGCCTTGGATGAGTATATTGCCAGGGTCTCGATTGCTCCGTCGCAATTGCTTAGTTCAGACTCATCTATTCCCCAGACCTCCTCCTCAATGAACTCAAACACTTGGAAGTGGGAGGAGACGGCCGGATCGAACCCGAGACGGGCGACATCCACCTGACTGGACCAATCGGTGGCAGGCACACCCACCCATTTCTGGGTGGCGGGATTGCACACCACGTAATCCATCGCCTTGGTATCAACAGTCTTCCAGCAGCGGCAGAGGAGGAGGCCATTGCAGCAGTCCAAGACGTCAAGGCTCTGGCATTTCGGCAGGAACGACAGTGAGGGATCAATAAGATGGTGGTGACCTTCCCCTGATACGTTGGTCAAATAGCAAGCCGTCTTTGGAGCGGGGTCAATGGAGAAGCCTTGGTAGAAGAAGCCGGCGAGGGACTGGGCCATCTTCTTGCGGTGGTCGGGGTGGGAGGTGAGGTCGCGCCAGCGCGTGGAGACGCACTTGCAGCAGCAGGTGGACTTGTAGGGCACGCGCGAGATGATTTCCGCGAGGATGTCGTCCGTGATCTGGGCCGTCGGATCGATCCCGTTCACGCCCCACTCCTTCTTCCTCTTCTTCTTGGAGCTTGGCGCCATCACCGTTCGTGGAGACGAGGAGCGGCCAATCTGCGCGGATGGAGGGATGGAGGAGAGGTTAGAGATTCGTCGCGGCATTGAGGGGGTCGAAGAGAGGATATCCCAGTACCAGAACACCGAAGCGAGGAGCGGCCGTGTTGGGTGCGGCCACCTGCGGCAGCGAGCGAGGGTTCAGGAGAACGGCGGCGAGAAGTGGAGGTGGAAGACGACGGGGCGGCGCAGGGCATTTATCTGGGCCGTACGAAAAATGCTATAGCTGGCCAAACGGGCCGCCCGGCACGGCACGTCGCGTGCCGGCCTCGGCACGGCCCTGCGATCGGCCTCCGGGCACGAGCACGCCGGCACGCGGGCGGCCCGTTGGCCCGGCACGGTCGGGCCACGGCACACTGAAAAAAATTAAAAAAATTAAAAAAAGACAAGAGGTAAATTAAAACTAAAAATCCTAAAATAAAAATAAAAAAAGTTAATCGTGCCGGGCCGGCCCGCGTGCTTCAATCTGAAGTTGAGCACGGGCCCGTGGCGTGCCGGGCCGGGCACGGCCCGATTAGAATCGTGCCGGGCCGTGCTCGTGCCGGGCCAAAATGGTCGTGCCTCGGGCCGGCCCGTTTAGCACGGCCCATTTGGCCACCTATAGAAAATGCTGCCTCTGAAAGGAAAATTTGATTTGTTTTGCTCGACGAAAGAGAAACTATGTGTGAAATCTAAGATTTTTTTTAAGAAAGAAATCTAAGATTTTTGTTGTGTGAAAACAAATTATAGTTCGGTGAAGAACAATTTCAACTTTTATTCAACAACTAATAGTCTATACTACAATGTAAATATTCTTTTATGCTTGACATATGTTCGTTAGAAGCAATGTCTAGTCAAAGGGGATAAAAATTCCATTGCTTTGGAAGCAAAATATACGGCATTAAAGTGAAACAAGCTGTACTTGCCTTGCACTCAAGTCAGAGGAAACATAATTTCAGTGTTTGGAACAAATCAACTGTTACACCAAACACAATCTCTCGTCAAGCTGAAACAAATAACAGCACAACTCAAGCACTTATTTTTTGAGATACCAACTACAGGTCGGAAGGGATGGTCAAGATAATACACATAAGCCTTCACTCAGTTCCAGTATAATAAAAAATTTATAAAGCAAATTGTAAGTCATGACAAGAAATCAGAAATTATTTTTGCGAGATTAGTTAAGAAATTGCGTGTTCATTTAACTTACAGAGCTCATTCATATTCAATCTCAAGTAGAACTGTCTTACATGTAGAACCAACGTTTCAATGACCTCACATAGTTTTTGTTTCACATGTATTGCCACATTGTTCTTGCATCTCAAGTAAAACTGTTTTACAGTGTTCTAATCGATTGTTGTCTTCTAAAACCGGTTGCACATCCATACTTGTTTTTACAGGCAAAAGTACCGTATCTATTTCATTTGTTTCAGTTTGCTGACAAGTTCCCGTAATACATGACATATGTACATCAATCTGCATTATTACCAGGGAAGTTTGTAGCTGGACGCCTGCATCAACGGATGCGCAAAGTATGCTCCCAGAGTTAAAGCTGTGATCGTTATGTACGGTAATCGGAGGAACTCCTTGTAATAATCTTTGGGTAGTTTCTGCCGTCCATCAATGATTGCAGCAAACGGCACAACACTGGTTCTCTTCTTCAAAACTTCAAAGGCTTCACCATAGCGTGATGCCAGCCTCCTGTCGCCATTCCAAACACCAAATGCATGGTGACCGATCAAACCAACGGAGGCCGCGACAGCAACCGAGTTGCCCATCCATAGCGTGTGAGCTAAGCACCAAATTACCTGCCCAACAAACTGAAATAGAATTGTTGATTAGAACGGTACTTAACAGTACAAGATAAGGCATGTACTTATTAATATGATGCAAGTATAAAAAAATTAGAGCTTAATATCTTCTAGCACAAAAGAATTTCATGACTTGTATATATTAATAGGCATGGCCGTCAAGAAACTACCTGTGGATGTCTTGTGATGCGCATTATTCCAGTTTCCCACATATGTAATTTTGGCTTGTCTACCGCTGCCACTTCTAAGAGATTGAAAGTGGATGGGTACAAAAACAAGAATGAGATGAAAGACGAGAGCCAAACAAGCTCATGAAGGCCTGTGGTACCTTGAACTTGCCACAGCTGAATACCATCATACCGATGATTTATGAAGTAGACCTGAAAAAGAAAGAAAAAATATAAGATACAGGAAGGCATATGAATATAGAAACCATATATCAAAAGAAGAAACTATACAAAGCACTTACAATAGTACTAACTGCTAGAGGCAGTGATATTCCAGCAAACAGCACGCGGTAAGCTCGCTCCCCTATTATCTTCTCACCAGTTTCACGAAAGCTTGCCATGCCACTATGGACTAGAGCAAAGATGATAGTAAGGAGCAACAAAACGACCTGCAATGGAAGGATGAAGATTAAGGATTGGGATGCCATCGAAGTACTAACAAAAGCAACAGTCACTACAAGATAAATATAAACTGAAATAGTAGGGACTGAACAATGAACATGATACTAAAAATGGTTGTGATGCAATAAGATTTAGTATACACTGGTCATCAACCTGTATGCTTACACGGGCTAGCAAAATACTATATGATTAGATAAATGTGAAAAGGTACATCTGGATTTGATTAGGCATAGGGTCAAAATAAATTATTTTTCTTCAATTACATCCTATTTAGAGGAAAATGAAAATTATAGCAATATATCCTCACATTTTTTAGGTAAACATTCTTTTATATGAGATCTAAGATCGACCACACATACCATAATCCAGTGGGATTTTCTTTAGTCAGTATATTTTTACCTTTTGAGATACTTAATCATGACGATAGAGGTTGAAATATTTCATGACAAATGCTGACCGCAGTAAAAAATAATACCAAAAGAAGCATGTTATTACAAACCAATATGGATTCTCACATGTAAACCATCTATTTAGATTAATTAGTGTACATTTACTAGATTTACACTATCATCTGAACATGGACATGGACAAAGTGTGATTTCCTCAATGATATAGCAAACCAAGTTAATTTCATTCCACACATGCTCTCACTAACGAGCAAAAAAGATTTTACCAAGTTACTATTGAAGTATGGGGATCGAGATCGTTGGCCATTTTTCTGGTAAAATGAAACTGGATTTTATTCATAAGACAAACCACCGATTATCTGCATCGTCTTGTGGCCTGAATAACTGAAAAATGTTATATCAAGTCCAGAACCCATATGTCCACTTATATCGAGGAGGGACTAAGTTTGGTAAGTTCCATTGAAGGTAGTGAGGTGTCCATTTAGTTTAATGTGGAAGAAGCCCAGGTTTGAGTTTATCACCGAGACAGAAGAACATTCGAATGTCACTCCAGAATACTCCCAGGTTTAAGTTCAGGTGTCTTATTTTCCTAGTAGTTCAGGAACTGTGTAAACCCCACATAATTTCTATAGTAATTTCATCGTAACTGAATTTAGAGATGTCTAACACTTCTGGATAGGCAGCGGGTAGCAGAAGCAGAGAATGGTGTATTATGAAGACGGGCGCACGCACTACGCACCTCGTGGCTGTCGGAGAGGGATGCGACGGCGTCGATGAAGGCGGTCCCGAAGCCGGTGGCCGGGTCGATCCAGAGCACGTTGAGGCCGTAGAGCACGACGGACAGGATCCCGCCGAAGTAGGCCCAGGAGGCAACGCGCTGGTCGCCGAGGCGGAACACCGCCGAGTCCTCCCCCACGAGGGCTCCCGCTCCCTCGCCGTCCGAGTCCGCGCCCTCCTCCTCGGCGCGGTCGACGGAGGCCCGGAGCGGGGCGGGGGAGAGGAGGGGGCGGGGGCGCCCAGTAAAGGACGCCGGCGGTGAGGAATTCAGGAGGGGGAGTTTTGGTGGGCGGGGGAGACGGAGGAGGCGGTTGTGGTGGTGGACGGGCGGTGGTGGGGCGGCGAGGTGGAGGCGGAGGTGGGAGGCCATGGTGGAGCTTGGGGGTCCGTCAGTGGGAGGCGGGAGAGAGGTTAGAGTGGTGGCGGCATCTTTGAGGACGGGGGAACAGAGGATGCCGTATTGGAGCGTGGTGGCGCACGGCCGGCCGGACGGCAGAACATGCCCGATGGATAATGGAAGCTGTCGTCGTCAGTCATCTGCTATCAAAAGCTTCAAACCTGAGGTGAAAAGATCCCACATCGGCACAGGAGAACAAAGTAATGAATTGGAACATTTTCTATCTAGAAATGGGATAAATCCAGTTCAAACTTCCAAAACATGACAACTTCTTGAATTAGGAAAAAATTGCGTACGCATAATTGTACAAATGCTTCCCCGCCCAATTTTTGTTTCGCCATCCATACTCTCCCCGATCAAGCACTCAACTTAAGAGCAGAAGCAACTTCAGATGGCAACACAAGGTTAAAGGCAGACACAGCTTTTATAGTGACATCTGAAAAATCACTTCACCACTTACTCATGACAGGAGCATAAAACTGTCTACCGTGCCCAGTAAGTAGTTTCGGATGTCGATGCGACTGCCCTCGCTCGTTGGTCAACCACAACAAGCCATTTCACAGTCAAATTTCTGTTCTTGGAAAGACAACGTATGCCACTGCTTACTAAAATAGTGCAAAGTGAAACATCTCAAAGCCCTCAAAGTGCCACTTTCAGCAAAGCAGTTAAGATTCAGAGAAATATATGATACCATGCCTGCCAATTCTACTCCTTGAGTCAAAACTCTGTCGTGTTTACCATGCCATATTTTTATAAGGAAAAAGGGATTCACACATTCAAGCATGGACCGGTGCTAAGAATTCTGTTATGCCGTCTATTTTCTCCATGATTAAGTACTCCACGCTTGTCAATGCAAAAGCAGAATCAACTTGAGAAGGCAACACAAGGTAGATAGACATCTTTTTATAGGGACCCCTGAAAATTAATTTCCACCACTTAACCTTGACAGGAGCATAAAATGTCATCGTTTCCGGTAGGTAGTTTCAGATGCCAATGCGACTGTCGACTGACCTCATCAAACACAACAAGCTAGCCATTCACAATCAAAAGTCTGTTCTTTGCGAAACCAACATGAGCCACTGCCCAATAAAACAAAAGGTCAACTATGTCCTGGTCCTCCAAGTGCCGCTTCCAGGCTTCCAGCTAAGTTATGATTCAAAGAAATATGCTAGGACAATCCAACAAAAGAAAGCTCATCAGTGTAACAAGAACGCTAGTTGTTTAACAGCTCAGTATACTATCCACAGTTGTGAAAGCTATGTTTCAGTATTTAGAACTAGCGGAGAGTAAGAAGGCATCTACGAGCAAAAGATTCCTACTTCCTGTGGAAACCCATCATTCACCACAAATGTGAAGATCTGACATAGGAATAGGAGAATAATGTAAAAATCAGAATCTGGAATGTCTTGTATCCAGAAATGACATAAATCATGTTTGCACTTCTGAAACTTCAGAACTTATCTAATTAGAAGAAGAAATACATACAGATGATTTGTACTATTTGCAGGAGATAAACGGATGCTTCCATGCCATATTGATAAATAGATTCATACACTCAAGCATGGCATAGCAAAAGGACATGCATGAAACCAGGATTAGATTTCTCCAAGTGCCAGAAATAAAAGGTCAAAGCCCGAATTTGGAATTCAGACGTTGCAATATACAAAATGGACATCGGGTCGCGCGCCAAGGCCCTCCCCGAGGAGGAGGTGGAGCCCTGCGCCATCGCCGCGGGGACAAGAAGAAGCGCGCAGTCTGCGCCAGATCAGGGGATGAATGAGGTAGAGTCGGAATTTGGTCCGGCGGCGAGGGGAGCGTGAAGGCTTGGTGCGAGAACTGCGACGAGAGGAGCGGCGAGAGCAATTGTGTTCCCGCCGCGCCGGCGAGTGCGTTGCGGTGAGGGTTTGTGCGAGCGGCGGCGAGATAGGGCGCAGGTGAAGACGGAGAGGTCCTCACGGGCTAGCCTACATACGTGGGCTTTTTACATGGGCCGTGACGAGACAAGTACGAGTTCATTTGTACTGGTAATCAAATTCCCATGAACAAAGAAAAAATCACCTCAACAAAAACATGAGAATCGATAGGGAACAGCGTTTAAGATTCATTAAAACGTATTTCTAATATCAACGAAATACAAATTCTAACATATGTATGTATTTACAAGCTATTTTTTCAACAGAGAAGAAAGCGGACTAGTGTAGAACACGAGTCTATCGGCCGCAGTTATATTGGATATGCTTCAGTGTTTAAAACTAGCAGAAAGTAAGAAGGCACTAGCAAAAGATTCCTACTTCAGGTGGAAGCCCACCATTCACCACAAATGTGAAGATCTGACATTGGAATAAGAGAATATTTTACTAATCTGGAATGGCTTGTATGTAGGAATGACATATATCCTGCTTGAATTTCTGAAACATGACCAATTATCTAATCAGAAGAAAATTGTTGCATACAGATGATTGTACGATTTGCAGAAAGGATTCATACATTCAAGCATAGCAAATCAATATGACATCCATGTACATTCAAGGATTAGATTTCTCCAAATGCCTAAAAAAAGGGCGGAAGCCCAAATTTGGAATTCAGAAGTTGCGATACTGATAAATATGCTCACAAGAAGATAATGAAATATATATATATATATATAATAAAGACATTTACAATGGTCCTAAGTACTGGGTGTTACAGGACCCGCAAAAAAAAGTACTGGGTGTTACAAATGCATCATCTCCTAAAATATAGAAGTACACAAAGTCATGCAAATAAATGTAAGTTAACTCCTAACAATGCTAGCCTCGTAAACCCAGGTACATGATATCTATAACAACTTCGTACAGGTCTACCCAAGTCACTGCTACTTGTGTTCAAGAGTCAAGACCCAACGTTACTCTAATATCACCAGAAAGATACACAACTGTGAAGATAAGCATAAGACTTGTAGTCTAGTGTCCATTTGCCAGCAACTCTGAAAGCAAGGGAACAAGTGGTAAATAAGGAGTAGCCACACCTTCTTGGCGACCTAGAAAACGCCGCTCGGTCGAATCCATGTCATATGATAGTAGAGTCCTTGGTGATAGGGCGGTCTTGGAGTGACACTCTATGAATATCATATTGCGTTCTGGGTGGATGGAGGCAACCTCGTAACTCCACTCAGACGACGGATACTCTTCAGCAAGCAGTTGCAAGCGGCTGATATTGCGCTTCAAGGTCCAGTTATCACTACCGTACTTGAATCTTGAAGAACCCAGATCGACAGTGCAGAACCACTCTTATATGCCAAATGCAGTTGCCCTTGCGACAGATAAACATTGTGAACATCACCAGAGGAATGTGGCGTAGGTACACGAATGACCCTGGAGTTTCCCTTCACATCAACGGCTAGGACAAAATCTTTTTCATAGGAGGACAGATAGAGCACCCCGTTGAGAAAGGCGCTTCTTCCACAAGCGGATAACGTGACTGAGCTGTCCCAGTCACATCGATACGTCCAAGCTCCAGCTTTGGACGAGTAGATCCCCAACGACACTTTGGCGCCCATGTTTTCCTTCCCGGACGTCATGGGCTCATCGTCTACGAACTCGATCACATGGAAGTGGGAGGAGACCGCCGGGTTAAATCCGAGGTAAGCCATCCCCTCCTTGCCCGATCAGACGGAAGCGGGCACGGTCACCGTCTTCTCGGTGACGGGATTGCACACCAACGTAATCCATTGTTCTGTTCCAGGCGTAGACGAGGAGAAGGCCATTGCAACTGTCATGGATGTCGAGAAGCTCGCATTCTGGCACGACGAATGAGAGGGGCCGTTCGAAGCGAGGGTAAACCCCCTCTGACTCTAGCCAAAAACATGAGAAGCAAGGTCTGGTGAATTTATTATTTGACAAAGAACGTCAAACTGACCAACAAGCAATGTTCATATCTGCCCCCTCTGTTCTGAATTAATTGACTCATATTTAATTTAAATTATACTAAATTTGAGTCAATTAATTCAGAACAGAGGGACTAATTCAGAAGACTGGATGACTTCAATGCTTCAGACGAGGGTGACGATCCCGAGCATGCGGTACTTACTACAATAGCATTAGTAAAACGTTGTTGATTGTGTTTTTTTTAGATAAACAAGGACCTCTTCCCCGGTTCTATTAAGCAGGGCAAAACGAAACCAGCAATACAGGTTGTTGATGGTGTCGGCCACCCAGGACTTGAACCCATTGGTGGATGGCTGCACCAGAACTGGCCAAAGCAGTTTTTTGAGATGATGACGCACAAAAAGAGTATGCAACTCTTTAAAATCAACATGAAATCGATGGTGTGCAGTACATCCTACAAAATATATGCACGTGCATTTGACTTCTGAACTATCACTCTACAACATCCAAACATCGTGAGACAGCAACGTTATTGTTGTACTGTTTGGATGTTGTTCAATCAAACACTTCTCGATGAGTAACCAGTAAAAAAAATTGCACTTGCATCGGCGTTTTTTGGCTCTAGTGTATCTCCTGGCGTCGCTAAATTAATCTCTCTTTTCTGTTCAGTAAAATCCTCTCTTACGGTGAGATGTGCAGAACATACATGCCTGATGAATAATGGAAGCTGTCTTCGTCATCCAGGAGTCAAGCGGTGACAATGGAACAACAAAACAAACCCAAATTGTTTGTCATGTGCCACAACGCGATTGTTGATCGTGCGGATGTTCAGCATGCACTGCTCTGTCTGGAGCGCTCAGAATTATGCTTTGCCATTGTTTCTTTAGCCTCAACAAGAGAAGCTCATCTACTTTTTCATGGAAATTAATTCCACCATTTTTTTCAATTAACCATGACATGCAGGAGAGCATAAATGCCATTTCCAGCAAGTAGTTTTGCATGCCCGAGTAAGGTGACTGACCTCGTCCAACACAAACAGGCCAGCCAAATACAACAGGTGCTGGGCGCCGCTTCCAGCAAAGCTAAGTTGAGATTCAGAGAAATATATTATCCGATAGATGATCAAATAAAAGAATGGTGATTGGCGTAACAGGGACACTAGTTGTTTAACAGTTCAATACACTGGTTGTGATGGCTAGTATGTTCGAGTATTTAAAACTAGCAGAAAGTAAAAGGGCATCTGCTAGCAAAATATTTCTACTTCATTCATTACAGAAGTGAAGATGTGATACTACTCCAGTTTAAACTTCCAGTATTTGACAGCTTAGCTAATTTGAAGAAAAAATTACATACATATAATTATGCTACTTGGCAGGAGATAAATTCAACTGTCATAATAAAAATGGATTCATCACACATTCACACTCAAGCATGGCATAGCAAAAGGACATCCACGTACATACCAGGACTAGATTTCTCCAAATGCCAAATGAAAAGCTCAAAGCACGAATTTAAAATCCATTAATTGCAATACTCACAAAAAGACACCATTATCTTGATAATAAAGACATTTATAATGGTCATGCATTGATCATGAGATAAGTACTTGGGTGTTACAACGCCATAGGCTGATAATATATATAATTACACAAACACATGCAAAAATCTGGGTTACTGCAGTAGCTAGCCTCATAAAACCAGGTAAATGGGCACATATAAAACCTACAACAGCTTCATAAAGTTATATCCAAGTTATTTTTTGCAAGACAGCGTCAACATGCAGCACGTCCTACTCCGATGAGTAATCAATAATAAGGTTCTAATATAAAAACAGGTAAACAAAAAATTAAGCATATGCATTCAGCATACAAGAGCATAGAACATGAGATTTTACTATACAAGGAGACATGCTTTTTAATAAAAGAAATCATCTGACATCAGTTGTCATGACAAGATCATGAATGGCATGTTGATGGTTTCCCTATCCGAGCCCATCAAACACAGCAGGTCGACAAACAAAAATTCAGGGAATGGGCTACATCAGCGAGTTGCATGAAGTCCTACACATGGGTTTATTCAAGTCATGAACGAAACTATCACGACTTCACAAATGTCTACCTAAGTCACTGTTGCATATGTTCATAATCCAACTCACATTAAAAAGATACACACTACACAATCAAGACTTCTAGTGCCCATCTGCCAATGCCTCTGAGAACAAGGGAACATATGCAAGATAAGGGGCCATGCAACTCCATTCAATGTCACATATAAATCCCAGCTTCTCAGAATCCATCTCGTATGACATTAGTTTCATCGGTGATTTGTAGCGCTTCCCACATATTATAAATATCACATTGCCTTTCGGGTGGATTGAGATGACTGTGTAATCTGACGCAAACATAGGATACTCAGTTCCTCGCAGTTGTGAGTGTGTGACGTTGTGCTTCATGGTCCAATTTTCACCGATAGAATCTTCAAGGGTCCAGACTGATAGTCCTGAAAAGCATATATTTACCAAATGCAGCCGTCTCTGTGAGAGAAAAACATGATGGGCATCTTCAGCAGAATGTGGTGTAGGGGCACGAATGAGCCTATAATTTCCATCCATGCGAACTGCCGCAACACAACCATCGGCTGAAGGCAGATACAACATCCTGCTGAAAAAGACGCCTTTTGAAACAGAGGATACCGAAACTGGATTTTCCCAGACAATTGGATGCGTCCAAGATCTAGCTTTGGACGAGTAGATCCTCACTGCTTTGGTGTGGCTACCACCACTCTTCATGCTCTTCGCATCCATGGCGACACGGGCAGGTGCGAACTCAAAGACATGGAAGTGAGATGAGACTGCCGGGTCGAACGCGAGGCGAACAAACCACACCTCACTGGACCAGCTGGTGGGAGGAGCCAGCACGGTGACCCACTTCTCAGTGGCAGGATTGCAGACCACATAAGCAATTTTCACATCAGTGAAACCCCAGTGCCGAGTGAGGAGCAGGCCATTGCAGCAGTCCATCAAGAAGATGTTGAGCGCGTTGCGGAGAAGTCTTGGCAAGAACGAGAGGGAAGTGTCGATGTGGGCATACCGGCTCCCCGACACGCTTTGGTAACCAGGCCGCACGGAGATGGCACCCTTGCTCCTGTAGAAGAAGCCGGCAAGTTTTTCTTCGGTTAGCTCAGATATCAGGCTCCTCTCTGCCAATGCCTCTGAGAACAAGGGAACATATGCAAGATAAGGGGTCATGCAACTCCATTCAATGTCACATATAAATCCCAGCTTCCCAGAATCCATCTCGTATGACTTTAGTTTCATCGGTGATTTGTAGCGCTTCCCGCATATTATAAATATGACATTGCTTTTTGGATGGATTGAGACAACTGTGTAATCAGCGGCAAACATCGGATACTCTGTTCCTCGGAGTTGTGAGTGTGTGACACTGTGCTTCATGGTCCAATTTTCACCGATAGAATCTTCAAGGGTCCAGACTGATAGTCCTGAAAAGCATATATTTACCAAATGCAGCCGTCTCTGCGAGAGAAAAACATGATGGGCATCTTCAGCAGAATGTGGTGTAGGGGCACGAATGAGCCTGTAATTTCCATCCATGCGAACTGCCGCAACACAACCATCAGCCGTAGGCAAATACAGCTTCCCGTTGAAAAAGACGCCTTTTGAAACGGAGGATATCGAAACTGGATTTTCCCAAACAATTGGTTCCGTCCAAGACCCACCAGCCTCGGACGAGTAGATCCTCACTGCTTTGGTGTGGCTACCACCACTCTTCACGCTCTTCGCATCCATGGCGATACGGGCAGGTGCGAACTCAAAGACATGGAAGTGAGAGGAGACTGCCGGGTCGAACGCGAGGCGAACAAACCACACCTCCCTGGACCAGCTGGTGGGAGGAGCCGGCACGGTGACCCACTTCTCAGTGGCAGGATTGCAGACCACATAAGCAATTTTCACATCACTGAAACCCCGGTGCCGAGTGAGGAGCAGGCCATTGCAGCAGTCCATCAAGAAGACGTTGAGCGCATTGCGGAGAAGTCCCGGCAAGAACGAGAGGGAAGTGTCGATGTGGGCGTACCAGCTCCCCGACACGCTCTGGTAACCGGGCTGCACGGAGATGGCGCCCTTGCTCCTGTAGAAGAAGCCGGCGAGTGTTTCTTCGGTGAGCTCAGATATCGGGCTCCTCTCCGCAGCAGTGTCCGTGATCTTCTTGCATCCCCGCGCGGCCGCCATCGCGCGCCGGCCAATCTGCAGACAGAGACGGAGGAGGGAAGGTTAGAGATTCCTCTACCGAGCGAGACGGACGAGAGTACGTGAGGATGATGCACCAAGTTCTGCTAGCTCAGTGTGCGATGGGAACTGCGAAGCGAGAGCTCGCGGCGGCAGCACGGCAAGAATTTGTGTTCCCGGCGGCGCCGGCGGCCAGGGTTTGGGTTCAATACGGCAAGGCGGTGCATGTATTTGGGCCTTTTTATCTGGGCCGTATGAGCCGACGAGCAGAAGTAGATATTCTTTGCCTTCGTCTAGTCTAGTAAAAGGACAAAGTACGAGTTGCACACAAATTCAAAAAAAAAGTACGAGTTGCACACAAGTCACATCATCTCAGGATTTGTATTAGTAACCAAGTATACGCATTTGATTCGGAAAAAAATGTAGTGTATTCAATCGTTTTTACTCCAATATGCACATCTTTAAGGCAGTGTCATTTGCAGCAACAATTATGAATTACAGAAATATGATAGGATAATCCAATAACAAAAGTGTAAACCTCAACATGTTCAGATGTTCTAGTTCTATAGCTATCCAATAATCCAATACACACTAGTTCTATTTCAAATAAAGATACACGATTGTGAAGCTGCACTATGCAACTAAGACTTCTAGTATCCATTGCCATTGATTGACTCTGACATGAGACGAACATATTGTGGTGGAGAGGTAGAAGTAATCGTATAGCGAGTAGCGGTGGCAAGGTGGGGAGGTCTGGGGCGCGGAGGGCGGAGTAAAAAGGGCACGGAGATACGAGTCGCATGCGACCGAGTCGAGAGCTTCCGGGTCGGCGGTGGGCTGGTGATGGTGGTGGAGTGCTTAGAGGCTTGGCTGTGGGCAGAAGTCGTCAGAGTGACGGTCGCCGTTGGGTCGCCCGGGCGACCAAGCTCATGAGCTTATTATCCTAGGTCGGAACAAATTATCGAGAAGTGGCTCTACTTTACTATCAATCAAATGGTAGGCTGGAGCTGGACTTCTTCTTTGTAATAAAAAAAGGAGAAATGCCATACCAAAACAGCGGTTTATATAAGATAGTTCGTGTTAGAACTCATGTACATTTGATCAAAAAAACTCGTGTACATTACCATATCGTAGCTTCAGCGTGTATGATGGAAAAAAATCAAAAAGCACTTGATTTCAACACATCATAACATCGTTGTTATTACGAGAGGTGTCAGTAGTACGGTATCAAGAATTTGAATTTGAGCTTCGGACAGAAGAAAGGTTCGAAACTTGAAGAAAACATGGAATTAGAGCGCACGAAGGCGTGGTCTCATACATGCAGGGACGGAGCTGCTTGGTGCATCAGGGTAAAAAATTATTTAATCCTAACTATTATTAAAAGGGCCAAGTGTGCATCAGTATATATGACAAGTGTACATCAAGTATCAGGGTTACTCTTGCTCCAGCTCAAGGGCAGAGCTGCGGCCGGTGCTACGGGCACTATAGCACCGGTCCCCAAAGGCATATGTGCATTTGATTCCTAACTGGTCCTACAAGCAGTAGTGGTACGAGTTTCACTAAACAATAAGAGCATCTCCTCAGAGGCACTATTTTGCAGCGCGCTAAAATTCTTTTTACAACACGATGACACCTTCATGCGCACTATTTTGCATCCCGCGTGCGGTGCTGCAAAAACATCCCTCACTGGGCATGCTAAAATGCAGCATTGAGCTGGCGCAACCGAAGCAAACAAAATGTTTTGTGAAATGAAAATCATCCAACAAAACAAACTAAAATACTCCTCCAATAGGTGTCTCTATTTTGGTCTGTGTCAACCGTCGAATCCATGCCAACATTTAACCATGTTTGGCAAAGAAACATATCCTCCTCAATAATGTAGTTGACCGTCCTACCTCTCAGCGCTTCAATCAAACTCTTAGCTTCCTCATCCACATCAAACTCCTCCTCTACGACATTTTTTGTGTGTGCAAAAGAGGAGGAGACAACATTCATAGTCTCCATAAATGTATCATCATCAACACTACATTGTTTGAGTCATTTTACTCCTTTTCTTGTACCGACAGGCCCGTAGCACCCAATGCCTTCATTAGCGTTCCTGCGACCCCGGCATCCCCGCGTGGCGACACTAATGGCCTCAAGGCTGGTGGGCAGCCTTGGCAGGTGGTTCGGCATCGACAACCCGGGGTCCCTGCAACCTCTACTCGCCTCGTCAATTAAGGTGGTAACTCGGCAAATCCCAGGGTTGTGCACCCCGGGTTGATCGATGGGAAGAGAGAGGTGTTGGTGATCACGACGGCTGACAAGCAAAGTTTTACCCAGGTTCAGGCTCCCGGAGGATAACACCCTACTCCTGCTTGTCTGGTTATTGATACGAGTAGCGATTACAATGGCGAGATTGCGATCTCGCTAGGGTTTGTCGTGGTGACTATGAGTGTGTCCTCTAGGACGCGCAACCCTCCTGTCTTTATAGGTAGCCAGGTCTCGGGTGGTTGGTACAGATATGGAAGGTTACAAGACCTAACCGAGTAGGACTAGGATACGTGGTACCCCGAGTGGGCCTTCTGTGGGCCTTTCCATGCTTGGCGTGGCCCAGGTAGCCTTATGGTGAGCTAGTCGAAAAGTAGCCCCACGTCAGTAGCCCCCGAGTGCTTGGTCGAAGCGCAGCGTCGGGCAAAGGACTTCCTCCTCCTCGACGCGCCATTGGATTGCTTGATCTTGAGCTTGAACTCGATTTCTTCAGTCGAACAGGCCTCTCCCGATGGGAGTAACCTTTGCAGTCGAATTACTTTGCCTTGTTCTTCATGTGAAGCTTGCTTCTATTCGGCATGTTGGCTTACTTGTAGATTTGATTTCGGCTGCTTGAGCTTACTCAACTGTCTTTTCCACCCGAATGGATGTTTCGGGTTCTCAGATTGGCACTCTGTCTTGTTCCTGAAAACGATAGTTAAAGAAATTCGACTCCGGCCGTTGAGGGCTTACAGAGGATGCTTTAGTCGTTAATGCTTCGACTGAGTCTATTGGGAGCGCGAACAGTGCTCCCGATGGGAGTAGCCTCCAAGATTAAGCGGAATTGCTTGTAATTGAGGTTAATCTCAAAAACTTCTCAGTCCAAAAGAGATCTCTGATACCCTCCCGATGGGAGTGACGTTTAGGAACTCGCTGATGGAACCATTGTCCTTTTTTATTTGAGTGCTCATTCAGCCCGACGGCCTACTTGGTGGATTCGACAAACATATCGAGTATTTGCTCAGCCAAACGGCCTACTGCATTGTTGGACCTGTATGGCGCAGCCCCCGAGTGTTCGAGTGCGGCATAGGTTTTCTTGTTGGACCTGTATGGCGCAGCCCCCGAGTGTTCGAGTGACGGCCTAGGTTTGACTTAGACCTGTGCGGCGCAGCCCCCGAGTGCTTCGGGTGGCGGCCAAGGATTTTTCGAGTTATACCTGTATGGCGCAGCCCCCGAGTGCGTCGGGTGACGGCCTAGGTTTGACTTAGATCTGCGTGGCGCAGCCCCCGAGTGCTTCGAGTGGCGGCCAAGGATTTTTCGAGTTATACCTGTATGGCGCAGCCCCCGAGTGCGTCGGGTGATGGCCTAGGTTTGACTTACACCTGCACGGCGCAGCCCCCGAGTGCTTCGAGTGGCGGCCAAGGATTTTTCGAGTTATACCTGTATGGCGCAGCCCCTGAGTGCGTCGGGTGACGGCCTAGGTGTGACTTAGACCTGTGCGGCGCAGCCTCCGAGTGCTTCGGGTGGCGGCCAAGGCGAATTTATTTGTGACTTGTGCGGCGCAACACCCGGGAGAGCATCAGGTGTGGCCGAGGCGAATTTGTTTGTGAGCGGCGGACTGTAGTCGACGCGGCGGGTGTGGTGCCGTAGAGGCAGTCGACGCGGCGGACCGGAGTCGACGTGGCGGAAGTAGTGCCGTAGAGGCAGTCGACGCGGCGGACCGGAGTCGACGCAGCGAAGTGGTGCCGTAGAGGCAGACGACGCGGCGGACCGGAGTCGACGCAGCGAAGTAGTGCCGTAGAGGCAGTCGACGCAGCGGACCGGAGTCGACGCAACGAAGTGGTGCCGTAGAGGCAGTCGACGCGGCGGACCGGAGTCGACGCGGCGGAAGTAGTTGACGCGACAGACCGGAGTTAACGCGGCGGAAGTAGTGCCGTAGAGGCAGTCGACGCGGCGGACCGGAGTCGACGCGGCGAAGTTGACGGTGCGGAGGCGGTGAAGGCACTCGAGTCGCTTGTCGAGTGCAACGATGAACTTGTTGTTGTTGACAAAACGCCAGCACCCGAGTGTATGTGACGCCCTCCCAGGGAGCAGGCTATTTACGCCAATACTGTGTAGCAGTTAATCCAACGGAGTCGACGTAGTAGTTACCCGCGACATGGCGACGAGCGAGTAGGGCACGTGCGATCGAGATTGGTGTAGTAGACTCGATCCGCGCGGCCGTTGCTGAGGTTGCCGATGCAGTCGACGCAGATGCGATCTTCCCGGGTGCGACAGGAGCGATCTTTGCGGGTGCGACGGATGCGATCTTCGCGGGTGCGGCAGATGCGATCTTCGCGGGCGCGGTAGATGCGATCTTCGCGGGTGCGGCAGATGCGATCTCCGCGGGCGCGGTAGATGGCGGCGGTAGATTCGTCGATGCGGGTGCTGCCGCGCGTGGCGCGGTTGCCGCGGACCTGAGTATTCCGCGACTGTCGGCAAAGCACCATACGGAGCCGAATATGATGTGTATACTTCTGTCCAGATCGGTGTACACCGAGCGGCGAGCCGGAGGGTGGAGGACGTACTCGAAGGAGCCGAAGCGGATCGATTCTCTGGCGACGCGGACGTCATTCTTCATTGCGGATGGAGCCGGAGCGAACATGATTCCAACACTTTTTTGCTGTTCCCACAGACGGCGCCAATTGACGAGGTGGTAACTCGGCAAATCCCAGGGTTGTGCACCCCGGTTGATCGATGGGGAGAGAGAGAGGTGTTGGTGATCACGACGGCTGACAAGCAAGGTTTTACCCAGGTTCAGGCTCCCGGAGGATAACACCCTATTTCTGCTTGTCTGGTTATTGATACGAGTAGCGATTACAATGGCGAGATTGCGATCTCGCTAGGGTTTGTCGTGGTGGCTATGAGCGTGTCCTCTAGGACGGGCAACCCTCCTAACTTTATAGGTAGGCAGGTCTCGGGTGGTTGGTATAGATATGGCAGGTTACAAGACCTAACCGAGTTGGACTAGGATACGTGGTACCCCGGGTGGGCCTTCTGTGTGCCTTTCCATACTTGGCGCGGCCCAGGTAGCCTTATGGTGGGCTAGTCGAAAGGTAGCCCCACGTCAACCATGCAGCCATAAAGCGATGCATACCTCCAACATTTCTATGTGGAAATGAATGATTTCTTAGTTGGACCCAATGCAATATATCTTCTTCTAATCCTGTTTTGTTCATTGATATCATACTCTGCAATTGGCCTCCTCTTTCCAGATCACATGGAAGCAAATTGCATCTTCAACATCAGTTTCAATTTCAGCTTCTGTGGTTGCATGTCATTAACATTATGTGGCTGTTGCTGAAACTGAACGGAAGGAACTTGGTGTTGATTATGACTGGAAGGAACCTGCTGCTCTGCTTGCTCTTGAACCTGATTAGATAAATTCGGTTTCTTTTTAGCTTTGCTCTAGAGAGTTTTCAAATCCACACACTTTCTCTTGATTTGGTAATGCACTACCATCTAAATTTCAACATAATACCATATGTTAACTATTATTTGCAAAATGAAAATCGCATGGCACAGACTTGGGATTAAAAAAATAAAAATACATTTTTAGCTTTGGGGAATGGCTAACCTGCTTAGAGATTGAGGACGGGACCAACATCAAATGTTGTGGTGTGCCCCCCTCTCCGTCTCCGGCGCCGACGACCACGACGACGCTCTCCGTGCCCATCCCCGCCACTGTAAGCTCTCTGTAAGCTTTGTTGCCTTTTCTTTCTAGAGTTGATCCATCGATTTAAGTTTACTTGGTCAGTGAGCAGACGGACCTGTTTGACAGCTTGTTGGGCCGAGTAGATGGGCTGATCGTTGTTTGCATTTTGGCCAGAAAAACAACCAGTATGTTAGGTATCAAGCGTTGCTGGTGACTTTAGCCCCACCTCGCTAGTGGGAGGATGCCACACCCAACTTATAAGAGAGAGTCCCCTCCACCTTTCAGTTCGGGATTTTGGGATGAAGTAGGTTTTCTTCTTATAGTTGGGCTGTGTGCGCGGCTGTGGAACAGGAAACGTCTAAACACGACGTGAGTGTGTGAAGCTGTGCCCAGAACGCTGACACGGTACAACTGTAGTTTGCATACGTATGCCCTATATACTCCATATAAAAATTTCTGCCAAAAAATTTGGGTGTACATTTGTACACCCATGACCCATAGGCCATAGTAGCTCCGTCCATGCGTCATGGTGCTTGTTGTCGTCTTCTCCAAGCCATGCCCGCGCGTCACATCTCACATGGGGCATCGGCACGTCCGTGTGGATCGGCAGCGAGCCAGCGGACAGTATGGGAATTGAAACTCGGGCGAGTGATCGGCATGCCTGACCCTTCTTGCAGCTTCCACGACAGTTGTAGAGTTCTCCCCTCGGGTCCAGGAGCCAGGTCAATTGCCCCACATTATAAAAGAAAAAGTCATGTGTGATGTGTGCTGCTGGAGATGTGGTTAAATTAGGTATGTGCTGCTGGAGATGTGGAAGCAAGCGATCAAAATGGCGATTAGTTAAACACTTCCTTCGTACTAGTATCTTGGCACCCTTTGACGCTCACAAGGGACGCTGAATCGCTGATACTCCAAGAACCTAAGACCAGCTACATCGTGATGCCGGTTCAACCAAGAAGACTTAAATCAGCGGCGCAATACCTACAACATAGTGATCAACTGCTTCAAACAGTAGGAGAAGCTCTCCTCTCTGCACTCGCTATCCGGACACAAATATGCATGAAAATATAGTTCAACCGGCTTGAATCTAACAAACAAGAAAATACGCTTCTCTTGTCCGAAAAGATGATCTGATGCTCGCACTGTATTGCATGGATTCAAAAGTTAGCTCGAACAGTTTTTGCTGCGCACTATTGGCTGATCTAAGTTCCACCGTGTGGCCGGTTTCTTGAAAATTTTGAAATCTATATTTGCTACTTTCTAATTTTTTTTAAGGAATCCTGGTGTGCAGACAATGATGCGTTCTACAAACATGTAATCTCAACTACACAAAAATGGGTGACAAAACCTGACAAGTTTTAGAGGTTTGAAATTTTGTGTTGTTCAATACTTAAAATGTCTTTATTTTTATTTTTATGTAGGCTTAAATATAAGTATGTTTCGAGTTGAGGTTTTACATGCATGTCGGTAGAATACAACATGATGTATGGTTTTTTTTTCTCATGTTTGTTTTTTGTTACTTTGACATGTTGTTTTCGATTTTTTCAAATAAAGGGCTCCTGGAGCGTGGGCTCCATTTATCCGGTCAGTACATTTCCCATATGTCCGGATGAAAAACCCAAATCAGCCACACTGTTGAGTGAGTCCAGAAAAGAGAAGAATTTTCTCCCGAGGAACATTGCACTGCACCGTTTGCTATGGCATTCTTACACAGACACATTCGTGCTCGGACAAAAATAAAAACAAAACTTGCTGTATATTTTTGAACTGGATATATGGGGGGCCTGGAATATATACATACATGTTGGTCGTCATGCATGTATGGCCGCATGAGTAGTAGAGCAACACCGTCACCCTGCCAGCCAGCCAGCCAGCCAGCCTGAAGGCCATGTGGAGTGTGGAACTAACTAAGCGATGGAGGAGGTCGTCTCTGATGTGTGCAGCAATGGAGGCTTATGAAATTGTAGGAACTTTTAACTTGCTAGCTAGCTACACGACGAGCAGAGCTAGCACGATCTGACGCTTCACGCTTCGAGCAGCCGGCGGAAATGGATCGTTGCTCGCATTATAAAAGAAGAACAGAAAGGGCAGAGAGAGGCAGATAGGCAACAATCAGATGCTGGCGATCATGGATACATCCAAATTCCAAAAGCTCGCGGCGGGACTAACCCAACGTCATGGATACGCGTCCATGCCTAGCTACCGCATTCACCGGACTTATAAATACTCCTCTTGATCGTCTTCATCCGCCTGACCGACTCTCACTTCTAATCGTCACACGTCCCCGTCTTCCTCTCCCTAGTCCCACCACAGCTTACTCCACCCCTCCCCTCAGCCCGTTGAGCCGCGATCGATCATGTCCACCGTCGTACTCGGCCAAGTCCCCGGCACTAGCAGCAACGACGACACCAGCATTCCCGACCTGGAGCTCGGAGCATGCCAAATCGCGCACTTGGACTTGGTACCACCATGCGCATCATCCAAAGAGCAGCTCGTGCGCGCGCTGCTGATGCTGAGCTACGCCAGCTTGTTCGTCGGCGTGAACGCCGGGATCCGCCTGCCGGCCGCCACGCCCGCGGGATCGGCCTTCGCTCGCCACCAGGCCGCCTACTACAGCGTCGTGGCCGCCCTCCTCGCAGCCGTGCCCGTGGAGATGTCCACCGCCTTCTGGCTGCGCCGCTCCAGCAGCAACCTGCGCTTTCACGCTTTCGCCGAGGGTCTCCAGCGCGCCGGGGTCGTGCTTCTTATCGTAGTCTCGGCGGTGGGTGGCATCGAGTTCACTCTCAAGGCCTAATCCAACTGCAGACTGATAGTGATAGCTTATGCTAGCTTGTGCAGCGCCATACATTTCTTTGGTTAATACGTAGTAGTTGTTTATATTCAGAATAAAAGAAATGGATTGGCAACATATATACTCAGGCCATGTACAGCGCGGGGCTCTACCAATCGTATGTGTCAGTGTCAATTTCCCGGTCGTTGGTTGGGCCATATATCGAATCCTATGGTGTCGAGCTTTTTTTTATGGTCGTGCGAGATACTCCCTCCGTTTCTCCGTTTCAAAAAATACAATTATTTCTAGTCTTCCTGAAAAACATTATCCTGATCCGTACATAGGTGAATATTTTTTTGTTGATCCACTCTTTTAAAGACGGAAGGAGTAGAAAGATGCATATTGAGCGGCCAAAAGTAGGCGTCCATGGTGGTTAGGTCGGACGCTCACCTGATATTCTATATTTTGACAATAATCTTCTTACACTTAAGCACTTACCTAGGCGTATTGGATCTACGTTGCATGGACCATATGGAAGCGCCGCGATGCAAAAGTTTTTGAAAACGTGGATGAACCTCTAGCTTGCGCGGACAAAATGTGTCAAAGACGTGCGCCTTTGGACGCATCAGTGTAACTCATCCCCGGCTGCTCATGTTCTTAACGCTTGGTGTATTTCTTTTGAATCACCATAAGCTAGTTGTTGTAGTTTTTTTTTCCGTCCCATTCCTCAACTCTGTGATTAAAAGGAAATATAAATTCAGGCTTGCTTTTGCCCGTCGTAATTACGGTCAGTGGCGGAGCCAGCATCAAACATATGTGGGGGGGGGGGAGCTAGTCGACAACCATCAAAGAGAATAAACATCATAATATATGAAGTCATAGAATATATTATAGAAAACACATATGTTTGCTGTTTAGAAATAAAATTACATGTCTATTAGCTTAAACTCTGCTTACAACCGCCTGTGTCGAATAACTCTATAATCTCATCCGAACTAATCTTTGCAGCTATTTTCTTACCAACGTAAAGAATCATATAATGTCAAAGATAATCATCTCTCATTCTATTTCGAAGACGTGTTTTGATGAGATTCATGGCTGAGAAAGTTCACTCGGTGGTTGCAGTTGACACGGTAAAAAAATATGTTCACACATGAAATAGGTCTTCCTCCCTGGATAATCAAGAAGTAGTGAAAATGGGCTGGGCCGTATAAATTCACGTTAGAAACAAACTGAAAATGCTGGGAACTATCCGGCCTGTTAATCTGCTTTTCGGCCGGCCTCCTTTCTTCCCCAGCCATCACTCCAAGTCAACACCGAGAACTCCCCATCCCCACCCATGGCGACCTCCGCCTCCTCCGTCGTCACCCTCAACGTCGGCGGCGAGCTCTTCCAGACCACCTCCTCCACGCTCTCCCGCGCCGGCGCGTCCTCCCCGCTCGCCTCCCTCGGCCCTTCACCCCCCACCGCGCCGCACTTCCTCGACCGCGACCCGCGCCTCTTCGCCCTCATCCTCTCCTTCCTCCGCCACGGCCGACTCTTCGCGTCCCCCTCCCCCGCCCTCCTCGCCGAGGCCCACTACTTCGCGCTCGACGGTGCGCTCCTCGCCTCCCTCTCCCCCGCCTCCGCCTTCTCCCCGCTCGCCCTGCGCCCCGCCGCCCTCCTCCCGCTGACCGGCCGCGTCGCGCCCTCCGCGGTCGCCGCATCCCCATCCTCCCCCCCACACGCAGCAGCCTCCCTCTTCGCCGCGCACGGCGGGGTCGTCACCACCTTCGACGCCGCGCTCGCCTCCCGCGCTAGCGTCCTCACGCCGCTCCCCGCCGTCGACTCGCTCGTCGCGGCGTCCCCCGCGCTCGCCCTCGCCGGCGCCCGCGACTTCCCCGGCGTCCACCTCTGCCGCTTCCCCAGCTTCGAGTACGCCCCTGCCGCCACGGCTGCTTCCGAGGCGGCGCTATCTTGGCCGGACTCGCCCTCCGCCTCCGTGCTGTCCCTGGCCGCCACGGAAGAGTGGCTCTTCGCCAGCTTCGAGTCGGCGCGGCGGAATTCCAGCGCCGTCGTGGCGTTCGATCTGAATTCCCTCTCGCCTGTGGTGGAAATCGGGCGGAAGGAGGTGTTTGGCGCGGACGTCGAGGCCGCGATACCGCCGACCAAGCTCGGATGGCTTCCTGGGCACGGCCTCCTGCTCGCCGCCGGGTCACACTCTGGGCCGGCTGGGATAGTGGGTGACATACGCCTGTGGGATGTCCGGGCAAGCTCCACGGTGCCGGTGTGGGAGCTCAGGGAGAATGAGGACTGCTTCGCGGATGTTGCTGCGTCAGACTCGCTGTCGGCGTTGTTCAAGGTGGGGGCTGCCTCCGGTGAGGTTTTCATGGCTGACTTGAGGAGGCTTAGTAGTGGTGATGGCATTGACGTCCAGCCTTGGGTGTGCATCGGAGATGAGAAAAGGGCGGTTGCAGCCACAGCAGCTCGCAGAAAGGATGGGATCAATTGTATGGTTGAGTGCTACCGCGATTGGGTATTTGTGGCACGCGGCGCAGAGGTTGAGGTGTGGTCACAGGTGGAGCTGACATTGGAGGCTGGCAACAAGAAGCCGATGAGGAGGAACTGGGTAGGGAATGGGCCATCCATGGTTACTGATGGCAGCGTGGAGGGGAAGATGGAGAAGGCCAAGATCGTGAGCTGGGCCTTCGGAGGCAGCAGGATGGCATTGGCTAGAGCCGATCAGCGGTCTGTCGAGGTGTGGGATAGTGTTCCAGGGGCAATATCAGTGAACCTCTGAATAGAGGAACAAGACTACACATGTAAGAGATCTCAAATTCGATTGATGTTCTTGTTCTCCTCAATGAATGTGCCTTTTGTGCTTTTATGATGTTGCGTTAAGGTTGAGCACAGTCTACATTGTAATCTGCCTAAAATTTGTGATTACCCACAAGAAGAGCAACAATATCATCGAGCACATATCTATAAGCAAAAGCCAAGTAAAAGTAATTGCTAATCAGAATTATTTGGTTGTTTTTATTACTCGATAATCTCTTTGGTTGCTCAAAACGAATTCCCAAAAGTAACATGGAATTCATCTATTCTTAAACCATCTTACCTGGACATTATGTTCGAGAAAAAAGTCAATGAACCCTGGTGTTTTGATTATGGAGGTTGATCCCATAGACACTAAAATTTCATATTGGTCACGTGTTCTGACAGAAACTATCAAATTTCACCCCGATCCATCATAAATTGGAGATTACAGTTAACCAGATATAAACTCGATGGATTTGATGACACGGTTCAACAAGTAAACTCCACTAAAATGTTTTAATTGACCTCCTGAACTACCAATAAATGTCCAGAGTTCCATGCATTATGCGTTACTAATATTAGTAGCATGTTTTGTTTCTAGTTAGCTCACTATTTCCTGATCCAGATATTTGATAACTCAATACAGTGAACCTTTTATTTCCTTTGATGGTAAGTAGTGGAAACTATTTCCTGCTATAAAGCAAAACCTTTCCAATTTAATATACTTGCTTGAAGCATTGCCCAGTATCTTTACTGGGGTTTTGATATACCCTGCATTTGTGGATCTGCTTGTGCACAGGCTCTAGACCCTCCTTGTTCAGATCTGCAGGTTCTAATTCCCTACCAAAACTAGATATTTCTTAGTTTCTGTTGCTGAATTCAATTGGAGCTGGAAGCTTGACCAAAAAAAAGTTAAGGACTTTCATATTGAGAGAGGAACTAAGGTGCGTGTGTAGTTGCGCATGTATTGGCTGACTTTGTGGAGGCCAAAGAGGAGGGTTGATTAGAGGGCATGTTCCCGTGAAGGTGACAAACATGTATGTGTGTGTCTGATTGCATGGGGGCGGCGGTTGAGAGGCAGACGACAGGGTGTTGTGTGGTCTTTGTCGTAGAGGAGCGCCGTGTTTGCTGGCTCGTGTGCTGGTTTGCTTTGGCAGCGGAATTTGGAAGCGACTGAGTCTCAGGTGTTTCGCAAAACAAATTGGGGCCTTGTCTGAATGTCAGCAAATCATATTTGTGTTGGATGTGTGGGACAGGTGAAGACTACGGTGTGTAATTCATCTATCTGGGTCATTTGTGAGATACAATCATGGTTTGGCAAAGTCTAGGATCAGCCATGGAGATATGTTACTACCTCCGATCCGAAATAAATGACGTGAAATGAGAGCTACGGCTGTACAAAGTTGTATATGGCTAGCGACACTCAATTCGGATCGGAGGGAGTAAGTTATGACACCTATGCCATCGTATGGACAAGTTGAATCACAGCTCCGAACTGTATCAGTAGAAGAGCAATTTGCAGTCTTAGAGTATCAGCGAGACAGGCGGTTCCTGATGATCATCGTTCGCCATTTTTTTTAGAAGAAATAGTGGGTCTTCATCATTTTTTGAGAAAGAAATAGTGGGTATTCTTCATATTGTTCTAAGGGCCCAGCTGGGTACAATTGAACTTGAGAAGGCTGGCCATACCTTGTGCTGAGCTATTGCATACATGAAATGGAATCCGTTACATTTTACAGTAAAAGGAGGACCTTCCATGAGCAGAAGTACAGAACCAGGTTTGAACTTGCCGCTATGAGAATCATACATCGGTAGCATCAGTCACAATGCCTACATAGTAGCCTGAGATAACCATACATTTACTCGAGGTTCCACCAGTATGCATACATACATCCTTGCCTTACATAGAGCAGAAATATAATCAGTCGCATATTACCTGGATACATAGATATGGATACTATTTGCTGAAACATGTACCATTGCTGACATTTGTGTGCTGATTTTGTGGGCTTGTGGCGTACATGAATCATTGCAGTTTTATTCAAGATATGTTGTGGTTTGATACAACGAAATCACTAGAAGCTCTAAAGCGCAATAGACGATCCAACACAGGTAAGCTGTGACTTTGAAGCAACGAATGATATTTCTTCACGCTCGGTTTTCTCAACAGGGAACATGCCATAAGCCTGAAGAGAGCTTTGCAGCTCTTAAATTCAAAGTACACATAGAAGAGAGCTTTGCATCTCCAAAATTCTACATGAAACTGTCAAGAAGTGTAGAGTCTGCAGTGGCGGTCTGCACTAACAGGCCAAGAACAATTTTCTACTACCGATTTCACTGAGCATTGTGGGTAAATAAGACATATGCAGTGCTGGCTGAAGTGCTCGATTCAGCAGTAAAAAGGGTGTGAGCTGAAGAGGAAAAGACAACCATTTCCTACCGAATATTTCTCTGCCCTACTCAGACCAGAGCACAAACTTTCCCCATCTTGATATGCAAATCCAAAAGATGATAGAGATATACACGCATCATCCCAATCACGGCAAGTTCTCATCATAAACGCGGCAACTCAAAATTAGACTATCCATTTCAACGCACAACGGACACAGAGATGATCACGAACCAGGTTCCAGAGAGTTCATTCGAATCGAAACAAGAGTTCACAAAAATATACTCACTCATGTTAAAATTTCTATTTACATTACCACATCACGGCTGCGCAGCGGCTAACGCTGGCGAGTTCAACACAAACCGAAACTGAAAAAAATATTGTACTAGTAGTAGAAGAACAAAAGAAATCTGGTGGCGTCTGATGCCGCTGGAGCAAATCTAGAAGTCGAAGCCACCGCCGTCATCGAACCCGGCATCGTACCCTGCATCATACCCGCCAGCGTCGCCGATCATGTCCCCGATGAGGAGCCCGCCGAGCGCGCCTCCGAGGAGCCCGGCCCCGAGCCCCATCCCCATGCCGCCGGCCTTCTTGGGCGGCTTCACGGCCTGCTGCTGGTACCCGTACCCTGGCTGCTGCGGCGGGTAGCCACCGTAGCCGTATCCGCCCTGCTGCGGCGGCGGGGGCGGGTAGCCGCCGTAGCCGCCCGGCTGCTGCGCTGGGTACCCGTAGCCGTACTGCGGGGGCGGGGCGCCGTAAGGCGCGCCGCCGGTGCTCGGGCCGGCCGGGTATGCCGTGACCGGCTCGCCCGCCTTGGCTGGCTTTCCTGCTGCTTGGGGGTAGCCGGCGGGTGGCGGGTAGGCGGTGGACGGCTCGCCGGTCTTCCCGGCGGGTGGGTAGCCGGAGGAGGGAGGCGGGTATGCGTCGGCTTTCGCGGAAGGTGGGTACGCGGATTGGGGCGGCGGGTACGCGGATTGAGGTGGGCCGTAGGCGTCTGCCTTGCCAGCCGGCGGGTACGCGGCCTGGGGCGGGTACGCGGCGGCGGCCGGCGCGTAGGCCGCCTGAGCAGCAGCACCGCCACCGTAGCCCTGGGTGACCTCGCCGAGCTTGTAGGAGAAGTTGAGCACCCCCTGGGGCTTCCCGGACCCGATCTTCCTGACCTGGTACGCGACGAACTTGACGGGCACGGCGCCGTCGGGCGCGCCGGAGAGCAGCTCGGAGAGCGGGACGTGGACCTCGCCGACGTCGCGGTCGCCCAGGGCGCGCTCGGCGCGGAGGAGCACGTGGAGGGAGCCGGCGGCGTTGGCGGGGACGGTGAAGCGGAGGGTGGCGTTCCAGGTCGGGTTGCGGCCGCCCGCGCGGTCGGGCGCCACGCGCTGGCGCGAGCGCGGGTCGCCGGAGAGGGAGACGAGCGCGTAGACCTCCATCTTGGAGAGCAGGTTCACGTCCTTGAGGTCCTTTGCCGAGATCAGGGTGAGCTCCAGCGCCCGCTGCTGCTGCGCCATGGCGGTGGAATGGGTCAGGATCCGGTTCGTGTGGGGATGGATTGGTTGGCTGGTGGAGATCGGAGAAGACGAGTCGATGGATCTGGGTGGGGGTGGGATGTGTTGTGTCCGAAAGACTTTTGGTGATGAGATGAGATCGTTGGGACAGCGCGAGTTCATCGGATTATATAGCGCGGAGGAGGTTGCCAGGGTGTTTCTCCCACGCGCATACTGCGGCCGCTTCACTGACGCGTGGGCCCTGTTACATCTAGGTCTGCCGTGTCAGTGAAGTGTGCACGGTAAGTGTGGGTGCTTCGCGAGAACACGCGTCGTCTCTCTTCTTCTCAGGGTCTGGGTGTCGCGACACGCGGAGGATAAGCGGGAGTCGTCGCTCGCCGTGTGCGGCATGACGTGTGGGACCCACGAGGCATGCGCGGGCGGGGCTTTGCACGGTGGGCGGCGGCAGTTGCGTCCCGAATCTTCAGCAGTTGAACAGCGCCCACTTTGTGGGGCCCGCTCCAGGGACGAGTGGATGACGTCATCCATCCGGTGTGCTCCCCATTTACAAATGAAGGAAATCTTTATTTTCGCGCGTTGACTGTCCACCACCGTGTGCTTCTGGACGAATCTGGGCCGTCCTTGGTGGCGGCGGCTGTTGTACGTACGCGAAACGCGATGATTATTCTCTTCTCTTTTGCACTTGCAGGCTAAGAAAGGAAATGAGCGAGCGGAAAGGAAGTGAAGGGAAGATATCCCGTGTCGAGTCGACGCGGGCAGCACGCTGCTTCGCCGCCGTCGCCGTAGCTTTCTTTCCGCCGCCCACCGTGTGCACTAGCAGCAAGACGGATCTATTCCTCCCTCTTCGGATTGTGAGGCAGCGCTTGCGTCGACCCCAGCTGCAGGAAAGCTCAAGCCCGGCTCGTCATGGCAATGCTGACGTACCACAGAGTACGCGTCATGCGGTCGTGGGTTTTCTTCCTCCACTAGTACTCCGTTTGAGGTGGAGAAATTCATTTCGGCTCCGGGAAGTAGATGCTCCCATCGTTGAAAAACACACATTTCAAGATGTTAAAGAGGTGATTGCATTGTTTCGGCTGTTTTTTGTTTTTGTTTTTTTCTGGTGTACATCCGGATATGGATATTATATGTTTGATGCACACAAAGTTTCGGAATAAACCTTTTCGTGTGGGACGTGTAGAAGAAGGCGCAAGAGATGTATCGGAAAAAACCTTTTGATTTATTTATTTTTTGACGGAGCATATTTTTTTTTGGCGATTCATTCTATGTGGACAACGATTAAATGTCTGCTTGTGCACTCATCGTTCTATTTATTTTTTAAATATTTTTACGCTTTTAAATACATTATGTACCATCATGTTATGGTTGCTAGTTTTTTTTTTTTGAAATTTAAAGCCCACTATATAAGGTCAGCAAGCCGCCTCATTAAAAACCTTCCAGTCCCCAAAGGTACCCTGGTAAGGAAAAGAGCGCGTCTGAAACTTGCCGCCAACACAAGAACCACATTTACAATATTAGTCGGGCTGCAGCACCGACTCATCGTTAGCAAGCGCCTCTAAAATAAAATCAGGAGGGTCATCAATCCAAACGACCGACTGATTTCCCTCAGCTCTACTAGCAAGCACATGCGCTGCCACATTGGCCTCTCTAGGACAATGACTAAAAACAACCTCGGTAAAATTACTACTAAGAAAAGTACACTGCAAAAATTGCTGTAGCTGGACCCATTGAGTATCCGCCTTCCATCGTCACCTTAATTACCTCCACGTTATCCGAATTAACCTCAACTTTGTTGCATCCGATTTGTCCTGCAAGTAAAAGACCATCGCGAAGAGCTTGCGCCTCCGAAGAAACAGGGTCAGTCGCAAAGGGGATACCACAATTGCTTGCCGCCAAAAACAGCCCCCTATCACTGCGGATGATTGCACCAGTGCCTTCAGTACCATCATCATAACTGAATTTCGCATCAACGTTTAACTTAACAAAATTATCTCTTGGTCGAGACCATCCATGTCTTTTGATCCCGGTGTTTCTTTTCTTTGCACGTGAATAGTTCAGAGATAAAGAAGAAATTGCTTGCGCCGATCTAGCCGGATTTTGGACAGATTCACCATGAGTAGCTTGCCGTCTCTCCCACCAAATATACCACACAGCTGTGGCAATTAAATCGTTTCTATCCACCTCAATGAGAAGTGGTGCTTTTGCTCCGCGATCACGCATCAGAGTTTTCAGAATTGGACCACCTTCTCGCTCATAGTTGCAAACCTGCGAGATGACGTCTTTGAGTCCCAGGTTACTCCAGATTTCTCGAACTCTTGAACAAGTGAAGAAAGCATGTCTCAGGCTCTCACAGTCCTGCTGACATAATTGACACTGAGAACTTGGTTGGATATGGCGATTCGCCAAAATTCCGTTACAGGGTATAGCTCCCAGCAGAGATCTCCAGAGATGAATTTTGATTTTTGCCGGAACATTGAGACTCCAAATTGTTTTCCAGATTGGAAGGTTTGCTGACGTACCAAAATTTGAAGTCCGTCTCAGTTTATTACCGTGTTGGTGCTCCCATTCCACATAGTAACACGATCTAACCGAAAAAGTACCAGTTTTGTTAAAATGACAGGAAATAAAATCCTCCATCGGTGTTCTAGGAAGCGGAATATGCATAATTCGTTGGACATCAGTAGGCCAAAATATATCATTCAGAATTTCTTCATCCCAGCAGTCATTCTCATGATCAATAAGATCTGAAACCTTTTTGTACACAACATTACCTCTTTGGCTGACCACTTTTCTAGACGGGCTGGTGGGGATCCAGGGGTCCTCCCATATGTTAATATTAGATCCATCACCTATCCGCATGATATGTCCTCTTTTAAAACTTTGAATACCAGCCCAGATGCTTTGCCATGTATAAGAACTCCCTTTTTTCAGCTTACAGTTTAGAATATCATCCGAAGGAAAATACTTAGCTCGAAGAACCGTAGCACACAAAGAATTTGGTGAATTGATTAACCTCCAACATTGTTTGGCCATCATAGCTAAATTGAAACAATGTAGATCTCTAAAACCCATGCCTCCTTGCTTCTTGGATACACACATTTTCCACCAAGCAAACCAGTGCATATGCTTCTTCTGATCATCATCTCCCCACCAGAATTGGGATATTGCAGAGATTATCCCGTTTATAATCTGTTTGGGCAGCTTGAATACAGACATCGCATAGGCAGGGATGGCCTGAATGACAGCCTTGAGTAACACTTCTTTCGCTCCATAAGACAAGTTCTTCAACTTCCAACCACTCAGCAATTTACAAACTCTATCCACAATGTGTTGAAAACAGTCCGACCTATCCACCCCAACGAGAGGTGGCAGTCCCAAATATTTATCCGTGATAGCTTCAGTCATAATATTCAGTATGAGACAAACCTCTTCCCTACTTTGAGCATCCGTACAAGGGCTGAAAAAGATACTTGACTTGGCATCGCTCACCAACTGTCCCGAAGCCCTACAATAATCCTCCAGGGCACGACTAAGACTAGAGGCATTGGCTGCATCTGCTCTCATAAGAATCAAAGAGTCATCAGCGAAAAGAAGATGCGAAACAGCCGGAGCCCCTCTGCAGACTTTAACACCTAGAAGATGTCCAGACTCCTCCTCAAAGTTCAGCAAGCTGGTTAGTCCTTCTGCGCAAAGCAAGAATAAATAAGGAGAAAGAGGGTCCCCTTGGCGGAGACCCCTTGAAGGAGAAATGTGATCAGAAAGAACATTGTTTAGTCGAATTTGATACCTTACTGATGTCACACACGCCATGATAAGATCAACCCATCCAGTGTCAAAGCCCATCCGAGTTAAAACCTTCTTCAAAAAGCCCCATTCTACCCTGTCATAAGCTTTGTGCATATCCAGTTTCACCGCACAAATTCCATACTTCCCCACCTTCTTGTTTTTTATAGCATGATAGCACTCATATGCAACCAACACATTATCAGTAATAAGTCTTCCCGGCACGAAAGCACTTTGGGTAGGGGAAATGATATCGGGTAAAATAGTCTTCAGTCTCGAAGCAATCAACTTAGATATTACTTTATAAATCACGTTGCAAAGACTAATCGGACGAAATTGTGTGATCGATTCCGGATTTTCCACCTTCGGAATAAGAACAATTGTGGTGTTGTTCCAGCCATCAGGGATAATCCTGTTATTTACTGCCAACAAAACCTCATCTGTAAGATCTTCTCCAATGATGTGCCAGAAACGCTTATAGAAAATAGCATGAAGGCCGTCAGGTCCAGAGGCCTTTAAATCACCTATATTGAACATTGCTTTCCTAACCTCTTCCCTTGTGTAGGTTGCCAGTAATAATTCATTCATCTCTCTAGAGACACACGGTTTGATTTTATCCACAACAGCTTGGTCCGGATCATGGACCTCAGCTGTAAAGAGATGCTCAAAATAAGAAGACGCCAAGAACATAAGCTGGTCCTGATCTTCTATTGTATCACCTGTCTCGTTTTTCAAGGATTTGATAAAATTCCGCTTTCTTCTATCCGTTGCTGAGCGATGGAAAAAAGATGTGTTCTGGTCCCCTTGTTTCAACCAATTTACTCTCCCTCTCTGAATCCAATAGAGTTCTTCTTGTTCAAGGAGATTTTCAATTCTCAACTGAATTTCTTTTTGTTGCGCCACTGCATCATCTGTTAATGGTCCCGTCATCACAGAATTCAGTTCTTTTTGTAACTCCCGTAGCCTTCTCCTCGGCCCCTTAAGGATTTCTCTATCCCATCGATGCAAAGCTTCATGTACTTCTTTGGTATGATCACTTAAAGCTTTATCTGCGTGCAATAATTTTGCCCGATCCCAGGCTGTCTGTATAATTGTCTCCACCGACTCTTCACATAACCATCTCGCCTCAAACTTTGGAGGACCCCTAGGCCGGTTTGTCAGTAACCCAACATTCAGTTCAGTGTCAATAAGAATGGGTCTATGATCAGACTTACCAAAATCTTCATTTTTCACTCCAGCTAACGGGAATCGTCCAGCCCATCTCGGATCACAAACAGCTCTGTCTAATCTCTCACGAATTTTACCACGCCTCCAAGTAAAGATGTCCCCTGAGTAACCCATGTCCTCGAGGTTGCAATCATTAAGTACCTCCCTGAACGCTTGCATGCAACGAAAGGGTCGAACGTTCCCACCCTCCTTCTCAGAACTATATAAGATTTCATTAAAATCACCGAGCATAACCCATGGTAAATTTATATTTGCATGCAATTCCCTGATGTATTGCCAAGACAAATGTTTTCTCGAGCCATTTGGTTCACCATAGAACCCAGTAAAACGCCATCCCGAATCACTGTGTTCATTGATGCGAATATCAATGAAATTAGGGCTAATATCTTTAGAAGTCACCGTAATATCCTTGTTCCAGAAAAGAACCAAACCTCCACTCCTACCATCGCTTTCCGAAACCGCCATCTCATCGAACTTAAGCCTCACCCTTAACCGCTCTGCCTTAACTTTGTTCAGATGTGCTTCAGACAAGAAAAGCACATCCGATTTGTGACGCTCCTGGAGTCCCAGAAGCGACCGCACTGCCGAGGGCTTTTGCATCCCCTGGCAGTTCAAACCTAGGATGATCATTGCTCCCGGACAGCCTCCACCATGGAGACCGCCGATCCTGGGGAAGAGGAGATAGCTCCACCTTCATTGTCATTTACGACAGATTGAACAACCACCAGATTTGTCACACCCGTCTTACCCACAGCTTCAGACGCCATCCCCTTCTCTTCTTGCAGACCTCGGGTATCTACTGCTACACCATCATTATCTTTCATCTTTTTCCTATTGAGATTCTTCTGTGGTGTGCCAGATGGAGTAGCTGATCTCACTTGCTCCGACTCAATCAGACCCACCCGTTGTAACACTGAGGAGCCATCAGTAATCATCAAGTTCGAGTTACCAGAAGTATTTGTTGTCTCATCCATAGGTGGACGCTTTCTTGCTGTCGGATTAATAACATTCATAGCGGTATCAACAATCGTCCCTTTTGCCGTATCACTCAACTCCTCCGTCCTCTCTTGATTTTGTTGACTGTTCCACCGCCAGCTTTCAGTCATATAGTTTTTATTCCCCTCAGTCCCAAACTCCCTCCTCTCCGGAAAGCCTCTTCCACCAACACCTCTGCCGAAACCACGACCTCGACCTGAAGATTGATCATTCTGCCATTGTTGACCCATACCTCGGCCCAAGCCTCGATCCCTCTTTGGTGCTAAGATAAAAGCACCCCATTCCAGTTTATCCTTTTCATGCTCTCCGGAACCACACTCCTGGTACCAATGCCCTAGCTTACCACAAGCATAGCAAAACGTGGGGAGTTTCTCGAATTTAACTTGGTAGAATTCTGTCTTCGCGGCCCTAGTGAAGCTCACAAACCTGGTTAGCTCACAAACCTGGTTATGGTTGCTAGTTATGTTCGGTACAAACCCTGAATTGACCATTTCTCACTTCATATCCTGAACAAAAGAAGTACTGTAGTTGCTTGAACTAAGATTGGAGAGAGATTCCAAGTGGATCTCGTACTACAGCGTGAGGGGTGCTGACAATGCCGTGAGTCGTGACAAGGTGTAATTGGCAGCTAGTCCACCGTTGCAATCAGACGTCAACTGCTGTCTGCTAGGTGGGGTATAATACCAATATACCATAGTATAGTGCTGTCTTTTTGAAACTTTTTTAAAAAACATCAACAACATGGTGCTATCGGTGTTAAAAAAGAAGAAATAACATTGTTGACCTCGCTAAAGTTCCACATTGCATGATGTAGACTACTTTATCAAAGAAATGTTTGCGTGGAGAACTTGCTTGTGGCAAGATGGTTAGGAGGATGGTTGTATCCCCAACCCACCAGAGTTTAAGTCACAGGTTTAACGCTGGTGTTTCTCATTTAGGCGGAATATTCTTTCAGTGGGAGGCGACGTTCCCGTCGACAGCGAGGCGCCTGTGATGACTTCGTCAATCTCAAGACCCGCCGGCTCAGTCTCTCGGAGGTGCTCATACGGGTAGGGTGTGCGTGCGTGCGTTCATAGGGGTGATTGTGTACGTGTATATGGACGCTTACGTTGTAGTGTGTTTCTCAAAGAAATGTTTGCGTTCATTTTTCGATGGACATGGATGTGCCACATGTACTGGTGATCTAACGTGAAGAGAGAGCCGAGTCAAAGAAAACTCGACCTATGTCAAGGATGAGCTTCCGTATACAACCTTATAAAAAAATATAAATACTTAGTAATGTTGTTTTAAGCATTAAAAAAACACAGTACATGAGAAAACGCTCACAACACAAATCCAATAAGTGAATGACTTTGTCCGAGTCGGATTTAAGTCCAACTAAGTCGGTCTAGTTTCAGTCGGATAAAATGCTACTTGTCCTGGATCCCTTAAGTGTGTGAACTTGTAGATTCACAACCACTTCAGACTCAATTCGATGACGTGAAATTTACCATTATAACCATTGAGTTACAAAGTAGCGTTCGATAGACCCTAAGTTGGTCGATTCAGAGTAATATCATGTGAGGACCTCAGGTTTAAGGATATGGCATAAAAAAAATTGACTTGGACAAACGACAATTTACTTGTCGCATTAAACTTGCTCCATTTTGAGTTCTTTTATCAAAATCAGTACAACCGAATTGACATAACTATACACATGCCTTATGAAACCGACTCATAGGCCAGAGTCATACACTATTTAAGGATGTATTCCTCTATAATTATGCTTATTGATTACGCCTTATGTACGCTTACACAACTTTGAACCGCGTATTTGATGATACATGCCATTTACGATGTTCAAAAAGAATTATGAAACTCATGAATACGGCCAATAATAAATATTTGCCCATGTAGCATATTTCCAACGAGAGATTTATCCATAATCCTCTCACCCGCCTTGGCACTCCTAACCCTTCGAGTGGGTGCCAAACCACATGACAAATTTGTCGTGGCGACATGAAAGGGGGAAGGAAAGTGGTGTGTTTCGTCATTTTGTTGTCGAAATCGATAGCATCAGGCTTGCTCCACGGCTGACCGCAAGATAGAACCACCTCTTACTAAATGTTTCATGCGTAAGGTATTATTTCTGACTAGATACATGTTATTAGTCATCAAATTTAGAACAGAGTGAGTACATTGGGTCCATCTGCTTTCCACGAGGGTTTTTCCATGTTAGGTAGCACTTAAACGTTGTAGAGAGAGACACGACTCACTGACTCAGGACTCAGGAGATAGTACTTTTTTTCACGACAAGATAAGAAACGCCTTTGACGAAACTAATTATTAAAGCTGGAAAAAAGGAGGTCAAAAACTCAAAATCAGTAAGGAAAACGAAAAAGGAAAAACGTGCTCCCAGCAGAGACAGACAGGTGGGACCTCCCGTCCCCGAGCAGAAACGGAAACGAGAAGCGAGCCGTCCGCCGTCCCCCACAAGAGGCAAGAGCCAAAGCCAGACCTGGCCGCCGCGCCTCCCCAGAAACCGCCGTCCCCGCTCCAACCCTCGCCGCCTCGCCGCTTCCTCCGTCATGGGTGCCGCGGTGGAGGAGCCGTCGCAGATGCGGCGGGCGCTGGTGGACACTCTCGCGGGGGCCATCTCCGGGGGCATCTCCCGCACCGTCACCTCCCCGCTCGACGTCATCAAAATCCGCTTCCAGGTCCGTCCCCGCCCCCTGGAATTCGTATTGTTTCTCCGCGGCGGCGCGTCCGCTGTTTGATTCAGAATCGCTAGCCGCAAATTGTAAGGTCGGATAGGTATGGGAGAATTTCGGGGTGGAAGCCTTAGGCGGCGGGCCTCCGCGGATTTGCGCCCGTGGTGTTCACCTGCAAGAAATTGGGGCTGTGGAGCATCGAGGGATTCTGCGTGTTCGTGTGAATTTGTAGCTTGAGCGCCGTGGAGCACTTCTGTTCGTGGTGTTCTATGTAGACTCCAGACATGGAGCATTTGGACCGTTTGGTGATACCTGAAGGGGCGAGCAGCACATCGGCTGAATTTAGTTAGTTAGGCGTGCTTAGAAACGGGAGCTGGTGGATTCAAGCAATGCGTCGGTATTGGATTCTGTTGGATGGTTAGAGAGAGATGGTGCATGAATCAATTGGTGTTTTGTGTCAGAATGCGCATATATCCCTTGCTCTAAGCCTTTCTTTGGAACGCAAATGTAGCATTCTAGCTGCTATATTCTCACTTTATGGCACCGAAGAGATGCCTCCTGTCCTGTGCTGTGGATTCTTGCTCTCACTCCTTGTTATTAGCCCTTGGTTCACACAAAGATCTGTTTATTCTCTTGGATTTTGACCTCAATGTAAATGCTTCATATTATATCAATTTCTTGTTTGTCCGAAACATTAGTTGATAAAATTCGATGGCAATCTTTGGGGCTTCTAGTTTATTGAGGTTTCGGGGCTCTCTACTTCTATATACTCCCTCCGTCCACAAATAAGTGTCTCAAGTTTGTCAAAAATTGGATGTATCTATACACGAAACTTGTCTAGATACATCCATTTTTTGGCAAACTTGAGACACTTATTTCGGGACGGAGGAAGTATTCTGGTCGCTGTATTAGTAAATGCATTATCGTGTTGGGCGCTACCGTAGCATATGAAGCCATAATTCTATTTTGGAATTTCAGAGGCCCTTCAACGTCTTTTGCAGGTTCAGTTAGAGCCCACAGCCTCGTGGGGTTTACTTCGGAAAGATGTCTATGGACCTTCCAAGTACACTGGACTTGCACAAGCAACTAAAGATATTCTCCGAGAGGAAGGTTTGACGGTATCTGCTTTTCTTCGAACATTTCTCACCTCTTGATATACTTTACCTGCACTGTTGATCGTGAACTTTTGTTCGTAAGTTATGTGAATTTAGCATGCCAAATGTTGGCTGTTGGGTTTATTCTGTGAATCTTATCATGCTAGTTTTTGCTAAACTTGTCTGAATGCGAAAGCATGTCACAGATGAGCATTGCATTCATGTAGTTATAAATTGTGCCAACTTATATCAAGCAACATTTGGTAGCTATCCACCGGGTCTGACACCTTTTCTACCATATTTAGTTGTAGCTTATGAACAAAAAAGACATATGGTGCTCATCTGTGCAGTTGACCCACTGTACATTTTTCTCAACTTGATTATCCTAATTTTCTGGCACACCACCTGTTAGTTCTTTCATGAGTGTAGTAATGCATGATACTAACCAGTGATTGCCACGTGATATTAATGGTTGTCTGATGAGGAGAGTCCAGTGTTATTCTCGATCTGGAACCATGCTAACTCTACAATCTTATGAGCAAGTTTGTTGGAACATGATTTAAGTTTTGGCTCTTCAAATATACAACCCTAGATTTAGTAGACTTATCCAATCTTTGGCAGGGTATATTTGATAGAATTTTGGTATTCTTATGATTCTACTGAAAAATACTATAGCATAATGAGTGCACGTTAGAACTTTACATTTAATTTTACCGATCCTAGTACTCAGTTATAAACAATTGCTTGTATAAATAATAATAACCTTTTTTCAAGATGCACATTTCTATCAAATCTTAAAAGCCATTTCTAGTTTAAACAGATGCAACACCATGTACCTATTGGACTGTAGTTCATAACAAATGAAAAAGAAAAGCAATAACTTGCTAGGTATAGTGTTCCTCCACAAACATATTAAATGACTGGCCTGTTTTTACTTATTAGGTGATGACATTGGCTGCTTTCTTGGGTTTTCTTTGTGATATATCTGAGATCACATCATTTATGTCTTTGTATTTTCTGTACATTGCATTTTTGATTTCTGCTCTGCTTCTATCTTTTCACCTTGTACTTTTTTTGTCGTTATTGTTTGATTTAATTAGTCTATCTCAACCACAAAGAAGAATCCATAAGAAATGCTCATAGGGTGCAAAATTCTGATCTTTCAGGGATTCTGGAGAGGAAATGTTCCAGCCTTGTTTATGTATATGCCATATACAGCTATACAATTTACTGTTCTTCACAAGCTTAAAACCTTTGCATCTGGTTCATCGAGAACAGGTATGCCCTTTTGGCTTTGTTCATTGCTTTAGTTTTAAGTATCAATTGTAAAGGTCATCCTTGAACCTTATTTAAGTTCTTGCATTACCTAGAGTTTCTACCCAAACTTGACCTATACAACTCTTGTGCATTTAAAATTCTTGGTACACTCTAAAATACTCTGCTAGTTGTCCAAACCATCTCACAGAAATAAGGTGTAGTCCTTATCTGATCTATTTCTCATTCCCAGAGGATCACCTACACTTAAGTCCATACTTGTCTTATGTAAGTGGGGCTATTGCGGGATGTGCAGCGACAGTAGGGTCATATCCATTTGACCTTCTCAGAACTATTCTTGCATCACAGGGTGAACCAAAGGTAAATATGATCTTATCTTCGGTTACTGTTTCCCCCCCTCGAAGTGTGAGCACTTACTTACAAACCTATGGTGTAACTGGTTTGGTTTCACACTGTAGTTAGATCATTAATCATTTTTTTGTTACTTTGGAGTGTATTGCAGTAATTTGTAGTTACCCACTTCACTGATAATATGGATTTATCACTATTTGATCATGCTTGAAGTTGAATATGTTATTTTTACAGTAAGGTCACATTCAGCTTCATTTCAACATGACGAACTCATCCTGCACCTCTTGGTTTGGTTTTGTTATGCAGCCCAAGCCTCTTTTTTCTTATTTAATCTTTTAGTTCTGTAATTATATGTTCTGTTAGTGTCAACTGTTTGCACAAAAGTTATGTTGTTCAGTTATATGAAAATTCATTTTCCCTTATTCAATGCTGATTGGTTTCCACAATCAATGTATGACACCTGTATGATGAATATCTGTAATAATTCTTATCATGCCATTTTGTTGCTGATTCACAGAGAGTTGCATTTTTTCTGTAGGTTTACCCCAATATGCGATCTGCACTTTTTGACATAGTTCAAACCCGTGGTGTTCGAGGGCTTTATGCCGGTTTGACACCAACTCTTGTTGAAATCATACCATATGCTGGCTTGCAGTTCGGTTCATATGACACTTTCAAGCGTTCGATGATGGTAACAATGCTTAAACTCAATATTTTACTTGTACTCCCTCCGTTCCATATTAGATGACTCTCTTTTGTCAAAAAGTGGATGTATCTAGACTCACAACATATCTAGATACATCCACTTTTTGACAAAAGAGAGCCATCTAATTTAGAACGGAGGGAGTACCTAACAAGATGATTTTGAGGCGATTTATATAAACCTAAGTTCTATAGCAGGCTCATGTAAGTAAGTAGAAACTGGTGTTGTGATTAACTTAATTCTTCCATTATAAAAACATGTCAATACTTCAAAACAAAATTACACTTTTGGGCACTAAGTTTTGTTTGGTATGGGTGTGTTTATGTTTCAGCTTCCCTTACTTTACCTTATTCATGTAGTCATGGAATAGATATAGACATGGAAATGAGGAGGACGACTCGGCGACAAGCTTCCAGCTATTTCTTTGTGGATTTGCAGCTGGAACATTTTCAAAAGCTGCGTGTCACCCACTTGATGTTGTGAAGAAAAGGTTCCAGGTAACTACCCTTGTCTTTTGATCCAATTGTTTTGTAATAAATTCTCATAAAAACAATCTTATAGAGCATATTACGGTGTTAAGAACTGGAACATTGGGCTTCATGTATTTGGATCATTTCATCTGGTCCGTGCTCTGCATTAAAAATCTAGCAACATTTGAGTTATGTGTCATTTCTCTATTTTTCACGGGAGCATGTTTTGTCGCAACATGATTCATGAATGTGCCCACTTGTAAGAATTGAATGCCAAACTGATCTCCTTATTTATTATTACTAGCTTGTGGTGGCAATGGTGCTGTATCACTGAATTGAGAGATGTTCACTCAAGTTCAGAAATGTAGAACGTTTAGATGTTACTTGCGGGGTACCGAGTCTTCTTTGCATATTTTGGAGTCAAGCAATGCTAATTTTTTCCACCACTCCACAGATCGAAGGACTAAAGCGACACCCAAGGTATGGGGCGCGGATTGAGAGCAGCGCATACAAGGGCATGTACCATGCCTTGAAAGAGATTGTTGTGAAGGAGGGGGTCGGAGGCCTCTATAAAGGGCTTTTCCCATCAGTTGTGAAATCGGCTCCTGCTGGTGCCGTGACCTTTGTGGCATACGAATACATCTCGGACTGGTTAGAGTCAATACTCATGTGAAGGATCTCCATGCAACAACTTTTCCCCGCTTAGCTTATTATGTGTTATCCCTAGTCCCTCACCACATCTGTATTAGTAAATGGATTCATATCTCGAAGAGGCTGCAGTTCCTTTGGATCTTGCAGTCAATTCAAGAGTTTTGGGGAGCCTACGAAGCCTGCTAGATGAGTTATGCTTGTAAGCTTCTTTCATGGAATTCGGAAGACCACTGAAGTTAGCCAAATCAAGTAGTTATAAGCCGATGCTTAAGCATGTGCCTGGCTTAGTATCCAACTCAGCCAGGCGCACATTCTCTTTATTTTTGAACATTCTGTGCAATTATGTTATCTTAACATATGCATCAGTGTCCGTCTGCAAGTTACTGAACCTGAATTTGATTCGCAGGATAGCGAGTAAGGCCGGGGTCGAGTGAGTTCTTATATTGGAGAAAGGTGCTAACAATATACATAATCTGGCAATGAGTGGAATCTTCCAGCTGTTTTGCGACCGCAAGGTCAACGGAGAAGTGGATGCAATTGGTTATTCATTGAGAGTGGCTTACCTGTAAAGCCTTACTATAGATCGAGCTATTTCACCATTTGCTCCCCCCCCCCCCCCCCCCTCTTCTTTTGCCCTAATGTTGTGATAGTGCATTCGTTCCTTGAGCTGTAACAGGGAGACCAGTAGAGCTTGTAACTTGTGATGAATGTCAAAGAGCATCAGGCGTTTTTGTTCAGATGTGATTGCACTTTTAACCACTTAACTTCATGTGCGTACTTCAATTATGTGGAGGTCATACGATTGATTATTCATTGAGAGCTGAGCATACTTACATTTTTTTTTATTTCAGAGGGTTGATGAATATACGGACTAGGTTATCTTGATAGAGAGCTTCCTGCAACTTTATTCAGAGAGTATGTTTCCTGAGAAGGATATCAAATTCAAGAAACGTTTGCGGGGCTAGGATGAAGAGGCTTAGGTGATTTCACTGGGCTCGGCTTTACCAATCCATTGAGAAAAAATATTCCATTTTCCTTCTGCGCTGAGCATGCCATAGCCATACCCTGCCCCCAAAATCCACTGAGAAAAGCCCCAAACGTCGCTAAGCTTGACACGCGTGTTGCGACAAGAGCATATGCCAAAATGGGATCTTCATAAGCACAAGTACCAGATCAAGTGATACATGACTTTAAACGGCAGAAATAAGTGTCTGACGAGGGCGTACTTCGCTGCGTGTTATCGCAACGGCCAGCAGTCAGTGAAGTTCAAAGCTGTGTCCTGCAGTACAGTAGCGTACTTGCTAAACGTGAACTGCATCCATATAGTTTGGGTTGTGCGACATTAAAAACCAGTCAGCATCGACCATTGAGTTGTAGGAAAACACACACACACACACAGGACAGGCAAGCACACTCACTGTGATGAGTCTGGTCGATTTAAATTCATCTGCACTACACATGCACGGAGAGAGGCAAGTTACATTGACTTTGCACAGTGTCGAATCTGCATGGCGCCAAACAGACGCAGTCGCCATGGCTTGACACGCGTTGCCTCCCCTAAATGCATAAGAGTAGACCCGTACGTACATACAAAGCACCTGTGCAGAGTGTTCCAACGCAGGGCCCGGAGGACCAAAATTAGCAGGGTCCCTAATTGTGTACTTAACCGAGCTATGTTCATGCAAGAGAGGGCCAAACAGCATAGGATAAGTACTGCTCCATTACGATCGAGTTGTATGCCTGCCAAGACATAGTACACGTGCTAACCCAAGTACGGGGGTGCAAACAGGTGCAGCTATGGACCCATAAACCTACTCCTTTCCTATTGGAAATTATTGACACAGATTTATCTACATACGGATGTATTTAGACCTAGCTTAGTTTTTTTTGATGGGTCTATCTTAGTGTATAGATACATCATACATCTTTAGTTTGATAAATTTATGTCAACCATTTCCGATTAGAATGAGTATAACATAGGCAATCTATAGGCACTTGGCGGGTCCAAGATTATGGCATTGGGTATTCAAAACAAAAATACACAAAAGCAAACCTAAAACTAGGAGAGTAGTAGAATTCGATCACACGATCTTCTGATTTCAGGCACTTATACGAACCAACATCACCGCAAGTGCTCAGATCAGAAATTGGATGAGATGGTTTATACTAACAAGGCTAGAATTTAATGGTAATGATGTTCGTACCAAAATTTATGGGTATTCAGCTGAATACCTTGACACTACATGTGCCCGCCCCTTAGGCTGCAGGACCCTAAAACAAAAATATGAAAATCAATCAAGTCCTTGGTCTTCTCCGCCCAGCAACCGCGAGACCTCCCGCGTAGCCATCAGGGAGCAAGCCACTCGAAGCAGCATTGACGAAGAGCCCCGCGCCGAAGTCGATGAAGATCCTCAACAGGCTTACAAGACGTACAGGAGGAAGAAGGGCCATGGGAGCGGGGAATGCATTTTTACAGGAACCCGTACCTACGGCATAAGATCCAGCATTGATTCCTCGTGCCCTAAGATCCGTACATCAGATGAAACATCTTTAAATTTTTTGTCTAGGGCACGGATCTTACGCGATGTACTGGCACCTGTAAATTTTCCACGTTACCGTGGTAGGGCGTAACATGTATGCGTGGAGTGGCTCCACATGCCTGACGTAACACGTGTTCCGCGCTGCACACTCCTATTGCAAGCATGCATGGAATCAGTGAGATTACTTATATCTTTGTCGTCTCAGCTGTAGTCCTGCAGGCTATATCACATGCATGGATATGAAATCCACATTCTTAATGGGCAGTTAGAAGAAATAGTACATCTCAAGCAACCAGTACCAAAGATATATCAAAGGGAGAACAAAAATCGTATTGCCTATTTGAAGGAAAAGAGGAAGGATGTGGTTAATTAGATGGCTACATGCACGTAAAACACACACATATATTTTGTTGATGAAATTGATGATCAAATTGATGCACGTAAAACAAAAGTATGCCTAAATTGAGACAATGGGAGTATACTAATACATTACCAACAAGACAAAATGCTAATACCTAATTAGACTCAAACTTAGCTAGATTATGTATGATTATTTCCAACATAAAATACAACCTGCAGCCCCGGCCCCATTTCAAAAAAATAAAATAAGTCACACTCACAAAACATAACAAGTTACATCCATGTAGCTGAGGTAGAATATCACACCTGCTATACTCGTACAGAAGTTACCGCACAGAATTAATTCGTGAGTTTAGATGGGGCCTAGCTCACTGGCCAGGTATACATGTATCCAATGGGAGGTGCAAATGACTGTGATGCTACTGCTGGGAGTTCTGAGAGTTTTGCATAGACCGAGGACAAACCCCCGTGTACACACATGGATAGAGAGAGTAGTTAGCATAAAACTACCACTCTACAGACTAAATTACAAAAAACTACCATTTTTGCCCGCAATCGCAAAAAACTACCACTTTAGGTCCGCAATCGCAAAAAACTACCACTTTTGATCACAATCACAAAAAACTACCACTTTTACCCATTATTGCAATGTAATGTTTCTATTTATCTCGAACTGTTTATTTGTTTGACAGCATTACACAATAATAAAGATAGAATTGACATAATCTTACACAACAATGGTTGTGTTAAACTATGTGGATTCAAGCATTATTGCTTTGTAAAACGTGGTAGTTTTACGATTGCGGTCAAAACTGGTAGTTTTTTGCTATTACGGGCAAAAGTAATAGTTTTTTGCGATTGCCGACCAAAAGTGGTAGTTTTTTGCGATTACGGATAAAAATGATAGTTTTTTGTAATTAAGTCTGTAGAGTGGTAGTTTTATGCTAACTACTCGGATAGAGAAGATAAAATGAAGATCAAGGAGGAGGCGGAGGCTGGAGTTCAGGCGATGGCTCTGTCTCGGTTCAGGAGGATATGTGTGTTCTGTGGGAGCAGCAAGGGAAGGAAGACGAGCTACCAGGATGCTGCCGTTGAGCTCGGCGACGAGCTGGTACTCATCTTCTTCGTCGTTTCAGGCTGTACATATATAGGCTCTGGAATCATCGTTTCTCTAGTCGATCGAGAGCTAGTTTCTCTGAGCTTTTCAAAGTTTCTAGCAAGTTCATCGTACGTGCTCCATTTGATGTTGGGATAGTAGTATACGAGTAGCTCGCATGATGTTACATCGCTTTGTAATTTTGTTTGATTGTTTATAGCAAGAAATAATAGATGGCTAGGTGCATGTATGACGCCGAGAATATAGAATTTGCAATCACCTTGTCATGCATGTATGTTAAACGACTTCTAGCTCACGCATGTTCATGTGCTTTTCATTATATAGGTTTCAAGGAACATTGATCTGGTGTATGGAGGAGGGAGCGTGGGGCTGATGGGCCTTGTCTCTCAAAAGGTCTACAACGGAGGGCGGCATGTTATTGGGTATGCAAACTATAATGATGATTCATGCATTCTTTGGCATAGAATGATATCCTGGTGGATAGAAACGTTTCAACGATGATTCATGCATTCTTCCGTGTATATATGATATTCTGGTGGACAGAACACGTACATAAAGTTGCGCGATAGTGTAATCTCATGATTAGATCATTTGATATTGTTACATGTATAGTTTTTTTCAAGTAAACGGTAGGAGCGTTGCTTTTCAATTATTAGAAGAAGAGATAGTTCATATGCATAGTTACTTGCAAACTAGGAGTACTGATGATGCGCTTAGAAGGTGGCAAGAAAATAAGAGAGAAGCAATCATAGGCCGACCTCAGTTTGCTATTGCTATATAATTTATCATCTCGATGTCGATGTGCAGGGTGATTCCGAAGAGCCTTGTGTCTAGAGAGGTAATTGTTCATCCATTATAATTTAAAGCTTTAGTTGTTACTTTGTTCTCGAATGTTGATAAGTTCACATGACGAGACTCACTGAATGTAGTAATTAAGTATATCATGTTTTTTTCTTCATAATGCTTACATGTAACATTCTTATGAAATCATAAGTCATATAGTTCCCTGACAAATAACCCTACTCGAAATTGATTAATTTCCTCTTGGTGTAGTTTGTGGAGAAATATCTGAAATGTTAAATGGAATCATGTTTTCCTTTTACTTTGAGGTGATACCTTGCTGATCTTCATTGGGATGTTCTTTTCTGTTGGGTGCCCTCTGTTTCATTAACACCTTTTGTAGGTTCAGAGTCATTCTAACTTTATAAAAACTCCTAACAATATAACCAAGATTATTTCACCTGAACTTTAAAAGCATATTGCATTAAACTAAAGTATACCCACTAAATATCTGCTCTTGACCCTTTGTTTCGGTGAAGAAGAGGATGAATGTGCCATGTGATTATGCTAAGGATACATGCATGCATTGCTTCATGTATGATGTTTGTGGGCAGATTACAGGAGAGACCATGGGAGAGGTGAAGGAAGTGATAGATATGCACCAAAGGAAGGCTGAGATGGCAAGGCAATCTGATGCGTTTATAGCTCTCCCTGGTTGGTCCTCCCAGTATCTATTTTTTTACTTGCTTTCCCCGCTTCCTGGGTTTTTGTTTTCAGGGGAAAATTCCCCTAGAGTGAGGAAGTGCTCTTACACAATCGACGAGAAATGGGTCATATGCGAAGAGTTTTTTTAGACAAAATACACTAAATAAACATCTTTAAATTCATAAAGTTCAAAGGGCCGACAGATAAAATGTGCTGAGAAAAACAACATACAAAACACACACACTTAATAAGCCAAACAACAAGAAAAATAAATTAAATACTCGCAATCTGAAAGCATTGAAGACTCCGAACAACGGGCGCTCGCCGGTTGTCGCGGCCAAAAGTAGGAAGGCGAACCACCAGGATAAGTGATATTTGTCTGCTTGGAGAAAGGGTAAATCTTGTGGCTGCACCACCCTGGTTCAAAGAGGTGCATACCCATAAAGTGAGGGAGTGCTCACCGTAAGCGTGAATGACAACTGGAAAAGGGTCTAGGCGGAATAATATAATTCTAAGCACGAACAATGGCGTGGATCGTACAAAGATGAGAGCAACACCCGTGAAGTCCTTTAGATGAACCCACGATGACCAGTTGAAATAGAAAACGTAACTTGCGAGATAATACATCGAAGAAAGGAACGCCACCAGAGGGACACCACCTCCTTGCTGGGGCATTGAAAGCCTAGCACCCAAAATCCCAAGAAGCACGGACTTGAACTTTCTAAGCACCACATAGCCAAACCGACCTATGCTTAATATTCCTAGCAAATGTCTGAAGAGGTCGTCAAGCCGACTCCGTCGCCACCCGCCAAGCGTAGAGGCTATATATGTGTGTCTGTGGAGGCCGGCATGATCGTCCTCGACTCCGACTCCGACGAATCATAATTTAGAAGTAGTTTAACTTTAGTTGTATTGAAACTATGTTTCGTTAAATCTAGTAAAAAAAAATGGGGATCACGAGCACTTGGCCCTTGGGTCCAGATATGGTGTCCAAACTGGCCGAAACAGACATAATATAGGGAAGTCTAGACAACATTTCGGGGATGCCGTTGGAGATGCTCTAACCAATACTAGTTTCTGTTGTTTGGTCGTCATGAAATGCACATCCTTGATTTTAATTTGCAGGTGGCTATGGAACACTTGAAGAGCTTTTCGAAGTTATCACATGGGCCCAGCTCGGTATTCATGACAAGCCGGTAAAAGCACTACTATTGATCTTATTATCACATTGTACCGGCAGATGCTGCAGTACCAAAAGCCACAAAGAGCCTGCCGATCGACTAATTACTTTGAAAATGTCATAGGTCGGGCTGCTGAATGTGGACGGCTACTACAACGCTCTGATATCTTTCATCGACAAGGCCGTGGAGGAAGGGTTCATCGAGCCTACTGCTCGTAGTATAATTGTGCTGGCTCCCACTCCTAAGGAACTGCTCGAGAAACTGGAGGTATGTGCATGTTCTTGCTTGTCTCTCCCGGCCATGCATGTAAAACGATTGAAAAGCAGAAAGATTTTGGAATGGGAGTGGCTGATTCTCGTCCCCACTTGTTGTTGGCAGGAGTACTCTCCTGAGCACAAGGAAATCGGACCCAAGATAAAATGGGAGATGGAGCAAAAGGTTTGTTGTTGCTGCTGCAAGAACTGTGAAATTCCAGTGCCAGAGGAAGGCGAAGCGAGTGTAGCGAGCTAGGGTTCAGGTGCCGAGGAGGCTCTGAACTTGTTGCCGAAGCCACATTGTCTCCTATTAATTCATGTGACATTGGTAGAAAGTAGCCCTCTTATCCGATGTTTGCATGTGTTGCCTATTTGGCCTATCTCTACTGTAGTTGCCCTTGGTTAATGTGATGCTTTACCTTGCACACCAGATCAATCACATTGAATTATCGTAGTTTTCACCCACTATCGCGATTCTCTGCTTGAAACCCTGAACCAAACCCACTCAGCTCAAGCCGCCCCGACATCGCTCTAGATTGTCTTTTTCCAGTGTTTGTGCACTTATGTACGCCTTGGTGCGACTTAACAGAAGATTATCTTGGTTACTTTTCTTTTTTACTATAACCAGCAGGAGCTCGCCATTGCATTATCTTGGTAACTTCTTTGTCTCTGCTTCCAAAATGTTTCATAACGTGATATACAGTGGAACTAAAATAGGCCATGTCCAACGTGTTGCCCATTCGATGAGAAAAGGAGAAAAAACGATACAGAGGGAGGCTATATCCCCCTCGTCGGCCCCGCTCCTTTCGATTTTAGAGGTGCGGCACGAACACTTTCCGGTCCACCTATTAGAACAAAGGTTTGCCAACTTAGAAGAGTGAGTGGTGAGACCAGCGGTGCACATTCACCTCGGTCCAAATCTTGCAGTTGTCGCTAGGTGCTCCAATAACATATTTATTGTTTTCGTTATTGTTACTTTATTAATAAAATGGTTGGACATTTGCAAAAAAAGAAAAAGGTGAGGTCACAGTTCAACGTTCTGTCTAGGCCTGATTTAATTGTGTGTCATAATATCAGTATGAATTTCAGGTGAAATATATCATGCAAGACTGGGAATGCATGCAGGGCTTTAGTACGTCCAGGTTCATCACCCGATTTGAGCTGCCATCCCACTCGTCTCTTTCATGTCCGAATGTCCGTTTCCTTTGTCGTTGCGAGATTACTTTGCAGGAGTCTCCAAGTAGTACTGGACTAGAGTACGCTAGCTGCATGTATGCGCCCGGACCGTGGTCCAAAACATACATAGATATACAACGGTTCTGCAGAGACGACATGCAGATACACCAAAACATTGCATGGTGTACGTATTATTCAAGGCCGATCTGATGTAAGAGTGCAGGGAGAGAGCGCACGATGTGGATTGATGCACCTCTTACGTACAAAGCAGTGGTCTGCTCTCATGGACTCATGGTCGGAACTTAGAGATAGATATGCAGAACGAACGTATAGAGCATTCACTTTTGAATAGGGCCAAATACAATTAGATCTACCAACCTTTAGATCGAGTAGGCCAGATACTCTTCCAATTCCACTCGGCTATGTGAATATATTTTTTTCTGAGCAAGGTACTCTCATTTGAGAAAAACTAGCTACCCAAATACTCGGGTGTCGTCATGAAAGTAGTTACGTCGTACTCGTTGGTATGAAATAAAGTAAACGGAAACAGTGGCCATAATGATTGTTTTATTTTGAAATAAACATAATTCTTTTGGTTCCCTATTGTTCCATCTATCTTGCCACCAGCTTCTTCATCTAGCATCTTCCTCACCGCACACGTTGATAAAGAAAGGCATTATCTTCTTGTCCTTTCTTGTCCCCTCTATGTCGTCAAAATTTCTACCGCTTAAATTAGGGCGGTTGCAGTAGTGTCTGTTCTTATCAGAGTTGTGCTACAAAGTATAGCATCCGAAGAGAGCAAAGGCACGACAATAAGAAAGCAGAAAGAGATATATATTCTTTGTCATTTACAAAAATATCCAGTGAACCAGAACACGTATATATCTTGCAAGATTGTAGTTTAGAGATAGAAAAATCACAGGAAAGCATAAACATGCATTAGAGAGTACCATGTTCACTCCTAGGAGGCATCATAACAGACTGTATAAGCTATTACACTTAGAAATCATGTGTGAATTTATTGCAGCAAGCTTAAAAACAAGGATAGCATTGGACATAATTATCACAAGGCCTTAACAGTGAGCAACTGAGCAGAGCATGCCCAAATACATCAGAAAGCGTGAAGTGAGCCTAGCTCCACTGGTTTGGTTCCTTGTGGTGGAATCAGCCCACCCAGGTTCAAGTCCCAGACTTGGCACGGGTGCTCACATTTTCCTGTATTTTTTTGGATTTAATCGTCGCTATGCCTTCAGTGGTAGGTGATGTGCCCGTCAATAGCGAGGCGCCCGTGGTGACTTCGTCAACCTCAAGATATGTCGGATCAGTCTCTCGGAGGTGCTCATAGGGGTAGGGTTTGCGTGTGTGCGGTCATAGGGGTGTCTATACGTGCGTGTTTGTGAGCGTCTGCGTCTGTACTGTGTTTCTAAAAAAACATCAGAAAGCACTAGACCCTGAATCAAGTGTTTGATTTTAGAGGCACCACACACACATAAGGCCATAAGGGGTCTATGATGGTTGACCAACAACATTATCATTAATTAGGTGGTTTGTGGCCGTGAGGCTGGCGTGGATGTCAGAGCGGTGACTCCGGGTTCACGCCTCGGTCAGTTACGCATCATGTTCAGATGTTTTTCGTGTTGGCTTTGATCGCGCTGGCAATTTGGTCGTCGAATCAAGTGGGATGCGTCCTTAGCGGCCACATGTTGTGTTTTGTGTTGCATCGCTTTTCGTCCAGTTTACTTTATAAACTGTCCAACTCACTTACTATTTCAATGAGAGCTTAGACGGCGTCGCATTTGGCGGCATTCTGTTCCTACTCTCAGGCAGTTTGGCGGAAGGTTTTAAACATGTTCGACATGTCGCCATGCCTGCACCCGGATCCTACGCTTCTTGACATATCGACCTGGTGGAAGGAGATAGACAAGCTTGCACCCAAGGCTTCGCTTGCGCAAGCTTAAAAACAAGGATAGCATTGGACATAATTATCACAAGGCCTTAACAGTGAGCAACTGAGCAGAGCATGCCCAAATACATCAGAAAGCGTGAAGTGAGCCTAGCTCCACTGGTTTGGTTCCTTGTGGTGGAATCAGCCCACCCAGGTTCAAGTCCCAGACTTGGCACGGGTGCTCACATTTTCCTGTATTTTTTTGGATTTAATCGTCGCTATGCCTTCAGTGGTAGGTGATGTGCCCGTCAATAGCGAGGCGCCCGTGGTGACTTCGTCAACCTCAAGATATGTCGGATCAGTCTCTCGGAGGTGCTCATAGGGGTAGGGTTTGCGTGTGTGCGGTCATAGGGGTGTCTATACGTGCGTGTTTGTGAGCGTCTGCGTCTGTACTGTGTTTCTAAAAAAAACATCAGAAAGCACTAGACCCTGAATCAAGTGTTTGATTTTAGAGGCACCACACACACATAAGGCCATAAGGGGTCTATGATGGTTGACCAACAACATTATCATTAATTAGGTGGTTTGTGGCCGTGAGGCTGCCGTGGATGTCAGAGCGGTGACTCCGGGTTCACGCCTCGGTCAGTTACGCATCATGTTCAGATGTTTTTCGTGTTGGCTTTGATCGCGCTGGCAATTTGGTCGTCGAATCAAGTGGGATGCGTCCTTAGCGGCCACATGTTGTGTTTTGTGTTGCATCGCTTTTCGTCCAGTTTACTTTATAAACTGTCCAACTCACTTACTATTTCAATGAGAGCTTAGACGGCGTCGCATTTGGCGGCATTCTGTTCCTACTCTCAGGCAGTTTGGCGGAAGGTTTTAAACATGTTCGACATGTCGCCATGCCTGCACCCGGATCCTACGCTTCTTGACATATCGACCTGGTGGAAGGAGATAGACAAGCTTGCACCCAAGGCTTCGCTTGCGCAAGCTTAAAAACAAGGATAGCATTGGACATAATTATCACAAGGCCTTAACAGTGAGCAACTGAGCAGAGCATGCCCAAATACATCAGAAAGCGTGAAGTGAGCCTAGCTCCACTGGTTTGGTTCCTTGTGGTGGAATCAGCCCACCCAGGTTCAAGTCCCAGACTTGGCACGGGTGCTCACATTTTCCTGTATTTTTTTGGATTTAATCGTCGCTATGCCTTCAGTGGTAGGTGATGTGCCCGTCAATAGCGAGGCGCCCGTGGTGACTTCGTCAACCTCAAGATATGTCGGATCAGTCTCTCGGAGGTGCTCATAGGGGTAGGGTTTGCGTGTGTGCGGTCATAGGGGTGTCTATACGTGCGTGTTTGTGAGCGTCTGCGTCTGTACTGTGTTTCTAAAAAAAACATCAGAAAGCACTAGACCCTGAATCAAGTGTTTGATTTTAGAGGCACCACACACACATAAGGCCATAAGGGGTCTATGATGGTTGACCAACAACATTATCATTAATTAGGTGGTTTGTGGCCGTGAGGCTGGCGTGGATGTCAGAGCGGTGACTCCGGGTTCACGCCTCGGTCAGTTACGCATCATGTTCAGATGTTTTTCGTGTTGGCTTTGATCGCGCTGGCAATTTGGTCGTCGAATCAAGTGGGATGCGTCCTTAGCGGCCACATGTTGTGTTTTGTGTTGCATCGCTTTTCGTCCAGTTTACTTTATAAACTGTCCAACTCACTTACTATTTCAATGAGAGCTTAGACGGCGTCGCATTTGGCGGCATTCTGTTCCTACTCTCAGGCAGTTTGGCGGAAGGTTTTAACATTGTTCGACATGTCGCCATGCCTGCACCCGGATCCTACGCTTCTTGACATATCGACCTGGTGGAAGGAGATAGACAAGCTTGCACCCAAGGCTTCGCTTGCGCAAGCTTAAAAACAAGGATAGCATTGGACATAATTATCACAAGGCCTTAACAGTGAGCAACTGAGCAGAGCATGCCCAAATACATCAGAAAGCGTGAAGTGAGCCTAGCTCCACTGGTTTGGTTCCTTGTGGTGGAATCAGCCCACCCAGGTTCAAGTCCCAGACTTGGCACGGGTGCTCACATTTTCCTGTATTTTTTTGGATTTAATCGTCGCTATGCCTTCAGTGGTAGGTGATGTGCCCGTCAATAGCGAGGCGCCCGTGGTGACTTCGTCAACCTCAAGATATGCCGGATCAGTCTCTCGGAGGTGCTCATAGGGGTAGAGTTTGCGTGTGTGCGGTCATAGGGGTGTCTATACGTGCGTGTTTGTGAGCGTCTGCGTCTGTACTGTGTTTCTAAAAAAAACATCAGAAAGCACTAGACACTGAATCAAGTGTTTGATTTTAGAGGCACCACACACACATAAGGCCATAAGGGGTCTATGATGGTTGACCAACAACATTATCATTAATTAGGTGGTTTGTGGCCGTGAGGCTGGCGTGGATGTCAGAGCGGTGACTCCGGGTTCACGCCTCGGTCAGTTACGCATCATGTTCAGATGTTTTTCGTGTTGGCTTTGATCGCGCTGGCAATTTGGTCGTCGAATCAAGTGGGATGCGTCCTTAGCGGCCACATGTTGTGTTTTGTGTTGCATCGCTTTTCGTCCAGTTTACTTTATAAACTGTCCAACTCACTTACTATTTCAATGAGAGCTTAGACGGCGTCGCATTTGGCGGCATTCTGTTCCTACTCTCAGGCAGTTTGGCGGAAGGTTTTAAACATGTTCGACATGTCGCCATGCCTGCACCCGGATCCTACGCTTCTTGACATATCGACCTGGTGGAAGGAGATAGACAAGCTTGCACCCAAGGCTTCGCTTGCGCTATGCTCATGGTGGATGCTATGAAAGGAAAGGAACGACCGGGTGTTCAACAACAGATCAAAGTTGCCTGATATCCTTGCTGGCAAGATCGTCGACGATATTAAGGACTGGCAAACGACTGGCGTCCTGCGTTCGGTGTGGGAACCCGGAGAGTAGGTTTAGATCCGAAGGGGGAAGGCTTCTCTCTTTCCCACCACTTTCTTTTTCTTTGTTGCTTCCTAGTTTCCTTTTTCTTTCATTCTTTCATTCGTTACTCTTTACACCCCTGTAACCGCACTTTCCGGATTTTGTTCCGGCCACCCTTAAGCAAATGAAAGCAGTGCCGACTGCCTTTCCGTCAAAAAAATTCTTTCGCTTAAAAGTAACCTATTTCATCATTTTCCTTCACAACACAGCTCACTCAATTGTAGAGATACTGCAATACTGAACTATTTCAACATTGTTGAACGATGAGCACATTCCCTCTTCCATTCCGCCTTCTGAACCGGACCCTGGGGAAAGACTTTTACTATTAAAAGTGGGTCTACCCGCCCAGGTAAAATTTGTGCCTCATTTAAGAAGAAAATATAGATACATATTGAATATGGATATGAAGGGCATGCGGTTTTGCTTGATTATGAAACAAAGAGAATGGGCATGGGAATCGAAACGATTAAAATTGGTACTGTGTAGAGGCTGGGGTTCCCCTTTCAGAAAAAAAAACCCTAGTGTTTTGAGGTTTTGGGTGAATCGTGTCGAGCAGCACTGAGGTTAAGTTAAACAGCGTACGATGAATAGTCGTTTAAGGCTTGGGTAGGTTTGATCTGGTTTGATATTAGGCTGGCCACTGTGGCCTTTTGGAATTTCACATAGTATGTGGGCTCTTTTGAGAAACACAGTACAGACGCAGACGCTCACAAACACACACGTACAGACACCCCTATGAACGTACGCACGCAAACCCTACCCCTATGAGCACTTCCGAGAGACCGGTCCGGCAGATCTTGAGGTTGACGAAGTCACCACATGCGCCTCGCTGTTGACGGGCACGTCACGTACCACTGAAAGCATAGCGCCGGTTAATTCCTGAAAATTTCAGGAAAGTGTGACCACCCATATCAAGTCTAGGACTTAAACCTGGGTGGGCTGGTTCCAACCAACCAGTTGAGCTATACCCACTTCACCATAGTATGTGGGCTCTAGCTATGAGAAGAAAAATAATTAATAGTAGCAAGGAGTAGCTAGCCTTTCTATTACTGTCGTACAGATAAACGAACGGAGCAGAAGCTCTGCTCCAATGGCGGCCAGAGAATCGAGTCTCGTCGGAGAGGATGATTCCAGCGGCATGAGTACGTAGGAAAGGTAACGAAGGGCATATAAATCATCAGTTTGATGTAGCAAATCCAGTTTTCCCGAAAAGCTGGGGGTTTGGGGGAGAGGAGAATGTCAGCTTCTGATGGAAATGGAGTGAGGCGCGTACTCTGGAGGAAGAAGAAGCAAAGCGCCCACAATCTGCAGGGTAATTAGGGGCGTTACAGTATGTGTCTGAAAGGCTTTCATAGATCGATAGATCCATAGCAGGAACCGCACAGTGCTCTATTATTCATGTCATATTCTTAGATCTTCCCTTTTTTCAAGGGAAATTATTCACCTGACATAGAATTGTGCATAACAACCCCCACTCAAGCTTGATTACTTATATTTTTAGTTACTTAATCTCACAGTACTGTATTTTTTGGTAGCAATTTTAACAAAGTTCCGTGAAGATACACAATGTTTTAAATCAAGTTTCATGAAAGATCATGAATACTTGCTTGAACTATTGGGCCCCATGCATCCAATTTCCCCTAAACCCTAGAGCACGTCGTTGTGTTTCCAACACGGTTCGAAATGATGGATGGTAAAGGAAACAATAATATGGTGACGCCAACACGGTTCAAGTACGACGAATAAGATAGTATATGGTTAAGGGTTTGAGTACTGATCGATGCAGGCAGTAGGAGTTACACTGGCGGAGTACTATCTACGTAATTAACAACACATGTCTACCCTGCAATTAAGTTGCATCGCCACTGCATGCAACCCTGGATCTGGAGCATGTTCTTGCAACTAGAGATCACGACCTATCACGCGACGACGTCCAGGTTCGGAGGTTCCCTGGTGTAAAGGGAGATCCAAGGTACAGCACGGCCAAATCGATCGCGGTCGGCCTTGGCCGGCATCGGCATGCACGTACGCCCCGCCATGCATACATACGTAGACATACATATGATATCACATCAGTTAGCCACCCCAGTTAGCTTCTGATTTGAAAGCTAGATCAATATGCGGACCGGCTGGGCGATGGTGCAGGAAGCCATGGGAGCGGAGGCGGCGATGAGGGTGTCGGAGGCGGGGCGCCTGGCGAGGCGGCACGGGCACGCGCGCGTCACCCCGCTCCACGTCGCCAGCGCCATACTCTCCTCCTCCACTACGCAGCCGCCCGGCGGCCTCCTCCGGCTGTCCGGCGTCCCGCTCCGACGCGAGGACCTCAAGGTGTCCTTCCACGACGCGCTCAGCCGCCTCCCGGTGGCCTGCCCGGTCGTTGGCGCTGGCCCGCTGGACCTGTCCAACGCGCTCGTCGCGCTGCTGAAGCGCGCGCAGACGTTCCAGCACCAGCGTTCCGCGCGAGGCGGCCGGCGCGGCAGGCGGCGCCGGAAGGTGGCGGCCTCCGCCAAGATCGAGCTGGAGCAGCTCGTCGCCTCCATCCTCGACGACCCCAGCGTCCACCGCGCCATGCGCAAGGCCGCCTCCGCCGGTACTCACTCTCAGGTCAAGCGCAACGTGCTGGCCGAGCAGTCAGGTCAGGCTAGGGCTGGAGCCGCGACATCCTCTGCTGGAACCCTCCGTGCAGTACTCCACGGGCCAGCTCCAGCAAACAACGACGCCTGCCACAGCAGGTAGGGTTCACTGCTGGCGCATGCTTTAATACTCTGACTCTGGCTTACCTTTTTCAAGCGCACGGTTCACTCAAGTTAATGAGACATATACTTAGCAGTACGTACTACTCAATGTATCATGCATTAGATATTCACCACAAATTGCACATGGATGATTACCTAGTGTTTTTGTTTTCAAGTGGGATATTTGATTTAACAGCATATATGTAAGTGCAACTTGCATTCCGTACATACTCTTTTGATCTAATTTGAAAAGTAAAATGAAAGATATACTAGGCAACTTTTACGATACCTTCTACTCCCTCCGTTCTTTTTTAATCCGCGTGAGCAGGGTCTACCTTTTGGCTCTAATACCATATAGAATTGTTGCACTAGCCATCTAGACCATAAGTCCAAACTTATAGAAAGGGGCTAGACAATATATTTATATTCAACACTGATAATATGCATGAACACATTGCAAGTTATATGTAGCCTATATATTCCACATATGGTCGGCCTCATGGGGTTAGCCAAAATGTTGCATGCTTAGCGAATGTGGGTGCATGAAGCTCAAGTGCTCAACCTGTACTTCTAACATTTGATGTCAATCAGGGATCACTCAAGAAAAATAAAGGAATTGCCGGCCTTTGCTTGTCAGTCCGGGCTAACCACAGAGAGAGAGAGCCTTCCGTCGTGGCTCCACCATCAGCGAGATGCAATCCTTACATGCCGCAGCACTAGTCTTCAGGTACTGAGGTTTATAAACATTTACAGCTTACTAAAGATTAGCAAAACTCACGTGAAAATGCATGGTCTAGGAAACATGAACCATGCATGCGCACATATACCATTAGGTAGACTTTATAACATCCCTTTGCTAACTGCCTAACTGGTGTTGAACATCGGAAATGCAGTCTACCTGCGGACAGCGAAAGTTTGCCGAGCTCTCCGCCACAAATTTTAAGACCATGTGCGAGGCACTTGAGCTGCGCGTCCCACAGCACCGCGACATCATCCCCGGCATAGCGACCACCGTACTCTTGTGCCGATCTGGCATGATGAGGAGGGCGAGGAGTTCGACCTCGTCGACAACTTGCTTGCTCTTCCAAGGGAAAGATTACCACGGCAAGAAGGCAATGGCCCGGGAGCTCTCAAAGCTCGTATTTGGCTCCTACACCGAGTTTTTCTTGGTGAACTCCGGCGACAGCGGAAGCCTCGCCCTCAAGACGAAAAGCTCAGGAGCCAGTGTCATGGGAACATTGTTGGAGGCGATCCTAGACAACCCTCGACGTGTTTTGTTTATCGACGGTATCAACCAACTGGATTATAAGTCAGAAATCGAAATCAAGAACCTGATTGCAACGGCCAGAATCATAGGCCGGTGCAATGACAGCGACATGGTCAACTTGGAGGACGCCATCGTGGTGTTAAGCTCAGTTGAAGCGTCCAGCTCGGGGTCATTTGCTTCCTTCCCTCCGGTGAATCGAGGAACTATCAATAGGCAAAACCGCAAGATGGAGAAGGGAGGGGAATCACATCCTTTCAGCTTGGATTTGAACGCTTGCGCCGAAGAAGTGAAAGAGGAGGAAGATTATATGGTTGGAAATGATGCTGGGATTATGAGTGTTGTGGATGGAGTTTTCCGTTTCGATTAGGGGATTTTTCTTAACTTGTATTTGCTTCTAAGTCCTAATCAGCTCTTAAATCTTAACCCTCTGACTGTATCAGTTTCTTATTTCTTTTTCCCTTTCATCTTTTTACCTTTTTTCCCCTAGTCATATTGTTTCATTGTCTAACCGTGTCTTGGCTTAAATCTTCAGATTTGTGCACTACTCCCTCCATCCCCAAACAACCAGCACATACATTGAGTTTAAAATGTGTCGGTGCCTTTTAAATTTTGATTAAGTATATGTACAAAAATGTAACAATTTTCAACCCCAAATAAATATCAGTAGATCCAGAAAAAGTATATTTACAAAAATCACTAGACTAACGAAGAAAATGAAGAAAATGACATCAGTCGAGAATACCCTTGGTACCGTCCTTCGAGTTAATCATCTGTCGAAGATTCCTATTTTGGACACCGTTTAGAAAATACCGCTTCAAAAACTGTTGGAAACTTTAAAACATGACAATGAATCAACCGTAAATAGCGAGTATTCTTAATTCATCTAGTGGAGATCACTCTATGGGAACGTTGGAATATACCGGTAAAACTTACGTTCGGAGAATTCGTCGAATGTCATTGTTTGGATACCGTTGAAAAAACCCGTTAATGGACAAAACTTACGGGCAGAGAATTTGTCGAAGATGATAGCGGGTCGAACGACGGTCAGGGTGCCCGGGTGCAGGAGGCTACCGGGAGATGTGGCACGCCGTGATTGGCCAAAATCACGCGTGAACAGTGCGGGCTGAAAATGGACGATTTGGCCGAATCTGAAACATCAGCCCATGGCCAAATAATTGGTCACAAAAGCTAGTCAGAAGCCTCAATGACCATTTCAAAAAGGTCACTAATGTGTCATTAATGACCCTGGATATGTGATCTTATGGTTTTAGGTAAAAAGGCCACAAATGAGTTTATGACCTTTCTGTAACCAACATTGGGGTCACTGGTCGACACATTTCTTTTAGTCACTACGGGAGACGTGGTGTGTCGCGTGATTGGTAAAAAATCATGCATGAGTAGTGCGGGCTGGAAACAGACGACATGGCCAAATCTGAACCGTAAGTCGTGCTGATCAAAGACTGTCACTCACCCGCGGCGTGGACAATCTCAAACGAGGCAAATTTTGGGAGACCTTTATATATAGGGTAATGTCCGTGAGAAATACAGGGCCAAAATTCAAGGACTATTGTCAAAAGATTTGAAACGAGACTTTGCTACATCTCATGTTTTTTCTATCGGGGAAGAGTGTAGTTAACCATTTTGTATTATCATCCATGCATATTTATTTTCCTCGTTCCTTGCATTATTATATTACTCGTACTTTTTTTTACATGCATTATTATTACTTTGTTAGTAATGTACTACTGAGCTACTCACTGACATTGGGGCCCGTGGTCTAGTCCCAGCCTAGCAAGAAAGGCAGCAGAGGAGAGGAGAGAAAAAAAAAGATCTCCCACCTCATCTGTCTGTCCATCTCGCCCGGCCCCGTCCCGTCCGCTTCCGTCACCCCGCCGCCCGCCCGCCAAACCCTAGCCCCGGCAGCGCCCGCGCCGACGGAGCGGAGAGGGGGACGGCGGGAGCCTGGATGCGAGCATCCGCCCGCGGGGCGCAATGGAGCTCGTCCCCTTCAAGCCCGCGGCCGCACCCCTCGCCCTCGCCCTCGCCCAGGCGGCCGGCGCGGGCTCGATCCCCGGGATGGTGGCCGCGCAGCAGGCGACGCTGCACGCGCAGGTGGACCAGCTCCAGCGCCTCGTCGTAGCCCAGTGCCACCTCACCGGCGTCAACCCGCTCGCCCAGGAGATGGTCAGGAGCTCCCCCCTTCTCCGATCTTTGCCTCTCCTGCATTTTTCTCGATCTGAGCGCTGGGTTCTCTCTGTGGCGGGGCGAGTTTGCGCAGAAGTAGCATCTACGGGGTTTCTTGGGAGTCAAAAATGTTTCGGTGCTTGTATCAAAGTTTATGTCTCTTTAATTCCATCTTTGTTTTTGCGAATTGGTTGCTTGAATGGTAGTCGTCGTGGTGCTGTATGAGGGAAAATTCATGATTTTTGTGTGCCATACTGAACTGCGACCAGTAGTCTACTGCTGTTGTGTCTGTACCTAATATTTAGGCCCTAGTACATCCATCATATTATGTAGTTATTTTTTAAATTCTGATAACTTAATACTGAAATGTAATCGGCAGAATTTTAAACTGGAGAAACTGAGAAATTGGAAGCTATATATCGGGTTGACAGGGTACTGAACACTGATTTTGTAGCTACTGTGATGCTCACAGTAGGCACCATAGAAATTTCTTCAAGTCAATGATCTGGCAAATGATATAGTGAAATGACATATCTGTTGTGAATTATAGTGTCTTAAAGAATGAAATTTAAGTGGATGTTTAAGTTGTTTGAAGATAGGAAGATATACTTCTGCTACATTGCCAGTGTGGTGCTTTAGACCCTTCAAGCATTCTACAGTGACCCTCATTTCCGTTTTAGAAAATGGGTCAGCGATGGACTAATCCTGTGTTTGGTTGTTTCTTGCAGGCTGCTGGTGCATTGTCTATCAAGATAGGTTAGTTGTTTGTCTGCATCAATTGGATTCAACATATCATAATTAATTTTGTTGAGGCATTATTAGTAAAAAATACGACAAACTAACACGAGCATTATGACCTATTGAAACTGTTAAATACTGAAATTTTATTGGATTTATGTGTCATGCATCAGTCATTCACTTCTGGCAAAGTTAGATGACGAGTGCTGATGCAACAAATAAATATATTTGAAAGTTTAGTCCACATCTATTATAATTATTGCCTGCTATTCAAATCATTTCTTTATGGCTGTTTAAATTTTGCAGGTAAAAAACCAAGAGATCTGTTGAACCCAAAAGCTGTCAGTTCCATGCAGTCACTTTTTGCTGTGAAAGATACTATTGGCAAAAGAGAAACTCGGGAAATTAGTGCACTTTGTGGGGTTACTGTTACACAGGTCTGCTCTTTGTCTCATGTGCTGTTGTTCTCTCTTTACCTTGATGTCATATACCTGTTTGTGCTCTTATACACTTATCTTATATCTTATGATTGATTTGGAACGAAAATATAACTTCATCATTTCATCAGATGGAAGTGAACAGTAGCCATTGAAGTTGGTTCAAATTTCAACATAATCTTATATTTTTGCCTTTTTTTAGCTTGATTGCTCACAGTGTGTTGGCTTCTATGTCAAAACATGAACTGATGATATTATGTAGTATTATTGTCATTGACAAGCTTTACCTCAATGGTTATCAGGTAAGGGAGTTTTTTGCAAGTCAGCGTACACGAGTAAGAAAAGCTGTCCGTTTGTCACGAGAGAAAGCACTCAAATTAGAGGCATCTGAGACGTCTAACAGTGTATGCTCTATGAGCACTGAGCCGACACCTCTGGACATCGAGACACATGCTCAAGTTGTTGAACCTTTGAGGACCTTGGAACCCGTAGGGATGTTCCAAAGCTCTTCACAAGTAGTGGAGGTCCCCCAGGACTCTCTACCACAAGCAGAGGTCCAGCAGAGTTCTGCAATCCCAAATCAGATCACCCCTACTGGAACTATCCAACCAACTGATGCCACGATTAATCCAGATTCAGTAAAGGAAACTAAAAAAGAGGAAGTTGCTCCTGGCGTTGAGTCAGAAGATAAAAAGTTTTTGGATAGTATCTTTGCCCTAATGCGGAAAGAGGAAAGGTTTTCTGGACAGGTCAAGTTGATGCAATGGATTCTTCAAATTAATAATGCGACAATTCTTAGCTGGTAAGATTTAGGCCTTATAGTACATATAGAGCTTGACATGATTATATTGATCATACCTTCACCTTTCCAAAAATCGTGCAGGTTCTTAACAATGGGTGGTTTGACGATTGTTTCAACATGGCTGAGCCAAGCCGCTACTGAAGAACAAACAACTGTCATTCTCGTCATTTTCAAGGTTCTTATTTTTGTCATCTGAGCATGGTTTTTAAGGCGTCCGCCTAGGCGTCAAGGCGGCCACCCTCCGCCTTGGAAAAATGACCGCCTTAGGCGCCTAAAGCGTCCGCCTAGGCGTCGCCGAGGCGCCAAGGCGCCCCCCCTTCGCCTTAGGACGCCTTAAAAACCATGCATCTGAGCATGTAATATGTCTGTAATGGATTCTGAACTATTATCTAATTGCTGTAGGTGCTTCTTCACCTCCCACTACATAAAGCTTTGCCAGCCGACATGTCAGTTGCATTGCAAACTATTAACAAATTGCGGTTTTATAGGAGTCAAGGTGTGTAGAGACTGTCTTTAATTCTGCAATACATATCACCCGATCTTACTCATGAGAAAGATTATTAACTTGCAAACTATTAGTGGTTTGATGACGTTTTGAAGGCCTAATTATTTCTGCCATTTGTTTCTATTTCCCATTCCACAGCTGTATGAAGTTATGCATCTATAGATTTATTTTGTTTCTTGGGTGGCTTACTAATAAATATCTGATTTTTGAAGATCAGACATATCCAGCAGGGCCAGGAACTTGCTCTCTAGATTGAGCAAAGTGCTCATACGGAGTCAGGCGTCGAAGAAACCTCAGAAGGATGTAATCTGCAAACAAAGGTGTGTTGTCCCTACTTGAATGCTTGAGCAACATTGCTGTTGTTTTACATTGTTTGGTATTACCTTTTTTGTAAGGTTTCTATTGTGGTTAATCTATTTTATTTTGCAGGATAAGTGAAATTCTCCGTGATGACTCCTGGAGATCTGAAGTTGATGTAACTGTAAGTATCTAAATAACAATAAATATGAGTAGATTCACATGTTCTGCAATTTAATCACTGTGTTCTATCAGGAGGAGATTCTTGCCTTGACTGAAGGTGCAAGTGAGAGCAGGTGCCTTCTGAATTCTCATTATAGTTTCTGCTTTGAATAAGCATGAACTGTAGCTAAGTGATTTACATTACCTCTATTTTGGATAGTATGATTTTTATTTACTTGGTCCGTGTCACTGTGCAGAAAGCCGGAGTACAAGAAAACTCCACTGCTGCTCACTGCTTCTGCTGATGACTCGTATAAAAAGAGTCCTGCACAGACAAGTATCCTTCCTTTATGTTTAAGTTCACCATTCAGCAATATCAGTTTTACTTATCTTTTTCAAACATACTTATGCCTGTGCCTGTGTATAAAAGGTATTATAGTTTTTTTTCTTATTCCATTTACATGCGTAGTAATGTTGTATAGTTTTTCCTTAGCACATAGTGTCTTCTTGCCTAATCTGCAGTAAAATCCGGAGGCTTTCCTCATCAGTATCTTGCACTTGTTATTAGAAGGATCCTGTAGGGACTTTAATGTTTATTTTGTCCTCAGTTGCTGTGTCTTGTTAAATTTGTGTTACTAGTGATATTCTTTTCAGTTTTATCTTCATCACAGCTTGCGGATCAGGCTATATAGGTTTTGAATAGACCATGTTGCTGTTTATTATTGTTTTAACTGTGTAAATTGGATGGTTCATGAATAATAATATAAGTTCATAGCTGTGCCTGTAAACTTCATATTAGTCTGTACTACTTTACTAGTGAGGCACAATCTGTATCATCTTGAATTGGGCGTTTTACCTGGTTACGTCACTCATCTTGACCTTTATCGTATTTTGAACTGCTTGTGTTTGGATTTCCTTAGCTAATTTACAGAGTCCAAAGAAAGAAGAAAAGTTCTACTTGTAGAACATCCAAATCGGAAAGCTGCTGGGAAGAATGTTCATTCTGCTAGGAGCATATCTACAAATAATAGCAGACCATTATCTGCAGATGATATCCAAAAAGCAAAGATGCGTGCTATGTTTATGCAGGAGAAGTATGGCAAGGTTGACACTAGTAAAGTGACTGATAAACCAGGGATAACAGAAACTCAAAAACCATCTGGCTTGGTCAACTCAAATATGCCGTCTATGCCCAGAAGTCCCCTCTCACCAACCACTAAACAGCCTGTTGGCCCAAGTCCAACTTCTGTACCGATAGCAGTACCTTTGCCTGATAAGCCAGAAATCCTGGACAGTCCAAAGCTAAACATAGCTTTCTTAGAGAAATCCGTAGAGAAATTGGATTCCAAGAGAGTTCGTTGGCAGATACCACCAGGTATACTTTTGCTTTGTGCTCCTTCACTTGCCCAAATTCTTAGAATGTCGGATATTTCGGAGTTAAATGAACTTTTTTGGACAGTGAAACTTAATGAAATGTGTCACAGCTTAAGAGCCTGCTAAGTGCATTGTCTTTTTTTCGGAACAAGGCAAGAGTTGCCCTTTTCATTAATTAAGGAGAAGAGAGTTGGCCGGTTAATTAGTGGGAAACTGAACAAAAACGGAACAGACACCCTCGCGGACCATTATGGAACACGGGCAACGCGAGGGCACACACAGCCACCCTGGCAACCAGCACAAATTGCACACACACTGCCAAAAACGAGGGTTGTTGAGGTTGCCCACCAGGCCACCAGTGTCTTCGTGATCACTCTTCAGCAACTCTGATTTCACAGAAGAGCAACCACCTAGAAGACCTTGCCGTAGTGGCCCCGTGAAGCCCACACGACACAAGCTTCCATGAATTGCGTAAAATCTAGCTTATATTGGGACGAATCAGCTTCAGCTGAAATGGAGAAACCTCAACAGAATCTGTCCGCGAGTTATTTCTTTTGTTCGATCTATGCACAACAGTTGTATGTGCATTTCCAGCGCGTTGAATAACTCATATAAGATGTGCATTTGAGCCTAAGACAGGTATTCAGATGAAGGTTCTCCCAAATACGGTTCGGCTGTAAACAGCTCTGTACTTGGTTCAACACACTGCAACTTTCTACAATGGCAGGAGAAATTAACAGTTGAATAGATGTGTAACCATCCTTTCAGACTTGGTGTATTGCTAGATTTATTTGATACCTGTTGGCTGTAGGAAGTATGTTGAGTACATCCACAACGGTTAATACACGGACCAATGATTAAACAGTTCCAGAGGATATCAATTCTCAAATTTCACAAATAAGGATGGATGTGGATCATGTGCTCGCATTTGACATGGAAATCTGTATTCCATATGGTGCATCAAAAAAAATTCTCATTAAGAACTCAAATTGTTCATTTGAACTTCAAACTAAAGATGAGAAATCTGTACTGCTTTCAAAGCACATTGAATAGTTGTGGCTTAGCCTAGCACATGCCATGCTGGTTTCTGACGCTTCTTACTTTTGAAGTTCTTTTTAACCCTTCTACACATAAGTTTTGCATCAACAAGGCAACCAGTTCATAAAAACTATCCATCATAATCCACTTATTGTCACTTCGTGAAACTATGTAAGTTTACTTTCCAAAAGCATCAGGCATTTAGGAGGTATGTTTAACTTCATAATTAGCTAATTCCTGATAGCTGTGAACTGGCCAAGTTCTTTTCTGGGAGTTTGTAGATGATATGCTCTGGGGCCCTTGCTTATATCAAATGCTGAACATATGTAGCCCATTCTGTAGTTGCTTAGACCATCAAGAAGCACTTGTGCCCTAATATTCCGTGCATATGGGGAGCTGTAGTGTAAAAACTTGTTTGGCACCCCTCATTCATTTCATTTCATTTGGCATACATGAAAGGAAAGGACACTGATGCCTTCATTTCATATCTCCAATTTGAAATTTCTAGCTGAAAAATCATGTTTGGTTGCCACAAGGATAATGATATGTTTCTAGAGGAACAATGGGGTTACGGACATCAATTGACTTAACATACCGTACCCATTTGCTGGAATTCCCAATTGAAATGACGGTTCCAAATTCATGGCTTTGTAACACGTTAGGTATGGAGTCTTGATTGAATCCTCTGATTCTAGCACAAAATGATGGCCGTCAAACAGCTCTAAGTGTTCTTGAAATTTGGTCTCATTTAACCTGCAGCAGTTGTGTGATTGACTGAATATCATAGGCCTATCTGAAGGGAGATAGTGCATCAAGTTATTCGCAAGGGCTGTTTCTGTTTCAGAATCAGCCACCTTTCTTTGGCCCTTTAAATTTTGATACTTATTTGCTGCATAATACATGTTGCCGGACATATGAGTGTCTGTACAATCTCCAACTTGTGACTGATGTAAAGGGACTATCTGGCTTTTTTTTTATTGTTAATTCTCATCAACGATTCTTGTACAAAGTCAAGTTGACATATCAATGCTGCAACTGTCTCAGAGATACTGCCAAGTGTTATGATGCTAGCAATTGCTGTTCCAAGAACAATTAACAAAACACCGGAGCTGCGACTTTACAAAAAAAATAATTAAGGATTTGTTAGCCAAACCTTAGCTTGAAGAAGCAACAGGTCGAATGGTCTGATCCAGATATTTAGAACAGCTGAGCTTAAAAGCAAGGAGCTTACCACTTCATACCATGTGTTTTGCCTGTTGTAGACATTAAGATGTTCTGTTTTTATATCTATATTTTACTGAGCTATTTACTTGGACGTGATTTCTGCTATATTTGTTTATCTGTTCATTGTTTGAAGTCTATTACCTCCTCTTGCAGAGGTATGGATAGATCCCTCGTGGAGTTTAAGTGCTGGGGAGAACAGCAAGGAACTTGATGTTCAGACACAGAGAAATCGACGTGAGAAAGAGACCTTTTATGCAAGTCTAAATGACATCCCATTGAATCCCAAGGACCCATGGGATTTGGAAATGGATTTCGATGACAGCCTGACACTGGAAATTCCAATTGACCAGCCTCCAGATGCTGACACTATGGACTCAGATAGTGTTGGAGCTGTCCCTCCTAACACTGGTGTTCCTGGTGAGAACAAGCAAACTGGATCAACCTCATCATCATCTTTGACAGTCACTGCTGATGCAAACTGTGCAGCTTCTGAGCCAGATCTTGAGCTGCTTGCAGTGCTGCTCAAGAATCCACAGCTTGTATTTGCTCTATCATCTAACCAGGTGGGAAACCTACCAAACGATCAGATTGTCACACTTCTGGATATGCTGAAGCAGACTGGCCTTGGACTTTCGGAGCTGGTAAATAGTCTGTCCAACGGTGCTGCTGGGGTTCCAGAAGAGCCTGAGCCTGGCCCTGAAATAATTCCTACTTCACTTCCATCACCGACTCCTCCAAAAGATCTTCCAGCAAGTGTTAGTTTGCTGGCTCTTCTTTTCCGTTTTATAGTGTTAAATGCTGTCACTTTTTTGTTAATATATGTAAGTCTCCTTTTGCAGGCGGGCTGGAGATCCGAATTCCCAACACACGTGAGTGCTGCAAACTCGTCACAGGCCCATTTGACAAATAGAGGAAACACACCTCTTGCAACTGCAGTGCACCAAAGCTTCTCAAATGTTGTTAGTCTGTCGCCTTCACAACCTTATACTTCAGTTTCTGCCTTGCCGGCACACATCCAAAGTAGCACCCCGTCTCGACCTCAGTTGGCGGTTTCAAATCCGCTAACTCAGCATATTGCGCCTGTGAATAACCTATTGAACAGAACTCCGGTACATCAGCATACCCAGTCATATGCTTTGGTGTCTCGTCCTGCTGAAGTGGCCACCCATCAGCAGCCAGCGGTAAATAGATCGGCCCTGGACATCACAAACCCTGCTCTAGCACGTTCGTTGACTCCTGATCCAAACGCCTCTTATGCAACACCCTCCTGGCAATCTAGTGCTAGTAATGTTGCCAGCACTGGACGAAATACAACACCTGATCGATGGGCAGCTCAAACAACTAACTCATTTAATGATGCGTCAGCAGCTTATCCTAACCAGAGTGCTTACAACAAGCAAAGCTTGCAGAGTACATACGATGGTTATCGTTCTATGCCAGTCTCATCCCAGGGACTAGCCAGAAATGGTTATACTCAAACGTCGGAGTACCAGGTGTCGGGCCGTGTAGGTCACCAGCGACATTCGCTATCCCCTGAGCCTGGAGCCGCTGGAGTCTATGGTGGCACACATGGGTACATTCCGGAGCCATCAAAACTGGGGAATCACGGGCAGCAGAGCTATAATACCGCGGCATCAATGGATTGGAGTTCTGTGCAGCAGAGCTATAGTCGTGCTGAACCATCCGGGCAACAGAGCTACACTCCTGCGGAGCCTTCAAGGCAGTGGAGCTCGGGGCAACAAAGCTACACCCCAGCTGAACCATCAAGGCAACAAAGCTACACTACTGCGGAGCCTTCAAGGCAGTGGAGCTCCGGGCAGCAGAGCTACACCCCAGCTGAATCTTCGAGGCAACAGAGCTACACCCCAGCTGAACCATCAAGGCAGTGGACATCTGGGCAACAACAGGGCTACACCCAATCCGATCCTTCAAGGCAGTGGAGCTCGGGGCAGCAGACTTACACGCCCTCAGACCCTTCGAGGCCGTGGAACACAGCTAACCAGGGCCAAAACCCCGACACATCAAGCCAATGGACCACCGGGAAGCAAGATTATTACAATCCGAGCAATGGTCAAGGTCCTTACGATCAGCGCCGGAGAAGACGATGGGAGTGAATTGTACATTAGCTAATTCTTTGGGAGCTCTCTGATTGTGATGCTTTGATTCGTTATTATTTTGATCTCTGATTGGCACATCGCAGAAGGCCATCGAGAATACCATACTCCCATGTAATGCTAGCTGTATTAGGTGGCACTGCCAGGAGGTAAACAGAAAGAAAGAAGGAAAGAGAAAATTATAATAGAGGATAGATCTGCTTCGGTGATTGCCAAAATTTCATCTGTGGCATGTTATTCTGTCACGAACAGACTCCCTTGTGTGTAGCTCGGTGCCATATAGAGAAATGTTGTAAATAGCGGGCTACAGAAAAAAGCGGCAACCCTTAAAATGGAACGAAATGATGCTTTAGTGGATAAATTGTACATGGGTTTATTTGACTCAACAAGCTATTTAAAAGTATGATTTAGAGATTTGAGAGCGATGGACGGGCGGCATCTGCCGATGGCATGTTCTAGTAGAAGCAAAACTCATTTGGGTGAGAGGTGACGCGAGAGCTTCTGCGGTTTTGGGCTTTTGGCCTGGTCTCCATCTTGGCATCTTTTGCTCCGATCTTTGTGTGTTGTGGCCGGGTGGGAAAAATGGCAGCGCAAAAGCCCTTTGTTCATTTTGCGTAGCATAAATCAGTCAAGTGCTTCTACGATTTGTGGGATCACAAAATGTATGAATGACAAAAACTTGGGATTTCTCCATGTTCTCTAGATAGGCGATCAGGTAAGAGCAACCTTAATTACAAGATACAACTATATCCACGATATTAATAACATAACAAGGTAGTAACAATTAATTAAGCGGTTAATCTATCTATAGTATGTGCCCGACGTAACTTCTTTCTCCGGCGGGTGCGTGGGGCGTGAGACCAACGTCCTACATGCATAAAAGAAATCTTTTCCCTAACCGAAAATTCAAAATAAATTATCTTTTCAACCGGTTAATTCGATTGACGATATGTTTTCACCGTTGAGTTTGGATCGCTGAGAACTTCAAAACAAGATCCCGTCTTAATATGTTTTGATAAACTTTTTTTTTTCACCGTTAGTTACCAGGTTATATTATCATAGTTGCCATATTACTAGTTAACACTTACCATCCAAATAATACCTTATTACACGGTAAACTTTATATGTTTTTTTTGTCGTATCCATGATTTACATGTCAAATAGTGAGTATATGATCCATTCAAAACACGTAAAACATGGAATACCATCATGAAAGGATTATGTTGACGAGTAAAAAAGTTCAAATAACCATGCAACCATTTAATTTTAATCTGGCTAAAAAGTTCAAATAACCAGGCAACCATTTGATTTTAATCTGGCTAAAAAGTTCAAATAACTAGGCAACCATTTGATTTTAATCTGGTAACCAACTTGACAATACCTGGTGACTAAGTGACTATAATCTGGTAACTTGATTTAGAAAAAAATATTGGCAAAACATATCAAGATGGGATTTAGTTTCGAAGATCTTGTCACGACAAAGTCAACCATGAAAGCGGATTTGAAATTTGATTTACAGTTTGAGAAAATAAAACATTTTAAAGCTCCAATATCCAAAAAGAATCTACGTGTCCACTGCATACATGCAAGTTTCGGTTACCATATTATTTTCCGTTCCCACGGAAAGCAAATCTGAGGGACGTGCCCTTAATAACACAATTCTTAATTAAGTGGGTTGAGAGAACCACGTAATGGAGATAAGAATGTATCTCCGAAGTTTACACCTTCGGGGGTGCTTGTCTCTGCCGAAGCGGTATGGAGTCACAATGCTCTCCGATAGCCTCTTCGAGACTTTCCGCAATAAGAAGTGCTCAATCCACCGAGCGATGCACTTGAAGGTGGCAACCGATCCTTTACAAACTTATTCGACGGGATCCCCATATTTATTTAGAGGTTTTCAAACTTTCCTCAAAGCTCTATGCTACTAAGGAGTAGGAGTGATTGAGGTCGACTCCTAGACCACACTGATCTCCCCACCCCGACAATAAGGGATCGGATGGCGCTATGGTTGAAGTCATGGTCGCTATCACCAATCCGGGAGGAAAATCCCGATGTGGAATGCAGAGTCACGACGCCTCCACACGCGCATCCTGGGATGTGTCCAATGGCAACGCACTGCCAGTCACGGGTGGTGCTCCTTGGCTCCCACCGACACTACCCGCGCTCAGTGCTTGTGACACGGGCCGCACGTTACAGTTGACCGTGAGCGTCAACCTCCTTCTCCAAGCCCTCATCGGATACGCCGGCCGACCTTGTACGAGACTTGCGAGCAGCAGCACGAGGACGCGGAGCCTCCGACACCTCTGTATGATCGAGTATGCGCTGAAGTTTTCGGTCGTGCCATCGGACCCATTCGGAAAACTATCACCGCTATGAAAGAAATAAGCCCTATTTAGTTAGGATTATTTATGGTCTTATTTTTTTTTGGCTTGTAAAACACAAAAGTTGAAAAGAAATGCTTTTGATTTTGGCTTGCACCATAATTTTACAGTTTCCAGTCAAAATGTAAAAGACAAAGCTAAAAGCTTTTGTGTTTTGCTACAAGGGCGAAATCCAAAAACGAGGAAACACGCGTATGGGCCGCTAACCATCTTCTTCTGTCATAAAGTTTCGTGAAAGGTCCGTCCGTGGTGAGTAAAAATCAGCCGGCCAAAGCAGGCAGCAACGTGGAGCACGGCGAAGAGACGCGGACACCAGTCGGTAAGTCGGCGGCGCAACTCATTTGGCTTTTGACCATCATTCCTGTTCACCCACGCTCCCGCGCGTGCGTCCAACACACTCGGATCGGAATCTCTGCGCGTAGTGGCTGGAGCTGGAGCTGGAGCTGGACGGAAGCTCCATCGGCGCGCAGCCGGACACGCATCCCCTTTCTTTCCCCCACGCCGGTGAAAACCAAAATAAAAGTGAACAGGCCACGGTAGTTCGGCGCCACACCCACAACACCACCAAAACATTCTCCCCTAGTCTCCTCTTCCCCGTCGCGTGGCTCCGGCCACCGCGCCACACAACCAAGCCGTGCCACGATGGCCGCGGCGAGGCGGCACGCGCAGCAGCACCCGCCGCTCCTCGCCCGGCGCGGGGGCAGCTGCGTGGTGGTGCGGTGCTCCACCTCGCCGGCGCAGGAGTTCGCGGCGCTCGCCTCGGTCTTCCGGCGGCGGCTGGTCGTGGGGGCCAGCACGGCGGCGGCGGCCGCCGTGGGGGCCAACTTCGGGGGCGTCACCAGCTTCCTCCTCGGCCTCTCACCCGAGCTCGGCCGCTCGCTCCGGCTCGACGTGCTCTACCCCGTCGGAGGGTTCACCCGATGCCTCGACGCCGACAACGGATTCGGTAACCACCACCACACCCTACGCATCTGCCGTCCGTCCTGTAGCTCTCGTTTCTTCGATTTGTTCTGCCTGGAGGAACTGCAAGTCTTTAATACTTATTTGATTAGTTCACATCATAACTGGTTCTACAAAATGCAACTACTCCTCACTCAAAAAGGAACACATTCATTCTGCTAACATCATCCTCTTCGCCTTCAACGAAGTAATGAGCTGTTCCTTTTGGCCATTTTGGTCAATCCTGATTTCGGAGGTTCTACACCCTTGCTCATTAATCTTCAAAAAAAATATACCTTGCTCATTCTAATGCAAAAGGAAGAACCGCAACGCATTTAGAGTCAACGGGGGCAATCATTCATACTGACCAGGTCATTGCGCTCACAGATTCACACCGAGAGTAACACATAAGTGCACGTTTAGAATGCTTGATAGAAGTAGGTTTTGTTTGAGAATAACTGATTTTATTACTACTCCAAGTAGTATTCTAGCAACCAAAGTGCTGCTCGGTCATACTAAACTCAAGGCATCCCTTCCCTGCGCGTGCAAGTTGCTATCACGTTGCAACTTTGTGCCCCACCATCAAAAGGCGCAGAGTTTGTGGTGCGAATTGGTTGTGTGCTTGTGTTCACATCCCACCCATAGAAAAAGATATGGAAAACTGTATATTTCATTTCGTATCCTTGGTTGTTCTGTAACACATTCGTTTTTTCTCACGGTGCAGAAGAGTCAGAAATCAGTGTTTTATGCTTCTAGTAGTATTGGCACTCCGTGGAGCTATTGTTTTCACGGTCAAAACAAATTTCCTCTGTCTTCTGTTGTGTGAACAGAGTTCTTGTCGCTGGACTAACAAGAACAAGAGTGCCTACAGTTCATATAATTTCCTTTTATTTTATCTAAAAATCGAAATTGTCCTTTGTGCCACAAACACAAGTGGCTACGAAAAATGTGGTCCTTGCATCTACTGCCCACTATACCCATCTGCTATGTTATGCCTCCAATGGGGTTGTATAGGTGGATTACGAGATATCTCCGGCTGCATTTAGGACCATGAACTGAATGCCACCTGGGCTCCATGTCATCATGATTGATTGTTGGTGCCATCTGGTGGCTGATTCTCAGCAAGATAACATGTTTTGCGATTTTTTTCGGATGTTTCTTTGGTTGAGGACATCTTAACAAGATACCACAATTGTGAACTGTGACCAATACTTAAGTTATATGCATCAACAAGAAGAATCATGGGAAGTATTACGAAGCTGATTTATCTGAAAATGTCAATAATAAGAATCAGTTGAAATATCTTTCTTGAAGTATCAGTATATTTATGCAAAAGTATTAACTTTGAGGTGCTGTAATTCTGCAGAGTTCATCTATCCAGCAAGCTGGGTTGGAGATCAGACAATACTATACAATCAAGTGAAGAAAGCAGAACAACAGAGATCACTAGACCTTCCGTCTTTGACAAATGGGAGTTCTTCATCTCGACCTAGGAACATCAGTGGGCCTGTGGCAGCATTTGGACCCCCAGGATCCAGTGGGGAGCTTAACGTCAGTGTGATTGTCTCACCTGTCCCACAAGACTTCTCGTAAGTAATTTTTAGTTTCTTAATTGAATGCTTATTCAAAATTTTACGACACTTAAGAAATCCTCCACACTTGTTTGATCAGTACATGTAAGTTTCTGCTTGAAATGTGATCATAAAGTCGTGTCACAATAGCAAGTCACCTACTATAACAAAAATCATTATCAATTAAAGTTATGCTGAGTACTGCTTGGCTAAATTATCAGCTTCCATTTCTCTTATGACAGTGTCATTTAAAGCTGAATTGTCTTGCTTGAAACAGGATTGAGGCTTTTGGCGGCCCAAAAGACGTCGGCGAAGTTGTGCTCAGAAGGATCGCCAGGACAAAGCGAAATCCAGATATCAGCGCTACTCTTATCGACGCGTCTTTGAGAGAAGATACCGAGAACAATGTGAAGTACTACAAGCTAGAGTTCTGTGTTGAAAGCCCTTCTTTCCGACGGCACAATGTCGCGGTTTGCTGCGTTAGGGATGGCAGACTGTACACCCTGAATGCCCAGGCTCCAGAGTCGTCATGGAAGAAGGTTCAGAGAGAGTTCTTTTCAATGGCGGATTCCTTCAGTCTGGTGGTCGATGCTTGATCTTGTAGATGCACAGTTTTGTAAATTGCCTTGCACGGCTCGGTTTTACTTAGACGAGATGTAAATGTAACATAAAAATGTTTCTGTATCATACTGCTCTCTATCTTTTGACACTTCCCGTGTGCGGTCGAGTGGGATGGCTCGTTTTGTTTAGGGGAGATGAGAAATGTAACATAATAAATGTTTATGTATCATGATCTTCTTGTCACACGCATGTTTGAACTTTTCTGTTGCAATCGTGTGTTTAAAATATTTATTCCATGATGATACAAAAGTCTGTAGTCTCAATCATTACATGAAATTTCTGAACAAAGTTTCAGAATGCATAACTGAACACCCAGTTTGCGCTGCCTGCGAGTTCATCTTCATTCTTCAGACTCAAACGTACCTGTCAGCAATCTCCACGAGGAGATGTGAGAGCTCCCTAGGCTTGGAGAACATGGGCATATGATCAGCTCCGTCCAGCCCAATCACCTCCGTGCAGGGGTTCCACGACGCCATCCGCCGCTGGAACTCCGGCGACCACCACTTGTCCTCTTCGGCGACAACGTAAACGCGGCTCACGGCGCCATACCTCTCCGCCGTCAGGACCCCTTCCCCGTCCAACGTGGCGTCGTCCTCGAACCGCTGCGACGGCCTCACGAGCATCGTTGCCAGGGCCAGGTCCTGCGTGCACGAGCTATGAGAGGAAGGAAGCAGGACGACGGCCGGTGCCGGCAGTTCGTTGCAGTTACCTCGGGTGGGCTGAGCTGATACAGCCTCTCCGCCATGTACTCCGGTCCGAGCAGGAACGTCTCGCAAGGACGCCGGAGATCGTCGCCGGTGCTCTCGACCACGCAGTCCTGATAGAAACCCGGGCCCCTTTCTTGCGCAAACTGCATCGAAAACTGTTAGGCAGGCTCGTGGAGGTGTGGACCGATCCAGGCGGCGCGCACGTACGCACCTGCTCGAAGACGAACCTCATGGGCTTCCCGGCGACCGGCATGGCGGCGGAGGCGAAGACGGCGACGGCGACCCTGTCCGGGTGCGACTGCATGGCCAGCGCCAGGCTCTGTCCGCCATAGCTGTGGCCCACGAGCACCGCCCTCTCCCCCGGCTCCAGCGTGGCCAACGCGTCCAGCAGCGGCCTGCTGTACTCCTCGAACGAGCCAAGCTCGGCGGCGCGCTCCGGTCTGGCGCCGCACGCGGCCATGTCGAGCGCGTCGACGCGGTGGCCGGCGGACCGGAGGATGGTGGCCACCCTGTACCAGCACCAGGCGCCGTGGCAGACGCCGTGCACGAGCACGAAGCGGTGCTGCCGCCATCTCTGCTCCTCGCTGGCGGCCCTCTCCATCGGTTGCTGGCTTGTCACGGATTCAACATCGCTATCCACGGATTGAGTGGAGATGAATTTGGGAATTCCTTTGAGTAATTGACAACGACATGCTTCAGAGAATTAAGATAAAATCAGTGAGTTGAAACTTAGCAAATCCGGTCATTCATTTATTCCTCATTCCCTACATAGACATAGTTATCCAATTACCTTCTCACCTCCATTACATGTGGTACAAGTAGTTTGTGCCCCACAGGTAAGTGAGTGTAATTTTGATACCCACCACCCATCCCTTTTAGTTTGTTTTTCATGTTTGTATGGGTTGTAACTTTTGAACCAAATATCTGATTAGTGTTATTGTTTTACATTTGAGTTCCTGGTGACAAGATCTTCGAAACCATATCAATATTGGACACATTTTGAAGAAGAAAAAAATCACTACGTAATGTATTGAAATTAAAATTAAATTTAACTAAATTAGTTTACATGTTTTATTTGTTTCAAATCGATATGATATTCGAGTATTATATAGCTTCCATGTAAAAAATTAATGTTCTCGTGAGACCACATATATTTTATAAAGTTGCAGACTTGCAGCGACCCTGACTTCACAAAAAACCCACAAAGAAGACCATCACCAAAGTGACGATGATAAGCCCACGTCGGCCTATCCCAAATAGATGGCTCTTTGTGAAGAGCAGGCAGTTTCAATTATGATGGAGAGCTCCAAAGAGAAGATGCACAAGACCTGCACCGACAGAGATCTTCATCGTCGTTTCGTCCTTGCAGGTCATTGTACGCTGCTGAAGAGGATTTTTTGAAACGGAAGGCAAAATCTTTGCCTTATCAAGAAGGTGCCCGGTTTATTATAAAAGAAACTGGGCGAAAACCATACAACAACACAACCCCATAGGGCAAAACCCACACAACCTCGAGAACAACAGAGCCAAACTCTCGACACATGACCACTCCACAAAGATCCAGTCAACCGACCACCCTTGCCGGAGAGAAGAAGGTGTAACTGCTATGGGAGGAGCAGATACGGGACACTCTGACGCAGACGAGGAGACCAACCCTCGAATGCGCGCACTGCATGTTGCGCGTCATCGTACACCGCAGTTTCGACTTCGCAGCAACAAACAAGCAAGACGAACCGACCGACCCGTCGGAGTAGAGCTACCAACACCAACCTCGCCTCCACAGGAACCGTGAAGCGCTCGGGGCCGCCGCCCCGACATCCACCGCTGCAGTATGCCCTGCACACACATCCAGCACCACCTTCCGAGGCCGCCGCCCCGACATGCCACCGCTCGCACCAGAGCTGCGACGCCGCACGACCTAACTGTTCGCAGTCCAAACTGCCAGGGCAACTACCCGTAGACCACGACCGCCACACCACATCCGAGGCCGCTGCCTCGACATACTGAAGATTGCCTCTCCTCGGGACACGTCAACCGAGCCGACAAGCTCGCCACCCAAGTAGCACAAAGCCGCCACCCACACTCTGTCGAGCCGCAACCCCACCTCATTGGGTCACCACTCCACATCAATCCGGGGCCGCCGCCCCGACATGCAAGAACAATCTCGAGGCCGTCGTCTCGACGTCCACGCACCCGCCGATGAGACAAGCTAGCAAGGCAGCGCAAGGCATGGGTACCGATTCTCCAAGACGACGCCCCCAAGAAGGAAAGTGATGAAACCGCCGTCGTCGCCCGCACTGTCAACGACAGCGCAAGGTTTTCACCTGGAGAGATTCGGGAAATTGGGGTGACAAGGAGTGGTTGGCGCTCCACGGCGACGCCTTTAAGGAGGGAAACAACGTCCAACGACGCCGACGCCGCCGGCACTGACCGAGAACAGTGCAAGGTTTTCACCTGGAGCAGTCCGACATCACTCTCACCGCCGCTTTCAATAACACAAGCCGAGACCTACCCAGCAGCGAGCCTGCCCATTAAGCCCTCCGGTCCTCGTCCCCGGGAGCACCCGAGAAATCCTCGAACAGCTCCACCCGAAGCGCAGCCTGCATGCGCCACGCTCCCCCAGCCAGCACGCACCGCGCCGCGCCAAGGAAAGCCGCCGCAGCGGGCTCCTGCACGCCGGCGCCCTAAAGTCCAGAGCTGGCCCGCGTGGCCCAGATCCGGCCCGCCCCGCGCCCAACTCCCTCCGTCGCGTGCGCCCCGCCGCCAACTCCCTCCGCCGCGCGCCCTGCCGCTCCATGCCCCCAGCGCCAACTGCCGCGCCCCGCAACTGAAGCGCTGCCGCCAAAACACTGGCCGACCGCCGCCATGGTCGCGCCCTCGCCGCCGCTAGCAGAGGCACTCGCGCGGCGGAACGAGCCGGAGACGCCCCGCCGCCACCGTCCTCGGGGAGCGAGCAGCTTTGCCGCTGTCCTCTCTGGTAGCGGCGATGCGGGCGAAGGCGGCTGCGGCCTCTACAGCCGCCGGCGTCTAGGGTTTCCCCCGTGTCGCCAGGGAGGGCGACGCGGGGGGCACTTTCCTGGAGTTCAAGTGAGCTGCTGAAGAGGTAGATGTATCAAGACATAGCAACTCCGACTTCATAGTTGGCGAGACCAACAAGAAGACACTCGGGCACGTCGGACATAGCGGACTACAAAGCCATTGCCACGACCAAGCCATTGCTCCTAAACATTGTCGTTACCACGCAAGCACCACACGGAAGACCCACTTCGCCATCGGACACCTGCCGGTCCCAAACCCGGATATGCGGGTGCGACAACACTGCCAACCGCTGGTGGCGAGAGAAAGCCAGTGGGTGGGGCCATCGGGGAAGGAGAAAGTGTTGCAGTACTGGGGCTGGAGAATGTGATTTGGACATACCATTTAGGAGTAGGAAGATGATCGTAGAACTGCCCGATGGAGATCCAATTGTTTAGAAAAGAAGTAATGGAAAAACAAGCAACTATGATATTATTAAATAAAATAAATCACTATTTTGTACTCCCTCCGTTCCAAATTAGATGACTTCTGTTTGGACAAAAGTGGATGTATCTAGATATGATATAAGTCTAGATACATCAACTTCTAATAAAAGAGAGTCATCTAATATGGAGCGGAGGGAGTAGTACTTTCCACTATCTACGGGTTGTTGCTTGCTATTGTAAACTCTGCCTTATCAGCTTTATTAATTTAAAGCCGGACATGTCGTACCTTATGTTTTTAAAAAAATACTTTCTTTTTTAGCACTTTCAGTACTTCCTACTTTTCCACAGCTGGATTCCCTTGGTTGGACGGTTCCTAAATTTGCCAATCATGGTAAAACTTATAAACAACAAAATGCCTGAAAGCACAAAGCTAATATGTACCAAGTACCAACACACTTTGAAAACAATGATCTCTTGAGAAAAATACTTTCATGTATAGAGAATATAGTTAAACAAAAAGATTTGATCAGAGTCATCTGTTGAGAGGCAAGACTACAAAGCTTGTGGCTCTATGTTTAGATGGATTCAAGATCCATCTCTGAAGGTCGGAATTCACGTGCTCGCATAACTTTTTGTTTCCAGCGTCGATATGCATTTCTTCGAGAATCACCGCATTCTGGGCGAAAAACTTTAGCAGCTTGACACCAAGACAGACGGACTTGTCGAACCGGAACTGCAAGGCCACAGTCCTGAGCGAGCTCTTCAAGCATTCGAACGAGCAGCGGCGCCGACTCAAGGCAGGGATGTCAGAAACCTCCTCTTGGTAGTTGACAGCACCACCAGCTCCATGATCTCCTTCCGATGAAACCATGTCCTCGCAGCCGCCGTCGGCGCCGCCGCCGAGACGACGGATGGACTTGTCACGGTCGTGTGTGGACTTCCTTTCGAGGAAATCGTGTGCGTATCTGTAGTTCTTGTGGTCGTCGTGGTGCTCCTTGGTGAGGTTGATCCGGAGGTGAGTGAGCACGGGGCAGCAACGGAGCAGGTTGGCGACGGCCACTCCGGCGGTCTTTCCTTTCGGCCTGTGCGCGCCTTGCAGCTGGAGGCGCCGGAGGCGGTGGAACACGGGGAGGAGCTCCACCCGCCTGGCCTCGCCACCAAGGACGGCGATGTTTTCGAGCTGGTTCAACCTTAGGTTTATGCCCTTGGCGCCGGTGAAGCCCCGCATGAATCGCCAGAAGGCCACGAGGTCGCAGCTTGGATTACCGTTATCGTCGGTGTAGAACTGCAGGTCCACCTGTTCCAGCTCCGGCGGCTCTGGGCTGAAGGAGAAGGGCCGGTGAACGCCCTTGTACCAGAAGCGACGCAGCATCGGCGCGTCGATCTGCATCTTGATGAGGGGCACGGCCTTGTCATCCTCAACGCCGAGACGAGTATCCTCCCACCTGCACCCGTTCAGCACCAGGAGGGTGGCCGCCGGGCATCGGAGGCGGGGTGGTGCGGTCTCTTTCGGAGTGTCGCTGTCATCATCATCGCCCTCGATTTCCATTGCTTCCAAAAAAGCTGTGTGCGGTGTTACGTCAACGTGGAGAAACTCGAGACAGACGGTGGCGAGCGCCGGCGCGGCATCGATGACGCCCTGGAGGGAGCCAAGGTGTTGGGAGCAATGGCGCAGCCGAAGCGAGGACAGCCGCGGGAGCACGACCACGCCGGCCTTCCCCTGGTACAGCCCCTTGCAGTTGGTGAGTTCCAGCACGCGGAGGGTCTTTGACGGCAGGGAGTCGAGAGTGACCTTGTAGTGGCCTGCGCCACGCCTGATGAACTCGCCCTGGTAGTACGCGTCTGATCTCCAGTCCTTGACGACCAGCCGGAGCTCCTCGACGCAGCGCGCTGCCGGGTGAGAGAGAACGACGGCGATCAGGTCTTCCTCAAGGGGCACGCCGTCGGGGTAGTACCCGCCGCCGTACAGGAAATCGGGGACCGCTGTGTCGCTGTCAGACTTGAGGTGTAACGTGAGCCTCGTGACGCCGCCGCCTTGGGCGTCGGCGGCGGCGTCGAGCGCCGCCACGGCCGCGGAGAAGAAGGCGTCGCGCCGGGAGAAGAAGCTTGCCATGTTACCCCGCGTCTTGTCGTGGCGGTGGCGGTCGTAGTCCTCGATGCGCGTCTCAAGGTTAACGGCGCCGGAGGAGAGCCAGAGGGGCACGCGCCAGCGCTGCGAGAGCGCGGCGGTGGACGCGGCATGTTTGAATGCGGCAAAGTGGAGGACGCGCCGGAGGAGGTCGTCGGAGAGTTCGGAGAGGCGGTCGTTGCCACCGGCCATCGTCTAGTCAGCGCCGCCAGCAGCAGCAATGCGATCCCGTTCTCGATGGGATTCATGAATATGGGTACATATTGTACATGAGTCGGTTCGCGAGTCCGCGATGTATACGCTAAACGTACGGGCTGAGCTGTAAATTAATTATATTTTTTTATTCGACTGGAGCCGTATGACCATTGACCTATGCTTGTCATTTTCTGTTGAGCAATAAGTATCTTCAGAACACTTACACTGTAGCTCATCTGCCAAAATTCAGTTAGCAGTGTTAGGTTCAGTTTTTCATCAGTTTTAGAGTTCGGAATAATCCGTTAGGTTCTAGCGTTTGTTGCACCGAGGGATGGATCAGATCACGCACGACGTGAGAATTAGTCGTAGTAGTGGCAGGGCGATCGTGGGATGGCACGGTCGGTAGGCTCGGTCTTCTCCTAGTTAATAGGATCTTTTCAGTTAAACTTTGTAACTGACTACTTAAGGGTTTTCAGTAAACATCGAAAAAGCTATATGTTGTACGCAGCACAAAACCTCTGTCTCTCTGTGTTCATCGAGTGCATTAGCTGAATTCTTGTTCAGCTCCTTCATTTGGTATCAGAGTGCTACACGATCCTGTGGCCATGTCCAACGGAAGCGGACGCACACCGCCACCGACCCCCAATGCACCAGGGGGTGGAGGCGAGGTCAACCAGGAAGCAGCGACGCACGCTGAGCGAGGACAGAGCAGGGGGCACAGCGTCGTCAGGCGAGGAGGAGGAGAGGTCGTCGTCCACGAGCGCATCGTCCAGGAACGGGCGAGCTATGGCGCGAACATCGTCTACCCCGCGCTAACGACAACGAACTACATCGAGTGGGCGTTGGTCATGAAGATCAATCTCCGCGCGCAAGGTCTCTGCGAGGCCGTGTCGGGTATGGGAGAACCCGGCGATCGCGAAGACATGGCGGCGCTGTCTGCGCTGATCCGTGCAGTGCCGCCAGAGATGGTGCCCGCACTCGCCGTCAAGAACACCACGCATGAAGCGTGGGAGGCGATCCGCATGATGCGTGTGGGCGTGAACCGTGTGCCGGAGGCCACGGCACAACGTTTGCGCAAGGAGTTCGAGGTGATCACGTTCAAGAATGGCGAGTCCCTCGACGCGTTCGGCATGCGCATCACGGGCCTTGTCAACAACCTCCGATCGCTGGGCGACACGGTGGAGGAGATCAAGGTCGTACAGAAGTTCCTGCGCGAGGTTCCGAGCCACTACACGCAGATCGCGTGTGTGACGCCCTAAAATCGGTACTATGTAGATTTAAGCGATCCCGCCGAAATCCGCATAATAACGATTTCAGGTCGCCCACCAGACATAATGTACACGTCGAAACATGCGCATTATGTGAGTGGAATTGTGATAACATTACAACAATTCCGATACGTCCACAAATACAACAGAAGATATAATTACAACAACGACTCGAACGAGTCAAGATACAAATGATACAATACAAAGATACAAATGACAGCGTAAGCAAAATAGTATCCAACTACGGATAAGATGCAAATTGGACTAAGAGTCCTGAAGATAAGCGATGGCGCCATATCCCTGCCCAGCCAAGCCGGAGGGATTCCCAAACTAACGTCGACGAACTTCAAACCTGTTGACTGCACATAAAACACTGCCCAAAAGAGGGTCAGGGCACTCCCTGGTAAGCAAAACCGACTTGCATACTTTATACACCATCTCCCAAAATATAGGGGAGGTGGACTTAGCGGCAGCAGCACTAGCAACCTAAAGAGACACGCTACAACTTCCGTCTAATTAGAGAGGGGGTAAGAGAGCGCATAAGCAAACATCTACAACTAACACCAAACATAACCCATTCTCGAATTAACCCCCTCAACCAAATATGAGGAAGCAATTCGGGAAAACTCACACGTTGAACAGTTTTAATTATAATTTATTATGAAAATAATTCTATAATACTACTCAAATTAATTAACATTAATTAGGTGCAAGTTGTCTAGATCTTGTTAGCCAGCATCATCACCAAAGTCGTCCATAACCATGGACATGGCTCATCGATAAGATTATACCCTGCAGGGGTGCACTACTGTACCCATACTCGCATGATCAACCCAAGCAAGCATCAGGGCTTCTCAACACGACTTATTCCTTCACTACAACAAGTCCAGGTGCCACCCATATGAGTTGTTACCCGCGTCGGGAGTCCGGCCGAATCTCAATTGCGGACTCATTAGTTTGCGCCTACGCCACCATGCGGCTCAAACCACAGTAGGAACTGTCCGCTTCGTGTCGTACCGCACCTATATGACCCCCCGTTTCACATACCCTCTCATCATCATCATCATCATCATCATCATGCACATGCATATGAGCAAAAGGAAACCCGAACTACTTGCGGCACATGGATAACCTGTAGATACGTTCAAAGTCGAGGGGGGCTCCATAGGGCCTCCCACAAGTGGTTAGTGCGCTCAAAATTGGATCGGAGGACAAAATCTCAGTTCCTAGGTCGACACTGAGCAGAACAAAGCACCTCGCAAGGCCTTCCGCCTGGTGCCTTATCAATTAATTATAATACCCCAATACAAGATATCATTTTATTAAAGTAGAACAATCTATCATACTAAGCAGATGAAACATAAGACCAACAGACGACTCGCACAATCCACTCTAAGCATGCGCTACGACTAGCAAGGCCAACAGATAAACAAACAACAGGTGATGCGATGTGGGGATAAAGCTGTATGGGCTGCAGGATAAACATAGATGGGATCGCGATAAAGAATCGAATACTAGGGGGAATGAAAGACAATGTATATGTAAACAAGCAAATTTTGCCTGCCTGGAATCCCGCATGGAAGCAGATCTTGTCGTTACTCACATATCTCAACGTCGTATCCGTGAAGAAGCAACAAACACTGGAAAGCGTAAAAGATGCATTTTACAACTACGGCAAAAGATCCATCATGATCATATGAGAATGATGCATGGCATGGCGAGATGCAATTTGAGATGCACTTAATCCAAATTAAGCGGAACCGGGATTCCGACAATTAATATTTAGGTGCAAGTTATTTATTTACCAGCAATATTAAATGTTGATTAGCATGGCAACACATGGCATGGGTGATCTAATTAAATTAAATGGAATAGGGCATTATATATTTATTACCCCACACATTTCATATTGAATTATTTAGGTGATTTGCTACACCCGCAAACCCAAGAGATGCAACACATGCAATTATGATGCGAAATGCACAAGATAGATGACATTTAATAAAATAGGTTTAGGGTTAGGGTTTGGGTCCGTACGTCGGATCGGGAGAGACAGGGTTCGAAACCGACGTCTTCGGCCCGTAGAGGAAGTAGTCGACATCGGGGAAGTAGCCGTCGCGGAACTGGGGCATCGTCGTTTGTCGGTGTCGTGGAAGTGGCGTGGAAGTAGTCGTACTCGGTCATCCTCGTTGACGGGCGCGGGCACAGAGGAGCACGGCAAACGGACACCGGAAAGAAAGCGCGCACTGGCGGGCACCGCGACACGAACACGGGCGGCCACGGAAATGCGGCACCGGAAGAGGCACGCGCGGCGCACGTAGCAACACCACGAAGGGTGGACAACTCGGACAAAAATGGCGACGCCGGGGTCTTGCGTGCATTGTGTCGAAAACCTGGCGGGCGTCGGCGGCGGCGTGCACACGGCCGAAAAGATGAGGCAGCGGGACGCGTGCGTGCGGGACGGAACGCACGGCGGCGGTGAGCGGCGCGGCCGGAGGCACGCGGGGCGGCGGCGGCGCGGCTGCGCGGCGCGGGAGGCGGATGAGCGCGGCGGCGGGTCGCTCGGGGGAGCTACGGCGTGGGGGCGCGGACAGCAAGCGCACGGCGCGCACGGCGGGCGGCAGCAGGGGCGCGGCACAGCGGGAGGAGCTCGGCGGCGGCAAGGAGGCGAGGACGGCCGGCGGGAGGCGGCGGAGGCGAGGGCGGCGAGCCCGGGCCGGCTCGGGAGGAGAGGGCTGGTGCGCGGCGGCGGCGCAGGCCGGAGGACGGCGCGGCGGCGCGTCATGGGGCGGAGCAGGGAGGCGACGCCGGCGAGGCGGAGGAGCTCGGGCCGTCGGCGCCCGGCGCCGGGGGGCGAGGCGGCGGGGCTCCGGACGGCGCGGCGAGAGCGAGGCGGTGGCGCTGCGGCACGAGGGGCGCACGGGGCACGCGGCCGGAGCAAGGAGGCGCGGCCGGAGGGGAGCGGCGGCCTGGAGAGCAGGGGATCGGGGCGCGCGGCGGCCGGGGCGGAGACCGGCGGTGGTTGGCGGGGAGACGCGCGCGGCGGCGCGGGAGGCCGGGGAGGCGCAGGGCCAGCAGCGAGGGGGCGCACGGGGGTGAGCTGCGGGCTGGAGAGGCGTCGGGCGGTTGGTGCGGGAGGGGAGGAAGAAGGAAGAAGGAGAAAAGGAAAAAAAAAGAAAAGGAAGAAAAGAAGGAGAGAAGGAGGGGGAAAATGGAAAAAGGAAAAAGAAGAGAGTGGAGGGGGGCGGCTGCAAAAATGCAGGGGGGTGGGAAACAAGTTTCCAGGGGAAACCCTAGGGTTTGTGGTTAGATGGGCTTTTGGGCTTTATTTCTCTCCCTTTTATTATTTTTTGTTTTATATTTTTAAAACAAAATAGAAAAAGAATTTGAACACGAAACTTTTACAAAATATTTTTAGTTTTCAATAGACAATTTAATAAACTAATTTTTAACATTTGCAAAAGATTTGAAATATCACAATTTTAATTAATTTGAAAATCATTTGAATTTAGTTGTGGAAATTAAATTTAAATGCAACAATTAAGTTAATGCCATGCAATGCGCTGCCATATCGATGCAAAAAGAAAAACTCACAAATCAAAAAGGGGATAAATCCCGGGGCGTTACAGCGTGCTCGATCGAGACACTGCTCGATCTGGACGGCATGTCCGTCGAGGAGCTGATCGGGCGGCTCCGTTCGTCGGCGGAGCGGTGCTCAATTGCCACCGTCGACGCTGGTGGCCAGGTCCTCCTCACGGAGCAGGAGTGGGCTGCACGCGGCAAGCAGAAAGACAAGGGCACGTCGTCCGGCGGCAACAAGAACTTCGGAAAGGGGAAGCAGCAGCAGCAAGGCCGCGACGGCGGCCAGCGCGTGCACGAGCCCAGCGGCGACCGTGACTGGTCAAAGGTAAAATGTTACAATTGTAACAAATACGCTGGGCATATCTCCAAGAACTGTCCAGAGCCACGCCGGGAGCGCAAGGGCAAGGCCAACTTGGCACGAGAAGAGGATGACGAAGAAGAAGCCGTCCTCAACCTCGCCATGGTGAATGACTTCACCGTGACGACTGAGAACACGGAGGAGCGTGTACTCCTCAACTAAGATCGACACTCGCTGCGACACGGCCTGGTACCTGGACACCGGGGCGTCGAACCACATGACGGGGCGCCGCGAGCTGTTTAGCGAGATCAACATCGGCACCACCGTCGCTGTCAAGCTTGGAGACGGATCCGAGTTGCAGATCGAGGGGAGGGGCACCATTGTCTTCGAGTGCCGCAACGGTGAGCACCTGACGTTGTCGCAGGTGTACTACATTCCCCAGCTTCGCTGCAACATCATCAGCATCGGACAGATGGACGAAATCGTCTGCGAGACGCGCATCTGGCACAACTGGCTGCGAGTCCGCGACCACGAAAACCGGCTCCTCGCGCGCGTCAAGAGGAACCAAGGGCGGCTTTATGTACTGCACCTGACAAGCCCTCGCCCGGTGTGTCTGATGGCGAGCGGATCAGACCCGGCATGGATGTGGCACGCACGCTACGGCCACCTGAATTTCAGGGCGCTATGCGAGCTGGGGAGGCAGGACATGGCGAGCGGCATTCCTCTGCTGGATCGGCTGGACCAGGTGTGTGACGGATGCACACTGGGCAAGCAGCATCGCCAGCCGTTCCCACATGCCACCTCCTACCGTGCAGAGCAGAATCTGGAGCTGGTGCACACAGACCTGTGCGGGCCGATCACGCCGGCGAGAGAAGGAGGGAACATCTACTTCCTCCTCATCGTCGATGATCACTCACGGTATATGTGGCTCGAGGTGATTAAGACGAAGGCAGACGCGTTCCAGCGCTTCAAGAAGATCAAGGCGCTGGTCGACACAAACGGTACAGCGTCTGTTCGCGTTCCGCTCCGATCGCGGCGGAGAGTTCAACTCGAACGAGTTCAGGGAGTGGTGCGAGCACGGCGGCATCAAGCACTTCACCACGACGCCATACATTCCGCAGCAGAACGGAGTTGTGGAGAGGCGCAACCAAACGACGGTGGAGATGGCCCGGTGCCTGCTGAAAAGCATGGCCGTGCCCGCAACATTTTGGGGCGAGGCGGTCAAAACAGTGAAGGGGTTGCGGTGCATAAAACAATAATTTTCTAGCGAGCGAAACCCTAACTAGCCAGGATCTATCTATCTAGTACATGCGATAACGGTGGCGGAACGGGTTACATTACCTCCATGTAGACCGATAGCGGGGATTACGCTCCCGCACAAGCGTTGACGATGAAGTCGTACGTAGCCGACCTCGAGGTCGCGAAGAACTTGCCGCGATGTCGAAGTCGATGACGCCGGGGTGTCGATGATGATCTGCGTCGACGGGCGTCGGGCGGAAGAAGGCAGAGCGCCAGCACCGGGGCTGGCGCGCCGGCAGCAGAGGGGGGAGGCGCGGCGGCTGCAGGGGTCGAGACGACGTCGCCCAAGCTCCTCAATAGAGTAGCCTCCGAGCACTCGCAAACATACGGAGCCTAGCGACAACTCCCGGTCATTCAGATCCAGCTGAAATCGCAGGAGTAGATCTTATCTGGAATCCCGCAGAGCAACGGCGCTCTGCGGTATGGCTTAGGTGGAGAGAGACCCCCTTCCTCAGCTCGGCGCGGCTCCAACTTGGGAACCACGGGATCGAGAGAGAAATTGGGAATTAATTGGATTTTCCTATGAATTAAATCAATTAATATGCCTTGCTATATAAAGGGGGAAGGGGTGTGCCAACCCCCTTGGCTCCCCCATGTGGGACTAAAGGAAGAGAGGGGAGGGGGGTTCGGCCGAACCCCCTTGGGCCTCTCCCTCTTCTAGTCCAATTCGGACTAGGGGGGCTTGAGGCCCCCCTTGCTTGGTGCGCCACCCCCTCATGGGCCCTCTTTGGGCCCATTTAGGTGGGAGCCCCCTTTTTCCTTTATTTAATTAATATTAAATTAATATAAAAATCCCATTAATTCATAATTAATATATTTATATATAATTCAATATCCCATGACTCCGAAACTATTTCGGAACCACCCGAACAACTTTCGGACATTCTCGGAACCCTTCCATAGCTCCCCGGAACTCCTTCCGGACCACCGGAACTCTTTCCGGATCATTTCTTTCTCTCCAATAAAAACCTATAAAATTCCAGAACCTATCTCCTAGCGTCGCTAAGACCTTAAGTTTGTTACGCTACGGTTCGGGAATACTCCAGACATGGTTGAGACACTCCGCTCACCAATGATCGTCAGGGATACCTGGAAATATATGACGACCCCTGTGCATTCCACGAATATCGTCGTTGAACCATAAATATGATATTCATTCCCTTTGTCTCTGCGATACTACCTTGTCCGAGATATGATCGTAGACACACCGATGCCTTTGCTGTATCTCGTTACCGACGAAGGTTATTAACTCGTCTGCGATATTACATCTCCATGACCTAGTCATAAGCTGCGCAGCTATATAGATGCAATATCACCGAGTGGGCCCAGAGTATCTTTCCATTACAAGAATGAACAAATCCCGCTCTTGATCCTTACGTCTCGATGCTCTTTCGGAATACCCAAGATGGACACCGTTATTGTCATGCTATATAAGACACAACGTTTGATGCTCTCAAAGCACTCCTACGAAGCAACAATAAGTACGGTCTCACAGTTTAAGGAATAAGCTATCATACTCTTATCTATTGCAAATGACAAACATCGTAATACGATCTTATTGCAATACTTTGCGTATGTCCACCACCTTATTCAACTAACAAGATGACCCCATTGTCAACCGACGTCATTGTCCTTGATCGGGAATCTCGATCAACTGTTGCCCAATGGACTAGCTCATATAGAGGCTTGCTAGGGACCTGGTTGTCCATGTATCACACGTGTATTAATAATTCCGATTAATACAGTTATAGCATAATACACAAACCTATTATAAACTTATGAGATAATGCAATAAATACTACTTATTTATTTGCCTCTTGGGCATATCTCCTTCAGTCTCCCACTTGCACTAGAGTACAAATAAACTAGCTGCATTTTACTTTATCAGAATCCCTTATCAAATAAGAATCATTTGATAATGCTTGCTCGTGGAAAAGTGTTACTGCACAATCCATGATTGTACATGCTTTTGCGATTCACTGGCATCAACTTGCTTGATATCACCATGTTGTCTAACAACATATATGCAAATACCGTAACTAAGTGAGACTTCTACTTCCCAGCGCTTACTCTGATTATACTAACCAGATAACTGCCCTGAAAAACACACTCAGCCATGCAGAGCCCCTTGTAACAATTACAAACTCGCGATATCTACATACTTTCACATCAATGTAGAAAACTTGACATTCAAATGTCAATCCCTTAACTAACGCACTTCTACTTCCAGTAAATTCCAAATTTACTTTCATAACTGTTCTTTATTCCAAGAACATCGGTTACATTTTATCGAGCAGATAATATGGTTTCTGTATGATGTCTAATATATATATAATAGACCCTCATGTCATACACCCATTACCTTCATGCATCATTACTCTTAATGACCAATTGGATTCCAAAGGACCATCCTTTTGATTCTACTCTGACTCCTCAGATATAATCCGACCCAACTCGACTAACTATTTAAAATTCCCGTTCTATTTCAAAATAGACACTGACTTTCAAATAGTTTCACAACTTCATCCTATTCTATTGGTACAGTTTCACAATGTGTTAACTACACAAGGTGAATTCGACTCCCACTCAAATTATGTCTCCACATATTTGAGAACACACGCTCCCACTCAAAAACGTGTCATCCACATATTTGAGTTCCTGAGCTCCCACTCAAAAATATGTTCTTCACATATTTCACCTGAGTTAACTAACTATGACTCCCACTTAAATCGACATTTTGGTCAAACCAAAATCATTGATCTACTATCAATTCGAATTCAATACAAACTACAGTATTACATTAATACAAATCCCTCAGACTTCAAGCATGTCTATATAAATGTAGTCAACAAATTTGATCTTGTCCAAGACACATTTCTTGACAAGACATGCTACCGCGTCTTTCTTATAGTCACATTTCTCATATAACACCTTATATGATGATTAAACAATCTTATTCCTCTAATAAGAATTGCAGCAACAATTACTCTCTTAATCCTATCAAATGCAACTTTGTTCGTATTCCGATATTTTCTCAACTTTCTTTGTATTCATAAAGTGCACCTTGATCTGTCAACAAGATCTGACATACTTAATACAGTGCTGTGACCTGACAGCAATATTAAATATAACAACACTTTATTTAGAAGTTTCTTTCATGAAAATATTATGATCTTTATGAAGAGGATTGCAAGCAGAAAACAATTTTCTAGTCTCCCCCACTCTTAATCACTAAACTTTCAATAGCAGACATATACTCTTTGGAACATCTTCCAACATAAGTCTGACACTTTATTCCAAACTTCTAATTTCAATCCATAAACCATAATTCGAAAAGTCATCTTTTCTCGGAATTACATAGACAACAAACTGAACTTTGTTTCTATTTGGTTTTGGAATACACTCTCATCCAATGCGAGCAATCTACAAAGAACCACTCATGTATATTCCGAATTATCGCATAATCATATACATGTCGACACTACTGTCGATCCTACGAATTCTCGTTGAGAAAAGTATCTATTTTCTAAAGTGGACATCGACTATAATGTTTCGAACGTATTAGGAGATTCTAAGACTGATTCTGACAGGCCACACTTTATTCAAAATGGAGCATGATTATAATTCCCCACATATCACTATATATGACATTATAATTCTGTGAAGCAAATTTCCACAAGTCTCTTGTGTTGAAAACATAATTCAAAAATACTGTCCTTTGATCGAATTCTGTGAATACAATGTTCACAAATCTTTCTTCTGAAAAACCCCATTTGATCTATTATCAAATTAATCTCAGACTCCACGATTTATCGGGCAAATACTCCTATTTGCCAAAGTCATGGAGGAATTCGGATCAATCAATAAACACCATTAATTAATCATTTAAAAATGATACTCAATTAATTTCCGCTAGTATTGCAACTTTAATACTTGATTTCAAGCTTAATCAACTCAGCACTCGAAATACTTAAATGGACCAAAACCATCCATTACTTCTTTCATTGCTTTTATGACTAAACTCAACGGTGTTTATTCTAGCAATAGAACCTTTGTTCATGGGACAAGCTATTTTATCATATCTACAATTATGAATACTTATCATACAATCAATGTAACTGAGATGTGGAAACTTTATTCATAAGATGAAACAACTGACTTGTTCCATAACATAAAACAACTGAACTTGTCTTATTACATGAATAACTTTGTCTTGCAACAATCAAGACACACACACTCACTCACTATTACAAAAGATCGTATCAAAAACTATTAATGATAACTATGATAACTTGAGGACGTGAACACCAAAAGGCCATCAACTCCTTGACTACCAGCTTCAGCGCCAGGTCATATCAAACTGCGCCGCATATATGTGATAATCAGGACCTGTTTCACAAACAGAGCAATTATCAAAAATTTCATCATATTCCATGGGCGAATTCATAATTCTGCATATATCAAATATATACCTGTAGCATCGAAGATCTCTCCTTCGATGGAATCAACCTTCAGAGACTGGAACTCACGTATGAATACGTAGAAGTTCATATCGTCGGCTTTCAAAATGTACTTACGTACATGCTTCTCATAGCTAGGAGGTAGAGATATCAGGACAGTCCGAATGGCACAGGAATCTGCCATCCAGTAATCGAAGACCATCGTCAGCTGGAAGTAGATGTCATACAATCTCTTCAAATGTGTCTTCAGACAGGTATGCTCCTCCATGGTGAATGGTCTGGAACATTCTAAGCTGTCTAAACTGCTCACGCTTTAGTTCATCCCCGAAGTGCGTCTTTATCGCATCCATCATGACGCTTGGCTTCTTGCGTCGAAACATCTCTTTCAACTCGGGTGCCAGGCATACGGTCATGGTGATCTCCACTTCAATGAATATGTCTCGACGCCTACGGAAATCATCTTCCTCCTCCTCGCTTGCAGAATCTCCTGGTCCTTCTCCTACCGGTTCATCGAGAACATATAGAATGTTGTTGTGTTCGAGAATGTTTCTAAAACCCCTGTACCATCTGATGAAGTTGGACCCGTCGGCTTCTAATGTAGCATCCGGGCTCTTGAGGAAGTATCCGAAGTATAGTTGCGTAGTCTACAGATGTGATCGCAAAAGAGGTAAGGTTAAGTTTATAATATGTAGGTGAGTTTTAGTCCTATAATCTCATTATCAAAAACACACCTCACCAAGATTATTATCCCTAAAATAATAGTGGCGATGACACGACCCCCATCCACTACACCACCCCCGATCATCACGGCCGGCAGCACAGCTTCAAAGGTAGACATAAAATGTCGATCATAACAACTCTATGACTCGTGCTCGATCTTTCGATCTTCCCGTGTTCCGAGGCCATACCTCTGAGTATGCTAGGCTCGCCAATCAAACCTCGAAGACCTGCGCGTGCAACATGGCTTACACCCACTGTATGCGAACGACGAGATGTGTGACACCCGATCATCACGGCCTGCCTCATAACGTAGAACTTTCTTGGTGGTGCGCAACGAGGGAGAACACAATTTTGGTATTTTGTTAGGGATCATCCTATTCATGATGCTACCGTTGTATATCTAGCATATAAGCAATCAATAGGATGCACACACAACAGCACACAATAATGATGCAATGAAGTGCGATGTGACATGGTCGATGCGCCTGGACCTTCATGGCGCCATGTGCCTGGCCCCCGGCGCCCCGGCATGGCTCCGAGTCTACGGAGCCCTCCATTGCCTCCGACAGTACGAGTAATATCAAAACTTACCGTAACCATGTCACATAAAATAACGCCTCTACATAACAAAGTTAGACGCCTCTAGCTTTATCTAGTTTTGCAAGTTTTACGTGACATATAGGCTTATTCGTAAGAGAATCGCTTCCCTACCTACGAACTTTGTACCACAACGTCGATCGTATAATTGCATGTTTAAGCATCCCTTTCGGGCCCTCCATTGAAAATGCTTTGCCGACTAGAGAGAGAGAAACAGACACCCGCCAGCCACAGATACGGTGCAAGCCGTATGTCAGTAGTGGAACCAGTCTCGCATAAGCGTACGCGTAAAGTCGGTCCGGGCCGCTTCATCAACTCAATACCAAAGGCATCGCAAGTGCACGCTAGAGGGTAGCAAATATAAGAAAAACGCCCTCATTCAACATGAGTTCTAACCGTACCAGCAGTACTACGCATAGATCGGCTCTGATACCACTGAAGGGGTTGCGGTGCAGAAAACAATAATTTTCTAGCGAGCGAAACCCTAACTAACCAGGATCTATCTATCTAGTACATGCGATAACGGTGGCGGAACGGGTTACATTACCTCCATGTAGACCGATAGCGGGGATTACGCTCCCGCACAAGCGTTGACGATGAAGTTGTACGTAGCCGACCTCGAGGTCGCGAAGAACTTGCCGCGATGTCGAAGTCGATGACACCGGGGTGTCGATGATGATCTGCGTCGACGGGCGTCGGGCGGAAGAAGGCAGAGCGCCAGCACCGGGGCTGGCGCGCCGGCAGCAGAGGGGGGAGGCGCGGCGGCTGCAGGGGGCGAGACGACGTCGCCCAAGCTCCTCAATAGAGTAGCCTCCGAGCACTCGCAAACATACGGAGCCTAGCGACAACTCCCGGTCATTCAGATCCAGCTGAAATCGCAGGAGTAGATCTTATCTGGAATCCCGCAGAGCAACGGCGCTCTGCGATATGGCTTAGGTGGAGAGAGACCCCCTTCCTCAGCTCGGCGCGGCTCCAACTTGGGAACCACGGGATCGAGAGAGAAATTGGGAATTAATTGGATTTTCCTATGAATTAAATCAATTAATATGCCTTGCTATATAAAGGGGGAAGGGGTGTGCCAACCCCCTTGGCTCCCCCATGTGGGACTAAAGGAAGAGAGGGGAGGGGGGTTCGGCCGAACCCCCTTGGGCCTCTCCCTCTTCTAGTCCAATTCGGACTAGGGGGGCTTGAGGCCTCCCTTGCTTGGTGCGCCACCCCCTCATGGGCCCTCTTTGGGCCCATTTAGGTGGGAGCCCCCTTTTTCCTTTATTTAATTAATATTAAATTAATATAAAAATCCCATTAATTCATAATTAATATATTTATATATAATTCAATATCCCATGACTCCAAAACTATTTCGGAACCACCCGAACAACTTTCGTACATTCTCGGAACCCTTCCATAGCTCCCCGGAACTCCTTCCGGACCACCGGAACTCTTTCCGGATCATTTCTTTCTCTCCAATAAAAACCTATAAAATTCCAGAACCTATGTCCTAGCGTCGCTAAGACCTTAAGTTTGTTACGCTACGGTTCGGGAATACTCCAGACATGGTTGAGACACTCCGCTCACCAATGATCGTCAGGGATACCTGGAAATATATGACGACCCCTGTGCATTCCACGAATATCGTCGTTGAACCATAAATATGATATTCATTCCCTTTGTCTCTGCGATACTACCTTGTCCGAGATATGATCTTAGACACACCGATGCCTTTGCTGTATCTCGTTACCGACGAAGGTTATTAACTCGTCTGCGATATTACATCTCCATGACCTAGTCATAAGCTGCGCAGCTATATAGATGCAATATCACCGAGTGGGCCCAGAGTATCTTTCCATTACAAGAATGAACAAATCCCGCTCTTGATCCTTACGTCTCGATGCTCTTTCGGAATACCCAAGATGGACACCGTTATTGTCATGCTATATAAGACACAACGTTTGATGCTCTCAAAGCACTCCTACGAAGCAACAATAAGTACGGTCTCACGGTCTAAGGAATAAGCTATCATACTCTTATCTATTGCAAATGACAAACATCATAATACGATCTTATTGCAATACTTTGCGTATGTCCACCACCTTATTCAACTAACAAGATGATCCCATTGTCAACCGACGTCATTGTCCTTGATCGGGAATCTCGATCAACTGTTGCCCAATGGACTAGCTCATATAGAGGCTTGCTAGGGACCTGGTTGTCCATGTATCACACGTGTATTAATAATTCCGATTAATACAGTTATAGCATAATACACAAACCTATTATAAACTTATGAGATAATGCAATAAATACTACTTATTTATTTGCCTCTTGGGCATATCTCCTTCAAACAGCAGTGTATTTGCTCAACCGCTCGCCCACGCGCAGCGTCAACGGCAAGAACGCCTACGAGTCCTGGCACGAACGAAAGCCGTCCGTGCATCATTTGCGCACCTTCGGGTGCGTAGCGCACGTCAAGCGTGTCGGTCCCGGCATCGACAAGCTCGCCGATCGATCAACGCCCATGATCTTCATCGGCTATGGGGAGGGGTCCAAGACGTACAAGATGTATGATCCGGCCACAAAGAAGGTGCGCGTGACGCGAGACGTCAAGTTCGAAGAGCAGAGGAGGTGGGACTGGACAACGACGGCGACACCCGACGCGCCGAACCTAGTGGTCATCTATCCCGACGAGGTCACGAGTCCGGCACGCACGACCACCACGACTCCGACAAGGGCCAACACCTCCAAGGGTTCACCGTCCACGACGCGCTCCATCAGTCCATCTGCATCGACACCTTCAAGCTCTACAGGGGCCAGCAGAACACCAAACGAGACTGACGCAACATAGGAGCCTGAAGAGGAGACACCTGCTGATCCAGCGCCACCGCAGCACACCATGGTCACACGAGGGCGAAATGGCATCGTACAGCCTAACTCGGAATACAAGGACTACGTGATGAACATGGCAGAAGAAGGTCACGGCGGCGAGTTCATGTGTCTTGTCGCAGCAGAGGAACCAGCGAACGTTGAAGAAGCACTTGAGGAGGCCTGCTGGAAGAAGGCAATGGACGCCGAGATGCAGGCGGTCCAGAGCAACCAGACGTGGGAGTACACCTCTCTCCCGCCCGGACATCGAGCGATCGGGCTAAAATGGGTATACAAGGTAAAACGAGATCCTGCAGGCAACATTATGAAGCACAAGGCTCGTCTGGTGGCGAAGGGCTACTCGCAGCGGCAAGGCGTGGACTATGACGAGGTGTTTGCACCTGTCGCATTTATGGAGACGGTGCGCCTGCTCCTCGCCCTCGCCGCGCACCGCGGCTGGTCTGTGCACCACATGGACGTCAAGAGCGCATTTCTGAACGGCGATCTGCAGGAGGAGGTCTACGTACACCAGCCGCCCGACTACGTCAACGACAACAAGCAGAACCATGTACTGAGGCTGCGCAAGGCTCTGTACGGACTCAATAAAGCGCCGCAAGCATGGAACGCCAAGCTCGACGCGTCACTGACGAGCGTGGGATTCGAGCGCAGCCCTCTCGAGCACGCGGTGTATAGGAGAAACACCGGCACGTCCGCGCTGATCGTGGGCGTGTACGTCGACGACCTGGTGATCACTGGATCAGACAACAAGGACAACGACGGATTCAAGGAGGAGATGAAGAAGCTGTTTGCCATGAGCGATCTTGGACTTCTCTCCTACTACCTCGGCATCGAGGTGACGTAGACGAAGGAGGGGATCACCCTCTGTCAGAGTGCGTATGTCGACAAGATCCTGCAGTCAGAGGAAATGGTGGAGTGCAACGCAACGCACACACCCATGGAAAACCGACTGAAGTTGGGAAAGGCCACCTCTGGAGATGCAGTGAAGACGACGGAGTACCGCAGTGTGGTGGGAAGCCTCCGCTACCTCTGCAACACACGACCAGACATCACGTTCGATGTTGGCATTGTGAGCAGGTACCTGGAGGCACCAGCAGCGGCACATTGGGCAGCAATCAAGCAGATCCTGCGCTACATCAAAGGGACTGCGAGCTACGGCTGGCGATATGAGCGAGGTGCAGGAGGAGCACCGGAGGTGATCGGCTACAGCGACAGTGACTACGCCGGTGACGTTGATGATTGGCGTAGTACTTCGGGGATCATCTTCTTCCTCGGCACGAGCGCGATCACGTGGACCTCGCAGAAGCAGAAGGTAGTGGCTTTATCTTCTTGCGAGGCAGAGTACATGGCGGCTGCATCCGCGGCGTGCCAGGGCATCTGGCTGTGCAGGCTCCTCGGCGAGCTGATCGGCGACGCACCTCTGAAGGCGAAACTGCGCGTCGACAATGTGTCGGCGATTGCGTTAAGCAAGAACCCGGTGCATCACGACAGGAGTAAGCATATTGATGTCAGATTTCATTTCCTGCGTGAGTGCATAGATGATGGCAACTCGCTGAGATTCTCACCAAGGCGCTGGGGCGTGTCAAGTTCATCGAGATGAGATCAAGGCTCGGCGTCGTGGAGGTGAAGAAAGCCGGTCAGACTTAGGAATAGAAATGTTGAGCAATAAGTCTGACGACAATCTTCAGAGAACACTTACAGTGTAGCTCATCCGACAAAATTCAGTTAGCAGTGTTAGGTTCAGTTTTGTCAGTTTCGTCAGTTTTAGACTTCTGAATAATCTGTTAGGTTCTAGCATTCGTTGCGCCGAGGGATGGATCGGATCACGCACGATGTGAGAATTAGTCGTAGTAGTGGCAGGACGATCTGGGATGGCACGGTCAGTAGGCTCGGTCTTTTCCTAGTTAATAGGATCTTTTCAGTTAAACTTTGTAACAGACTAATTAAGGGTTTTCAGTAAACATCGAAAAAGTTGAATGTTGTACGTAGCACAAAACCTCTGTCTCTCTGTGTTCATCGAGTGCATTAGCTGAATTCTTGTTCAGCTCCTTCATTTTCGACAAAAAATGTGTTTGACCTGGGCTTGTTATTTACTATATAGACGGATACCCTTTTTTTTAACTATAAAAATACTCAAATTCCGTCAGCTACACACTATGGAAGTAACTTTTAATAGAATGTCTTACAGTAATAATGATATGAAGACAATTTTAGTAGAATGCCTCAATAGATATATGCATATATAATATGCAATTTTAAGAAATGCCACAAAAGATTTAAGCGTCAACGGAATTTTGAAAAAAAATGTCTCAAAAGAATAGATCAAATCATTTTGGGTAAGCTACAGATTCAATTATGTGAAAAAATGGTCGCTGAAAATCCATCTTCCCCAACCCATCTCACCCACAGGGGAAGCTCACCCGTTTGGGAACCTCATCGTGCTCGTCCCATCACGAAGAAGAGCCATGTTATGCTCCTCATATAAAAAATGGAGCTCGTCGACGAGCCAAGTCCATCAGAATAAGGAAAAATCCCAATGCGTCTATGGGTACCTCGCCCAGAGCCCATCTAACCCGCATTGAGTTAGATGACTACTCCCTATGTTTCTGTTAGGCTGTGCGCGTACCCTACATCGTTAATTTTGATGTTGTGAGTTGTTACTAATAAAAGTATGAACCATGGCTTTTTTTTTTACTATCTTGCTGTAATTTTTGTTTCAGATTACAAATATTTTCTTTTAGCACGATACTACATGTCTTTTATAATCTCTTCACCGAAGTAGGCACATGTACGATTAATCATTATATTTGTAGGGTTGTTTAAGAGGGTTTGCTTTCTCGTGGATCGCGAGACCTTAGGTCATCCACTTAAGGGAATTTATTCGTTGTCCGATAAATCTCTGCATTTAGCTTTATCTTTTTTATCGAAAGTTGCAAAAATGGTGCAAATTTTCTAGAATAATCGAGATAAAATATCTAAAATGTCAATATTTAGGAACTTACATTTTATTCTTATATGTTTAAGAAATAGTTCATATTCAAGTCTTGATAAAAAAACAAATATGCAATCAAAAAACAAGAAAGATGATCACCATTGACATATCACACATGGCAATTGAACCTTTTAATAAACTTGATTGAGAGGTTATTAGTTTAAAACTACTCTAGAAGCATGGTGAAAGTATGAGTTATACAAACATTTAACAAATCTCAGCAGTTGCTCTCAGTTGCAACTCATATATATACCGTAACAACTAAGGGGGTTTTAGCAACAATGCTAAATCTATGGAATGGGCTTACGGAATATTGTTACGGGATTGGGTGGGATGGGTCAGGGGATGGGTCAGGTGGTGGGCCGGAGTGAAATCAGGGGGGGGGGGGGGGGGGAATTAGGAGTAGACACGTACGTCCGTAACATTCACCCGTAAGAAATTTGTCCATAGGTCTAGTATTATTGGGCTTTTAGTGGCTTTCCAGTGGAAAAAGCAGCCAAAGTGAACCAAACGGGGGTGGGCTTGCCAAAGCCATCCTCTCGATTGCACTGCGAAGAGAAACGCTGAGAGGGGCTTCGCGCGGCTTCGGACTCAACGTCCGAATCGTTTTTGTTTCTTGCCCATCATGTTGCTCGAAATTACAATTTACAAGCATGCTGCCGCTCTCAACCTTTCGTCGTGATTAATCAGTGGAGTTCATGTGTGTTCCGGCCGGTGAGTACTCTTGTGCTTTGCCTGTTCATTGTGTTTCGACTAGTCTCATGTCCAATTAGTATTTTATTTTGTTTTAAATTTTGGCTGCCCCCATTTTCGGTTTTGCTAATTCTCAGGTGCCTGAGATTTTCTTAAGTCTCAGTCACCCATGAAAATATGTATCAGTTGCACTTTTCTAGCAGAAAAATGCAATTACACTTTTTTGTCAGAAAAGTGCAACTCGTTTCAGTTACACTTTTTTTTAAACTGCAGTTGCACTTTTCTGAGTCGATTGAGACTTAAGAAAAAATCAGGCGTCCGAGACATATGCACTCCCATAAAATGTATATTCTTTCATATTTATAGTATTGTACACATATATCCCGTATATTTGAGAGTCCTAGGTCATCGCTGCTACAACTTTTTATTGTTCCCAAATTTAAGCTACAATATTTTCCAGTTTGTAGAGAATATAACAGTTTTTTTACATTTTTTCCGTTTAATGTTAGTAATTATAATGAGTTTGATAAATTTAATCAGTAAATACATCTGTCCTCGGAACTTTGAGGGTATTTCAGACAATTTCTTAACACACAACTAGATAGCCAGCCAAGTCGCCAAACACTGACACTCAGAAAAACAGCTTTCCCTGCACATCAGCTTTCACTACACAGCACCACAACCTAAGACAAAGGAATCTTGATGCTATCCGACAGGTTGTGAGTAAACTGATTAACTGAACACTTACTTAAATCAAGTAAGAACTAGCATAAACCGAAACAAAAAAATTGTAGCATGGCTAGACAAAAATTACGCTCCAGTTTTGTAAATCCCATGAGACAAGATAGAACAAAGTAAAAAAGAAGAGGCTAACAAATCTTGTGTGATATATCATTCTGTATATACCTAGAAAGGTTGTAATTAAGAAACAATAATACATTAGACGATCTTTGAGCGAGACGCGTCAGTGGAACTCCTTGCTGGCAGTGTGGTTCAGCACCCATCCTTCCAATTCGAGCTTCAGTTTCGCCTGAATCCACATGGGTCCTTCAGCGAATTCGCAGAAGAGCTTCTCAACGAGCGGAGCATTGAGGAGCAAGAACCTGGCCAGCGTCCTCTGCGCCCTGCCGCCTTGGTACTGCACCAGGTTGATCCGCCTCACCCGGCTCCCCAAGCACGCCGGGATCTCGCCGCCGGCCGGCTCGTAGTCGAGGGTGTCGTACTGGTTGTAGTGGAGATAGTGCGCATCGAGGAGCTCCGCCTCCTTGCGGTCGTGGAAGTAGCGCTGGCCCACGTCCTCGAACGACTCCAGAGGCGGTGTTTCGAAGAACAGGGTTAGGACCTCAAGGTCAGGGGCTTGCCGGAGGATCGTGCACGTCGCGGCCGCGACGGAGCCGGCGTCGTCTTGCAGTACACGTCCGTATAGCTGGAGGTGGCGGAGGCTCGCGAACGCGGGGAGGTTCACGAAGCAGGAGCCCATGCGAGCGGCGCAGAGGTCCAGGCGTTCCGTGGTTGACGCGAACGGCTGAATGAACGAGCCGAGCGCGGCGAGCTGCTCCTCCGACGTGGCCTCGTTCACCAGGCACACCGCGCAGATGTCGACCTTGCACGTCGTGATGGACTGCAATCCGCCGCCGCGCAATGTGAGGAACGAGTTGCCGGGGACGGCGCCACGGTACTCGAAGAACTTGAGCTCCGACGCGTCGACGGTGACGGTGGTAAGCTTGTGGCAGCACCGAAGGACGAGCCTGCGGAGGCATGTGTTGTCGAGCAGGAAGAGCGCCTTCACGTCACCGCAGGCCTCGAGCGTCAGGTCGGCGAGGCGCGGGCAGCAGGAGATGAGCCTCTGCACATGCTCCTCCGCGACAGGGATGTGAGCGAGGCGGAGCGCCTCGATAGACGGCAGCCTGACGGCCGCTGGCGGGGAGAGCCTGCAGGAGCCGAGGCGGAGAGATCGCAGAGCCGCGCATGAGAAGAGCCAGCTTGGGACGGCATACACAGGAGGAGGCAGTTCTCTCCACCTTCGAGCAGCCGTCTTGTCGTCGACGCTGGAGGCGACATCGTCGTCGTCGTTGACATCCTCGGGGTCAATGGTGGTCTTCCCGTCGTCAACGGCGTCCTCGTCAGCGTAGGCGTAAGCGTTAGGGTCCGGACGCTTGCAGACGGAGACCCGGCGCACCCGGAGGTCGAGCTCGAGCTCGGGGGCGGCATGCTTCATGGCGTAGGTGACCCACTGGTCCACCGTGACTGCGTTGATGGTGCTGTATCTCTCCATGGCGACGCGGAGCGCACGCAGCGGCGGTGATGTTGCTGCGCGCGCCGGTCGGCGGCTGCGGGCCAGGAGGGCCGCGTTGACGAGGGCGGTGAAGGGTGGCGTCGGGTCTGGCTCGTTGCGTCGGTATCCGTCGCCGTCGTAGTCGACGATAGGTGCTTCCGCCTCTTCCATGAAGACGGTGTGGACGTTCGCGAAGACGTCGCGCCACCGCGACGATAGCGCGGCGGCGCGCGCTGCCTCTTTTGTGTTGAGGAAGGAGAGGATGTGGCCCAGCACGTCGTCGCCGAGCCTGCTTATCCGGTCGTCGCGCGCCAGTCCGCCGGCGATCTGCTGATGATCCATCGCGCGGTCCTAGGTCTCGGCCGGATCTAGGTCTCCGGGAACGTTTATGTGCAAGGATGAGAACCGACTTAGCCTTTTGGATACGGATAGGATAGGTACTTATACGTATACGCGGGGGTTTGTACTAGGTCAGAATAATATGCTAACCGACTCATGTTATGTATGTATATGTGCACCAAGAAGCCCAGATCAAGATCGCATCGGGCGCCGCCGAAAAGGCCGAACACGATGGCCGGTGGCGACGACCGCCTGTCCGAACTCTCCGACGACCTCCTCCGCCGCGTCCTCTACTTCGCCCCACTCAAGGAGGCCGCGTCCACGACCGCGCTCTCGCGGCGCTGGCGGACGCCGCTCTGGCTCTCCTCCGGCGCCGTAAACCTCCAGACGCGCATCCAGGACTACGACCGCTACGGCCGTAAGCACGACGAAGAAGAGGCCAAATTCTTTGCCCGGCGTGACGCCTTCGTCTCCACAGCCGAGGCGGCGCTCGACGCGACCGACGTCGTCCCCGTCACCAGGCTCACCCTACGCCTCGATTCTGACAGAGACGAAGCGGTCGAGTATTTTCTGAACCGCTACCGCCACGAGGACTACACCGAGTGGCGCGACCGAAACGTGATCGACGTCCTGCTCTCCCACCGGGCGGTGCGCCACGTCCAGGAGCTCCAGCTGGTCGTCAAGCAATGGAGAAGCGTCTCCTACAACGACGGCGAGACCTTCTGGAACAAGTTAGGATGCTACATGGTCACCCTCGACTCGCTGCCGTCGTCCGAGACACTCCGCGTGCTGGAGCTGACCAACTGCCAGGGACTCTACCCGAATGAGGCCGTGCTCCCGCAGTTGTCGTCCCTACGGCTGCGCCACTGCTCCCAGGACCTTGCCTCTCTCCAACGCGTCGTCGACGCCGCGCCGGCGCTCACCACCGTCCACCTCGAGTCTGTCGTCGTCGACGCAACACAGGAGTCACCACGCTGCAACGCATATGACGACAACGAAGACGCTGCCCCAACGTCGTCCAAAGAAGCCACACCTCGCCGCCTCCGATGCCCTGCGGCCAGGGTGCTCGTGCTGGACAGGTGCAGGTGGGAGGAGACGAAGCCGAAACGCTCCTATGGCGACTACGGCTACGACGATGAAAAGCCCGTAGCCCTCATTGGCGTCGAGATCGATGCACCGAGGCTACGTCGCTTCAGGTACAAGGGGCTACTCCGGCCTTTCTCATTCAGTCCACTACCGCCAGATTTGGAACGAGTCGATCTGCATTTCTTCCCGGACACAAACTGGAGGAATAATAAAGATCCAAAACGTGACCTAGAAAACTTCTGGCGATTCGCTCGGAGCTTCAGCAGCACCAAGGAGATGAGGCTAAGGGTGAACCATCTCGAGGACATCGCCGTCCTCAGCGAGGCGAGGCGGGTCGAGCTCCTGCCCGTGTTCCGCCGCCTAGAGCGGCTCGACCTGCAAGGAGTGCATAGGCCCAAGGGCAAGACCGCGGCAGTGGCGATTGCCAACATGCTCCGCTGCTGCCCCGTGCTCCGTGACCTGCAGATCATCCTCACCGCCAAGCATCACGATGACTCTAAAAATTCCCAGTACGCACATGATTTCTTGGGAAGGAAATTCAGACTTGAACGCGACAAGTCCATCCATAGTCTGGACCGTTGCGGTGATTCAGAGCTCATGACCATGGTTACGCCAGAAGGAGATGATGCTGCTGCTGCTGTTAACTATGACGACGTTCCTGACATTCCAGATGGTTTGAGTCGACGGTGCTCGATGGAGTGCCTACGTAGCTCGGTGAGGACAGTAGGCTTGAAATTCCGGATGGAAAAGTTAGACTGTCTTGGCGTCAGACTAATCAAATTCTTCGCCAAGCATGCCATGGTTCTTGAAGAAATGCATATCGATGGAGGAAACGAAAAATTTCGAGACCACATAAATCCCAAGGTTGAAAAATGGTTCTCCAATTATTCTACAAGAAGACCTTCTGGAGCGACAAGCTTTGTGATCTTCCCTCTCAATAGATGGCCCTACAAATAATGATAATCTTGTATACTCCTATGTACTACCTCTCCATTCCATATTAGATGACTTCGTTTTATCAAAAGGTGGATGTATCTAGACTTAAAGTATATCTAGATACATTCACTTTTGTCCAAATAGAAGTCATCTAATTTGAAACGGAGGGAGTAGTACTCTTTACAAGTCAGCATTTTCTTAATTGTGTTGAAGCCCCAAAAGTTTGCCTAAAGTGTGTTGAAGCCAGGAACATATTTTCTTTACATCATGCTATTAACTGCTTGCGTAATTTGTATTGTAAGGATACGGGGAAAATCCAAGCATACAACCACAGAAGTGAAAAACTGTACCAAGATTGTGAAATTTGTAATGTAAAGAAAAAATAGAAGAAAAAGTATTGCCATGAAAAGAACCATAATTGTCTAAAGTAATGTTTGATAGTGTTCCTTTTTTATTAACACTCGCGCACCATGGCGAGCCACCTAATATACGAAGATTGTTTATGTGAAGGAAAAAACTCTTGAGTAAGCAAGAGCTCATATGTTGGTGAACCACAAACAATGTACGTCAGCAGTATTACTGTTGGTGGATAAATGCGCGAACGGTTTTTTGTTACAGCTGTCCAGCCAACCCCGCGCACGTCTGTCTCGTTCCTTATCTCTCCGTTCTCACACATCTCTCCCTCCCCGATCTCCTTTCTCTCTCCTCGCGAGCTAGCCGGTTCCGCATCCCACGCCCCCTTCCCCCGCGCGTCCCTCCTACCGCTGGCGCCTCTTGGTGGTTTGGTTTTGCGTGACATTCATGCATATGGCGACGACGACATCGGTTTGCGACAACGAGGACGTTAATACGGGGCTGCGGTAGCGATGACGACATCCCCACGAGGCTGCGACAGCGACGACCTCGACACAACGGTTGCATCAATGACGGCGACCTCGTTCATTTTCTACCATTATGTACACTTTTATCGATTGATGTAATGGGGAAGTTGAATTGAACTATTGAATAACGACATATATTAATGTATTATATAAATACTAGCAAAATACCCGCGTGTTGCAACGGGAGAAACAAATTACACATGTCTGCACGACTTATCGAATGAATACTACAACTATAAAGTTTAATGTTCATAGTCAATTCCGTTGCTTGGAAAGGTGCCCGTGCTTTGCCACGGAGCGAGACATACTGATCACATAATCGTCTTAATTTAGACAAAGGTAATATAATTTATAAATATAAAAGATTCACATAGCGCATTGTTTGTCTCTTCTTGCTCTTCGACAACAGCAAAGGAACATGCAAATATTAAAAGATTTTCTGATAGAAATAGTCTGAGATTTAACTTTCCAAATGAAGCCTGACTGGCATTTTGCAGATATGTGACCGTATTCCTACGGCATCAAATATTTAAATAGGATTTTGGCAATTTCCTGATTGGGCCACCTCTAGGCGCCTACTGACGGGGCAGGAAATTGTTGGATATGCGTTGAATCTTTGGAGACTGCGTTTTATGGCAAACATGACGAAATGATCCAGGGCCAAAATACATAGTGGATTTAGTTTGAGATGGACCCAGTGTCAGGCATGAAATGAAAGCCAAATGTATAAATAATTACTTTCTCCGTGTACCGGGAATCACGATATCGCTCAGAGGACAAAACAGGTAAGCACATAAGTGGAGATATATTAAACGTTGTCAACATTCAAAACTGCCAAATATGATTTGCATGAAATACGAATTTGGGATCTGATCCTTGGACTGGTATCTGAATTCGGCCTGCAATCACTGACGAAACTGTCGAAACTCCTAACTGAATTTTATACGCATTGCTAGACGCCTGCTTCTCTCTTTCAGACGATTGCTGGCGGAAATCTAGATTAGTACGAATAACCATAGGTTGCTGAGTTGAAGTTTGATTGATTAAGTTTTGGGGAGCCTTTGGCTGAGACCAGCCATCATGATTGTCTTCGCTACTCACAAACGATTGACAGCGAATGCATCCGAGAAGGCATTACCACGAAATAGACTAAATTGAGAATCCAAATACATGCGTCCGCACACAAATCTGAGTAATTATGCATTTTGATCAACTAACAGCAAACACACAAATGTTTCATACACTGAGTCGGCTCGATGTCCGTTTGCTTTCCTTCCATGTGATGTTGTGCTCTCATGCGCAGGCTAGGCCATCGGAACTCACTGGCGAGGGTGGCGCCGGGAGCTGAAGATCATGGACACGGGGCAGTGCCGGTGGCCGGAGCTTGACGGGACGGCGGCCGATGTGGGTGATGGGTGGCGGCGGTTCTGTTCGGGAGGAACAGGCTCGTTCGGAAATCGGAATCCAGGCAAATCTTCCAAATCTCGGGGAGTCTCTGCTTCTTTTCTCCATTAAAATTACTGACGCTCATATCCCTCGAATACCTCGCCGCGATATTGAATCGAGCAGATACGAATTCGTGCGGCAGCCTGATGACCTGTTGCGGCGACATGGCCGGCTGTCTGCGTACGGGCGCTGCTCGACCCGATAGGACGCTGCTGCCGTCGCCGAGCTCCTATCCGCCGAGCCGGTCTCCTGCATCGGTGCGCCGCTTGACCGACAAGGTGTGGTGCCCTTCGAGTTTCCCTCGACGCTGGTATATTTATGGGCGGCTTCCTGTTCTTCTTCCAACCGGAGTTAGAGTCAGCAATTTTTTCACCGTGCCTGCTCTCCGCCGGCGACAGGAGGCCCATGTAGAGAGCATCGTTCTACGCCCACGGAGTCCTCTTAGTCCTTCTTGGTGCCGCTTGTCGGAGGAGGCGGTGCGGGAGGCCCGGCGGCCGCCGCGGTGGAGATGGCCAGGTGTATCGGGGCAGATGATACGGTGAGTGGATAAGGTACGACTTAACAGAGGACTGCGGGTTGATTTCAAACAACCTGAGGGGCTAAAATGCAAAATTAGCACGACGTACCGGACACCTTAGGAGATATTATATAGTAGAGATATGTTATATTTTTTAATTCCAAATTAGTTACTAGTGACATAAAATTCAACAGGTGCGCCACTAGTGTTGTATTTATAGAAAACTCCTATACTTGTGGTGTGCAACTCCAACGGATCCGCCGGTGGTAACGTTTTCCCTACGACTAGTGTCTAAATCCCTCTAACTATGAGAGAAGCTTGCTAATTTTGTTCATCATAACATTGTAAGTCTTTTTTGCATTATAAATGATATAGTGAATATGGAAAGATAGGAGAGAAATGATGGCTTACAAATGAATCCAACTAAGGTTTCTACTCTTCAGCCAAGATACCAGTTTATATGCCGCCCTCCAACTTTCAGAGTGGATGATAGGGACTTACAAAAATATTTCGATATTTTCGGGATGACAATTGTCCATGTGTGCTGTTTTGTCTTAAAGATTGGCAGTTCGAGATGATTTATACAGATCGATATTTGTAATTCGTTTTATTTTGGAGACACACCTCAGTTCTAATTGTTATTCCGTTGACAGTTAAGGCTGAGAGTGAGACTTCTGTTTTTTTAGATAAAGAGAATATATTAATATCAAAATGATACCAATTACACCCAGCCTCTGCACCAACAAAATGTCATGAACTAGTCAAAACATTAGGGATGCACACAGCCAAAAAGGAAAAAGAAGAAGGAAAAAAGGACCCGGCCGAAGCATTAGATACATGCAGCAGCATGAAACAAACCACCACCAAGGCGACACCTAGACTTCAAGTTTCTCCAAAGCAACGCCTTCAAGAAGGAAGCAGTGCACAAGCACCATCGTCGCCCGATCCGGCCATCAAAGTCAGATCAAGGGTTTTCACCCCGGAAAAAGTCCAATCTCCGAGCAAAGCCTTCAACAAGGAAACGACTAGGAAGCCGCAATTGCCAGGTATAACCAATGAAGGTCAGACCTAGGGTTTTCACCCCGAAAACTGAGACACGCTGCTCAAACAACACCATCAGAAGTCACCCTGTGTCACCGCCTCCACTTGCCAGGAACACACTGCTGCAGCGCCAACCATCCAGCTCGCCATCTTCACCTCATCCTCTACTAGAACTCCCAAGGACATCAAATCTCGACTCTAAACGAGCATGCGAGATGAATACCACTAGAGCCCAAGCCTCTTCCCACGAACGTCTTGATCCCCTTCTCTTGGAAATCGGGGCCATGGACACGTTGTTGCAGGAGTCAGGTTTTCAGTCAGGTCCCAAAATGCATACACGGAGTAAAAAATCCATGGCATATGCACCTAGGAGGTGGCTGCACAGGAGCATGGCCTTGACGTCGCCATGCGAACTGAACCATGGCCATGGCCACCATATAGCTGCCACCATAGCTGAGTAAGTCGCATACCACGGACCATCCGGCGCAAGATCACACTGCAAGATAATCAGCATCGCCAAGCCTGCTTGAGGCAATTTGCTAGCTCTGTGTTGACCTTGCTTGTGGTAGCCGGAGGTGTATTGCTTGCCCTCGTTCTTGAGCAGCCCCTCCCTCCGACTCGACCTGGATGATCTGAGCCGCCGGTCACCGGAGGAGACGCCGCACCTTGAGGGGCCACCGGCTGACCACCGAATCTGGAGGTGAATCCCGACTAGACTACGGTGTTGCGCCGAGATCCACGCATCACCGTCGTCCGTCGCTGCGCTGAGATCCAACGACGAAACCCACTTGCCTAACCATGGAGAGGATGAGATGCCTGATGTTGTAAAGGGCCAAAAGTCAGGGCAGTAGGGACGCGAGGAGACTCCTAGGTGACGTCCGCCGCGAAGCAGAAATCACCGGCAAGTCCACACGACGCCGTCTCCTCCCGCTGGGCCGCCGCCCAGATCCGCATCCCGAGGTTGTCTGCGCCCCACACACAGCAGCCGCCACCAGCAAAGAACTATCCCGCCTCCCATGGGTAGCGGGCCCGCCGCCACCGCGGCTTGGGCCGGCGGCAGCGGAGATAGAGAAATCTGACGAGGAAGTCTGACGGCGGCGCAGGTATCCGAGTGAGACTTCTGTATCCGCTAATCACTTGTAGTCTGAAATGCAACCCACTAACCGAGAATTAGCGGTCTGACCGTCAGTTTTGGCACCAAAGTTACATCACTTCGGAGATTTTTCCTGCACCGTACTAGTTGTTTGGGCGTAAGTTTCCAGCACAATTGAAGGGAAGAAAGAGAGCCATCCGATCAGAATGGAGATGGTCGATTCTAACTCCTACAACACATGTGCTGTAACAACCATCATGGAATATATTTTCATATCATGTGTACTTGATATTATAGACATTGATATTTGTGTCAATATAGTTGGTCAAAATTTCACTATCATCTTTCGCTCGCAAGAAAACATGGCTGCTCATCTTTGCAATGCAAGGATCGATCAATGTTTCCATTCATCATTCAGTGTTGGATTAAAACAGACACAGTTTCAGTATTCCAGATACACGTAAAATATAGAAGCGTTTTAGGTCAAAAATAAATAAAGAAGCGTTTCAGTTGAAGCTTACGCCCCAGCAGCAGCGAGGTACCAAAACTTAGCTAGTTGTGGCCTCGATCACTTCGTCTACTTTCGTAGATGCCGGTGTGGCCTCGACCAATTTTCATCGGCGTTTCGTGGGAGTCGTCGGGAACTTCAAGAACCCGTTTTATTCCGCCTTGAAGTGAAAATGACACTGTCTTGTTCACCACTTCATACTTCAGAGCCTTACCGTCCATTGCGGCGTCGATGGATATTGTCGAGCCTTCACCGGCTTCTCCTCTCACCAGGAGTTCGGAGAGTTTGGTCACCACATTCTTCTCCACCCACCTCTTTATAGGCCTCGCGCCGTACATCTACGGGAGAAATATAAATCATTGGTTACAGAGTTACGGGAGTTCTATAAATTGTGGAATTTTGTCAAATGGAAATTTCACTTACCGGCTTATATGATTCTGTTAATATGACATCAAGTGCGGCATCACTTGCATACAAAATGATGCCCTTGCAAGCTACACTAGCAACCACACCCTTCATCTGGATTTTCACAATCTCCTTCAATTTTTCATGCACTAGCGGTTCAAATATCACAATCTCAGTTAATCTGTTGAGGAACTCGGGCTTGAAATGTTTCTCAACCTGCACAGAATATAAACATGATGTAACAATTAGTGACTAAGGCAACTACCGCAGCCTTTATTCACTTGTATCCGCAATTTGGGATTTCACAAACCTGTTCCATGAGAAGACCCCTTGAAGCTTCAGTTATCTTCTCGTTTATCATTCTTGTTGTCAAATGTCCTGCTCCTAAATTTGATGTCATGATGATAATGGTGTTTTTGAAATCAACTGTTCGGCCTAAGCCATCTGTCAACACTCCATCATCAAGAAGTTGGAGTAGAACATTAAACACTGAAGGATCTGCCTTCTCCACCTCATCAAATAGAATTACGCTATATGGGTGCCTCCTTACTTTCTCGGTCAGTTGTCCACCATCTTCGTGCCCAACCGAGCTGTGAATTGTCATAATTGAAAGTATATATGTTAAGATCATAAATGATATAGTACTCGTGATAATATAACAACAAAAATGGAAAATATTTAAAACCTTGGGGGTGCTCCAATGAGACGCAATACAGAACTAGGCCCAACATATTCAGACATGTCAAAGCGAACCAACATCTTCTCATTTTCAAATAGCTGCTCGGCGAGTGCTTTGGCAAGCTCAGTCTTTCCAACGCCAGTCGAGCCCAAAAATAGGAAAGAACCTATCGGTTTGCCCGGCGGAGCAAGACCTGCCCTGGAACGTAGTAATGCTTGCGAAACCAAGTTGACTGCTTCATCCTGGCCAAGAATTCGCTCACGTAGTTTGTCTCCTAGGTTGATCACCTTATCTTTCTCCTCTTGATCAAGCGTCGTGACAGGAATTCCGGTCCATCGACTCACAACCTTCAAACCGCATCGAACATACAACATACTGTATTAAAATAACAGAAAGAATGCAGAGTAATAATCATTAAAGATACCTACCTGTGCTACATGATCTGGGCCAACGACCGCTTCTTTTTGGTTGTCGATATCCATCATTGCGGTATTCCGTATTCTTTGATTGTTGATCTGCATCCTCCTGGTGGCACATGCCTCGTCAATCAGATCAATAGCCTTATCGGGAAATTGACGACCTAGAGCACAAATAAAACACATAATTATCTCGATAAACATAATAGTTTTGTAATGCAGGTGACTTGGTGAAAACTCTAAGTTGTAGTTCACACAAATACTAATTAAATTTAAGGTACTCCTTACATTCCTACAACGTTATCGTAAATTTACTCTATCTACTAAAACAGCAGCTGCCACAGAACTCTACAGCTAGCGCTGAAAGAGAGTATAGTTGCTCACCGGTGATGTAGCGGCTAGCGACCTCTGCGGCAGCGACAATAGCAGCATCCTCAATTGTCAAGCTATGGTGCTCCTGGTACCGTTGTCTTAGACCACGCAGGATCTCAATGGTGGCCTCCACGCTCGGCTCCTGGACGTGCACCGCCTGCAGCCGCCGCTCGAACGCGGCGTCCTTCTCGATGTACTTGCGGTACTCGTCGAAGGTGGTGGCGCCGATGCAGCGGATGCGGCCACGGGCGAGCGCCGGCTTGAGCAGGTTCGCGGCGTCCATGCTGCTGCCCTCGACCCGGCCGGCGCCGAGCAGCATGTGCATCTCGTCCATGAAGAGGATCACCTTGCCCTGGGTGGTCTGCTCCTGCTCCGCCTCCGCGATGACGGCCTTGATGCGCTCCTCGAACACGCCGCGGTACGCGGTCCCGGCCACCATGGCGCCGATGTCGACGTCCACGAGCCGCGCGCCGCGGAAGTCGTCGGGGACCGTCCCGGCGGCGATGCGCTGCGCGAGGCCCTCGATGATGGCCGTCTTGCCGACGCCCGGGGCGCCGACGAGCACCGCGTTGTTCTTGGTCCGGCGGCAGAGGATGCAGAGGACGCGGTCGATCTCGGCGTCGCGGCCGATCACCGGGTCGGTCGTCTTGTCGATGTCGGCCGTCATGTCCCGGCCGTACTCGCTCAGGGCTCCTCCACCCTGCTGAGGCGAAGTTGTTGGGGCCGGCATGTACGGCGGCGACCCAAACGGGTTGGGTGGCTGCGTCCAGGCGGTATGTGGGCGGTGTGGTGGCGGCGCGGCGGCAGGAGGTGATGTTGGTCGCATCCTCGGGTGTCCAGACTGGTCGTGTGCGGAAGGCGGGAGCGAGGGCCATGGCGGCGTTTCGGGCATCCTGTCCTGCTTGTTTCTGCGGGTACCAAATCGCTGCAATCAGATCGAGTACAAGAATCCTAATCGATGTCTGCTTCTTTTGGAAATAGATCGATGTGTGTATGACAATCAGATTTTAAGCCAAAATGCCCATTACTAAGCAGCTCCAACAGCCCGGATAGCATACGATACGACTAGGCACACGGACAGAGTACAATACAAACACATCTAACGGAGTTCCCCGCGTCTTCGCTCAATCGATACAAGATACAAGAAGTCTTTTTTTTTTGAAATTAAGATACTGTACAAGAAGTCTTGATTCCGTGGACCATCTGTTCATTTTGATTCTCAGACATACTTGCTGGCGATCCTGAGCAGAACGCCGCAGAGCTCCCTGGGTGTAGAGCACATGGCCATGTGGTCGGCTCCGGCGATCTCCTCGGCCTCGGTGCCGGGGCTCAGGTCCAGCATCCAGCGCTGCATCTCCTCGGACGTGGATGCGTCAGCCTTGACCACCAGGAACACCTTCTTCACCGACCCGTAGTTGGCATCCGTGAGCAGCGTCTCCTCCTTCAAGATCGGGTCGTCCACGAACAGGCTGCCCGGCCTCACCAGCATCGTGGCCAGCGTCAGATCCTTGTAAGATCGGCCGTGAGAACCAATGACGGCGCTATCAGTTCAAAGTTCTAACACCACAACATTTGGGACAAAACCTAACGGATTATTGTAGTACAGTAGTTGTTTCCTTACCTCGGCTGAGCTCTGCTCGTAGAGTTTTGCTGCCAACAGTTTGGGGCCAAGCAAGACCGTAGTCCGAGGGCCCTGACTGGTGTTCAGAACCATCATCTGGCTATCCATGAAATAGTCGGCTTCGATCCGTCTGAAGAACTGCTAGCAGGAATCACCAGCCCGGAAATCAGCATCATCGATCATTCATCAACACCGACTTATTATGATCATCGATTCAGCTACTCTGAACTAGTACGTGTGGAGGTTCCATTGCTTACCTCGTCGAGGACGACGCCCATGTGCTTGCCGGCGCACGGCATGCAGGCGGTCAGAAACACGGCCACGGCAACCTTGCGCGGGAGCCTCTCCATGGCGAGCGCCACGCTGAGCCCGCCGAGGCTGTGCCCGACGAGGACCAGCCTCTCGCCCTCGCCGGCGCCGGCCACCACGTCGAGCAGCGGGCGCGAGTAGTCCTCGAAGGACGGCACCTCGTCCATGCGCGCCGGGTGCGCGCCGGACGCCGCGAGGTCGAGCGCCGTGACCCGGTGCCCCACGGCGCGCAGCATGGGCACGAGCTTGTACCAGCACCACGCGCCGTGGCAGAGGCCGTGGACCAGGACCAAGTGCTTGCCGCCGCTCCCCTCCATTGGATTGCAGTGCATTGCTTGCTGAGACCGACGCGGCGGGTAGTGTAGTGAACTAGTGATCGGCTGATCGCACCGAGAATGTCGCGATCTCTCCAGCAAGCAAAGGAAAATGCGATGCGGCATGTGCAGGGTAGACGTCAGTCCCACACTCCCACTCTTATGTGAGGGGCCCTGGGCGGCTGGGCATGCTGTCCGGAATGTTCATATACTCCCTCTGATATATAAAAAGTGTCGGTATTATAACTATTAAGTTGTGCTAACTAAGTTTAAATCCCCCGACACTTTTTTTTGAACAGGAGGGAGTAGCTAGGACACAAATGCATGGGTGAAACAGATGATCATTCTAATATGAAGGAAATTAGACATGTACACGCAAATTGGTACGAAAGCAGATGAAATTTTGTGGCAAGTGCCGAAAACAAAAGTTTTGAGCTCCCAAAAATTGTCTTTCACAAAACAAAGGTTTTTTAAAAATAATTTACCGATGTTCATTGTACCCACTTTTCCACGCCAACAACAAGGAGATAACAAGAAAGTAAGAGATATAGTGCCAAAGTATGCAAAGTAGTAGGGGCCTACCCATCTCGACATCCAAAGACCACTGCCCCAAGGTATTTGATCCTTCATAATGTCCCGCAAAATTTGAAATTGACATAGAATCGACACCACGTCAATAAGGTCCCGAGGATGCTTGCATCAGAAACCAGATTATATTGTTTGTATTGCAGGATTGTGACTTCTGTCCTCATTACAAGGTGGCTTATATTCCTGAAAAAAAGGTTAAACTTATTACCTTCCCACACCTAGGTGGAAACTATGATAATAATTGCCACACTTACAATAAGAGATCCTTCCGCTTACTATTCATAGTGATACTTATGCTCATTTTAAACATGTTTAAACAGTGTTACTTGTTCTACCAAGTAGGATCTGATCATCAGATCAACGTCACACAGCCACATTAAGGTCATGGCCTAGACGAGTGAAGGGGATCGGGTGCAGAAAACAAAAAAAATCCTATGAACGATATCCCTAAAACATGCCAAGATCTATTCTATGCAGATATAGTAGTACGAACGGAGATCGGAATACATACCCTTGTATACCGAAAGCGGGGATTACGTTCCCACACAAACGTTGTCGATGAAGACCGACGAAGCCGACCTCAAGGTCGTGTAGAGGAAGCAGACCTCCGAGTACCGCTAGCGCAGCACCTCGCAGGGCGTCACACACGTACGGTGGAAACGACGGCCTCCGAAGCTCGGACGAGCAACGGAAGACTTGGACCGGAACACCAACAGCGCGGCAGCGGGCTATGGTGGATGAGATCCCCCTCTCAACTCGGCGCAACTCCGACAAAGGGAATCACGAAATCGAGACAGAATTGGGGAATTAATTGGTGAATTAAAAGGCCATGGGAGCCCTTCTAAATATAGGCTCCCAGGGGGGAGCCAACCTCCTCACCAGGCAATGTGGGACTAATCCCACATGCCTGGTGCGGCATGGCTGGGTGCGCCGGCCCCCTAGTGGGCCTCTTGGCCCATTTGGGCCGGCCCCCAAGCCCCCCACCGAATTCCCCTAGGGAATTTTCCCCTCTTGGGCCTTCTTTCGACCAGAAGACCCATTTAGGGAAATCAGACTAAATAAATTCGAAAATAAATATATAAAATCATATTTAGACATTAATTACACTAATTAATATCAAACATATTATATATAATTTATTCTAGCTCCGAAAACTCTTTCGTCGCTGCCCGATCTCTATCGGACCTCTCCCGGGACGTTCCCGGTGATCTCTTTCCTTTCCGGTTGTCTTGTCAAAACCCCTTAAGTGTGTTACCCTAGCGGTTCGATATAATAATAGGAACGATCAAGACTCCTCTATGATCAACGACTAACTCGTAGGCCTGGACCCCATGAATTAATCCCTATGATATAACAAATGACTTTCATCTATCAAACCTGAACGCAAAGTCTTAAACCTTTTGCCATGGCGATACTTAGCGTGTCCGAGCGTCGTTCCATAGATATCTTCATACCTAGCTTGACCTCGTTACCGACAACGCTATCTTCTACTCGTCTATGATTTCATGTCTCCGTGACCTAGTCACATGCTTGCAAGCTCATTAGACATGATCTCATCGAGTGGGCCCTAGAGTATCTATCCTGCTATGCGGACTGACAAATCCCGCTCTTGACCCCTCGTCTCAACTACTCCTTTCCGATACCCAAAAGTATCACCGTTATTGTCATACTAAATAAGATACGACGTTTGGTGCGATCAAAGTATCTTCCAGGAACAATAATAAGAGTTGGTCTCACGGTCAAAGGCGTAACGACTACGTCCTCCAAATCTGGGTATGTCCATCACATCGTTCTCCAACGATATGACTTCCATTGCCGACCGACGCCATGCCCTATGATCGGGAAACCTCGATCATCAATCGCGCAACAAAACTAGTCTTAGTAGAGGCTACTAGGGACCTAGTTGTTTACGCATCACACCCGTATTAATGTTTCCGCTTAATACGGTTATAGCATGACACAAAAACCTATTATGAACAAACGAGATATGATAAAGAATACACTTTTATTAATTGCCTCTAGGGCATATCTCCTTCAGTCTCCCACTTGCACTAGAGTGCAAATTAATCTAGATTACAACTTGGTAAAAGCTTAACACCCATAGCTAACTGGTGTTTTTCATGCTTGTCAAGCGGGAGAAGCTTCGTCAGCGGATCTACCACATTCAGATCCGTATGCACTTTGCAAATCTTCACATCGCCGCCTTGTACGTACTGCCGTATCACATGGAAGCGTCGGAGAATGTGTTTGGCGGTGGTGTGAGACCTTGGCTCCTTGGCGTTAGCAATGGCACCCGTATTGTCACATAAGAGGATCACGGGGTCTTGCACGCTCGGGAACACTCCAAATTCAATGACGAACTTCCTCAGCCACATAGCTTCATTCGCGGCTTTGCAAGCAGCAATGAACTCCGACTCCATTGTAGATTGTGCGACAATGGATTGCTTCCCACTTCTCCAGCACACGGCGCCTCCATTCACCTTGAACACATAACCTGCCTGTGACTTAGAGTCATCGGGGTCTGAGCAGAAACTTGCATCCACGTAACTTGTTACGCCAAGTTCTTCATCGCAGCCACCATAGACAAGGAATATTTCCTTTGTCTTATTGAGATACTTAAGAATGCTCTTAACAACAATCCAATGCGCCATTCCAGGATTAATCTGGAACCGGCTTGTCAAACTTAGAGCTAATGCCACATCAAGTCTGGTACTCAACATTGTATACATAATCGATCATATGGCTGAAGCATAATGATGTTTAGTCATATCGGTCTTATCCAGTTCCGTTACCGGACACTGTGCCTTCCACAATGTTTTATTCTTGATAACTGACAGAGAACCCTTATTTGCCTTCTCCATACCGAAACGCTTCAGTATTTTATCAAGATAAGTACTCTGACTGAACGCTAATAGGCGTCTTGATCTATCACGATAGATTTTTATGCTTAAGACGTATGCAACTTCTTCTAAGTCCTTCATGGAAAATTTACTGTTTAAATATTCCTTCACGCTATTCATAAGTTCCACATCATTCCCAGTTAGCAATATGTCATCTACATATAGTGCTAAGAACACAACCGAGCTCCCACTCATTTTCTTGTAAATGCAGGTCTCTTCCAAATTTTGGACAAATCCAAAACCTTTGATTACCTCATCAAAGCGAAGATTCCAGCTCCGAGATGCTTGCTTCAATCCATAGATGGATCGCTGAAGCTTGCATACCTTGTCAGCATTTCCTGGATCGACAAAACCTTCCGGGTGTACCATGTACAACTCTTCCTAAGTGTTTCCATTTAGGAAGGCTGTTTTGACGTCCATCTGCCAGATTTCATAATCGTAATAGGCAGCAACTGATAACAATATCTGAATAGACTTAAGCATCACTACTGGTGAAAAAGTTTCCTCGTAGTCAATCCCATGAACTTGTCGGAAACCTTTTGCGACAAGCCGAACTTTATAGACGGTCACATTACCATCAGCATCAGTCTTCTTCTTAAAGATCCATTTATTCTCGACGGCCTTGCGCCCTTCGGGAATATCCATCAAAGTCCACACTTTGTTATCATACATGGATCCTATTTCGGATTTCATGGCTTCTAGCCATTTCTCGGACTCTAGACTCGCCATCGCCTCCTTGTAGTTCGTAGGTTCGTCTTGTTCAATTAACATGACGGTGCAAACCATATTGCCATACCATTCTGGTGCGATCCGAGATCTACCAGACCTACGAGGTAAAATACTTTCCTCGATAGTTTCTCCCACTCCATCCACGAAGGACGTTTCCGAAATTGCTTCCGTTGCGCCACTCGAAATCTTGAGTTCAGGATCAACGATCTCATTGAGGTCTACCGTCCTCCCACTTACTCCTTTCGCGAGAAACTCCTTCTCAAGAAAGGTACCGGTCTTCGCGACAAAAGTTTTGCCCTCAGCTTGGTTGTAGAAGGTGTATCCAACGGTTTCCAGCGGATATCCTACAAAGACGACTTTCTCCGACTTTGGTTCGAGTTTGTTGGGCTGTAGTTTCTTAACATACGCCTCACAACCTCAAACCTTCAGAAACGAAAACTTAGGCTTCTTGCCATACCATAATTCATACGGTGTCGTTTCAACGGATTTGGACGGAGCCCTATTTAAAATGAATGCGGCTGTTTCTAACGCATAACCCCAAAAGTATATCGGCAAATCTAAGAGACATCATAGATCGGACAGTATCCAGTAGAGTACGATTACGTCGCTCGGACACGCCGTTACGTTGCGGTGTTCCGGCAGACATAAGTTGGGGTACGATGCCACAACTCTTCAAATGTGCTCCAGACTCAAAACTCAAATACTCGCTACCACGATCGGATCGGAGGTGCTTGATTTTCTTGTTAAGCTGATTTTCAACTTCACTTTGAAATTCTTTAAACTTTTCAAAAGTTTCAGACTTGTGTTTCATCAAGTAGATATAACCGTATCTACTCAAGTCATCAGTGAAGGTGACGAAGTAACGATAACCATGTCGTGTCGAAACGCTCATTGGTCCACATAGTCGTGTACCGGGAGACACGGGGCATCGAAATCCTCCGGGGACCCAAAACCATGGACTATAGCCCACGAAAACGGCCAGAAATGCCTGAAATCACGAGTTTTGACGATGCCGCTACAGTCCTGTACTGAGGGTCACGGGGCATCGAAAACCTGACAACACCAAAAAACCGTGGACTATAGCCCACGAAAACGGCCAGAAATGGCCGAAATCACGAGTTTTGACGATGTTAGCAAATTAGTGTATCGGGGTTCATGGGGCGTCGAAATTCTCCCGGGACCCAAAAACTGTGGACTATAGCCCACGAAATCGGCCAGAAATGCCAGAAATCACGAGTTTTGACGATGCCGCTAGAGTCGTGTACCGGTAGTCACGGGGCATCGAAATCCTCCAGGGACCCAAAACCGTGGACTATAGCCCACGAAAACGACCAGAAATGCCTGAAATCAGGAGTTTTGACGATGCCGCTAGAGTCGTGTACTGGGGGTCGCGGAGCATCGAAAACCTCACGGGACACAAAAACCTTGGACTATAGCGCAAGAAATCAGCCAGAAATGCCCGAAATCACGAGTTTTGACGATGCCGCTAGAGTCGTGTACCGGGAGTCACGGGGCATCGAAATCCTCCGGGGACCCAAAACCGTGGACTATAGCCCACGAAAACGACTAGAAATGCATGAAATCACGAGTTTTGACGACGCCGCCAGAGTCGTGAACTAGGGGTCACGGAGAATCGAAAACCTCACGGGACCCAAAAACCGTGGACTTAAGCCCATGGAAACGGCCAGAAATGCCCGAAATCACGAGTTTTGACGATGCCTGTTGAGTCATGTACAAGGAGTCACAGGGCTTCGAAATCCTACCGGGACCCAAAACCGTGGACTATAGCCCACGGAAACGGACAGAAATGCCCGAAATCACGAGTTTTGACGATGTTAGGAGAGTAGTGTATCGGGGGTCACGGGGCATCGAAATCCTCCTGGGACAGAAAAACCGTGGACTACAGCCCACGGAAACGGCCAGAAATGCCCGAAATCACAAGTTTTGACGATGCCGCTAGAGTCGTGTACCGGGGCTCACGGGGATCTAAATCCTCGCGGGACTCAAAACGGTGGACTATAGCCCACGAAAACGGGCAGAAAATGCCTGAAATCACGAGTTTTGACGATGCCGCTAGAGTTGTGTACTGGGGGTCACGGGGCATCGAAAACCTCACGGGACCCAAAAACCGTGGTCTATAGCCCACGAAAAACGGCCAGAAATGGCCGAAATCACCAGTTTTGACGATGTTAGCAGAGTAGTGTATCGGGGTTCATGGGGCGTCGAAATCCTCCGGGGACCCAAAACCGTGGACTATAGCCCACGAAATCGGCCAGAAATGCCAGAAATCACGAGTTTTGACGATGTTAGCAGAGTAGTGTATCGAGGGTCACGGGGCATCGAAATCCTCCTAGGACCCAAAACCGTGGACTATAGCCCACGAAATCGGCCAGAAATGCCAGAAATCACGAGTTTTGATGATGCCGCTAGAGTCGTGTACCGGGAGCCACGGGGCATCGAGATCCTCCGGGGACCCAAAACCGTGGACTATAGCCCACGAAAACAACCAGAAATGCCTGAAATCACGAGTTTTGACGATGCAGCTTGAGTCGTGTACTGGGGGTCACGGGGCATCGAAAACCTCACGGGACCCAAAAACCATGGACTATAGCCCACGAAAACGGTCAGAAACGGCCGAAATAACGAGTTTTTACGATGTTAGCAGAGTAGTGTATCGGGGTCACGGGGCATCGAAATCCTACCGGGACCCAAAACCGTAGACTATAGCCCACGGAAACGGCCAGAAATGCCCGAAATTACGAATTTTGACGATGCGAGTTGAGTCATGTACAAGGGGTCACAGGGCTTCGAAATCCTACCGGGACCCAAAACCGTGGACTATAGCCCACGGAAACGGCCAGAAATGCCCGAAATCACGAGTTTTGACGATGCTGGTAGAGTCATGTACTGGGGGTCACAGGGCATCGAAAACCTCACGGGACACAAAAACCGTGGACTATAGCCCACGAAAACGGCCAGAAATGCCAGAAATCACGAGTTTTGATGATGCCGCTAGAGTCCTGAACCGGGAGCCACGGGTCATCGAAATCCTACGGGGACCCAAAACCGTGGACTATAGCCCACGAAAACGACCAGAAATGCCTGAAATCACGAGTTTTGACGATGTTAGCAGAGTAGTGTATCGGGGGTCACGGGGCATCGAAATCCTCCTGGGACCCAAAACCGTGGACTATAGCCCACGGAAACGGCCAGAAATGCCCGAAATTACAAGTTTTGACGATGACGCTAGAGTCGTGTACCGGGGGTCACGGGGATTGCAATCCTCTCGGGACCCAAAACCGTGGACTATAGCCCACGAAAACGGCCAGAAATGCCTGAAATCACGAGTTTTGGTGATGCCGCTAGAGTCGTGTACTGGGGGTCACGGGCCATCGAAAACCTCACGGGACACAAAACCGTTGACTATAGCCCACGAAAACGGCCAGAAATGGCCGAAATCACGAGTTTTGACGATGTTAGCAGAGTAGTGTATCGGGGTTCACGAGGCGTCGAAATCCTCCCGGGACCCAAAAACCGTGGACTATAACCCACGAAATCGGCCAGAAATGCCAGAAATCACGAGTTTTGACGATGCCCCTAGAGTCGTGTACAGGGAGCCACAGGGCATCGAAATCCTCCGGGGACCCAAAACCGTGGACTATAGCCCACGGAAACGGCCAGAAATGCCCGAAATCACGAGTTTTGACGATGCCGCTAGAGTCATGTACTGGGGGTCACAGGGCATCGAAAACCTCACGGGACCCAAAAACCGTGGACTATAGCCCACGAAAACGGCCAGAAATGCCAGAAATCACGAGTTTTGACGATGCCGCTAGAGTCCTGTACCGGGAGCCACGGGGCATCGAAATCCTCCGGGGACCCAAAACCATGGACTATAGCCCACGAAAACGACCAGAAATGCCTGAAATCACGAGTTTTGACGATGTTAGCAGAGTAGTGTATCGAGGGTCACGGAGCATCGAAATCCTCCTAGGACCCAAAAACCGTGGACTATAGCCCACGATAGCGGTCAGAAATGGCCGAAATCACGAGTTTTGACGATGTTAGCAAAGTAGTGTATCGGGGGTCACGGGACATCGAAATCCTCCCGGGACCCAAAACCGTGGACTATAGCCCACGAAAACGGCCTAAAATGCCTGAAAACACGAGTTTTGGCGATGCCGCAAGAGTCGTGTACTGGGATTCACGGGCCATCGAAAACCTCACGGGACCCAAAAACCATGGACTATAGCCCACGAAAACGGTCAGAAACGGCCGAAATAACGAGTTTTGACGATGTTAGCAGAGTAGTGTATCGGGCGTCACGGGGCATCAAAATCCTACAGGGACCCAAACCGTAGACTATATCCCACGGAAACGGCCAGAAATGCGCGAAATTACGAGTTTTGACGATGCCAGTTGAGTCATGTACGAGGGGTCACAGGGCTTTGAAATCCTACCGGGACCCAAAACCATGGACTATAGCCCACGGAAACGTCAGAAATGTCCGAAATCACGAGTTTTGACGATGCCGCTAGAGTCATGTACTGGGGGTCACAGGGCATCGAACACCTCACGGGACCCAAAAACCGTGGACTATAGCCCACGAAAACGGCCAGAAATGCCAGAAATCCCGAGTTTTGACGATGCCGCTAGATTCCTGTACCGGGAGCCACGGGGCATCGAAATCCTCCGGGGACCCAAAACCATGGACTATACCTAACGAAAACGACCAGAAATGCCTGAAATCACGAGTTTTGACGATGTTAGCAGAGTAGTGTATCGAGGGTCACGGAGCATCGAAATCCTCCTAGGACCCAAAAACCGTGGACTATAGCCCACGATAACGGTCAGAAATGGCCGAAATCACGAGTTTTGACGATGTTAGCAGAGTAGTGTATCGGGGGTCACGGGACATCGAAATCCTCCCGGGACCCAAAACCGTGGACTATAGCCCACGAAAACGGCCTAAAATGCCTGAAAACACGAGTTTTGGCGATGCCGCAAGAGTCGTGTACTGGGATTCACGGGCCATCGAAAACCTCACGGGACCCAAAAACCATGGACTATAGCCCACGAAAACGGTCAGAAACGGCCGAAATAACGAGTTTTGACGATGTTAGCAGAGTAGTGTATCGGGCGTCACGGGGCATCAAAATCCTACAGGGACCCAAACCGTAGACTATATCCCACGGAAACGGCCAGAAATGCGCGAAATTACGAGTTTTGACGATGCCAGTTGAGTCATGTACGAGGGGTCACAGGGCTTTGAAATCCTACCGGGACCCAAAACCATGGACTATAGCCCACGGAAACGTCAGAAATGTCCGAAATCACGAGTTTTGACGATGCCACTAGAGTCATGTACTGGGGGTCACAGGGCATCGAACACCTCACGGGACCCAAAAACCGTGGACTATAGCCCACGAAAACGGCCAGAAATGCCAGAAATCACGAGTTTTGACGATGCCGCTAGATTCCTGTACCGGGGGTCACGGGCCATCGAAATCCTCCGGGGACCCAAAAACGTGCACTATAGCCCACGAAAACGACCAGAAATGCCTGAATTCACGAGTTTTGACGCTGCCGCTACAGTCGTGTACCGGGGATCAGGGGCATCGAAATCCTCCCGGGACCCAAAACCATGGACTATAGCCCACGAAAACGGCCAAAAATGCCTGAAATCACGAGTTTTGACGATGCCGCTAGAGTCGTGTACTGGGGGTCACGGAGCATCGAAAACCTCACGGGACCGAAAACCGTGGACTATAGCCCACGATAACAGTTAGAAATGGCCGAAATCACGAGTTTTGACGATGTTAGCAGAGTAGTGTATCGGGGGTCACGGGGCATCGAAATCCTCCCGGGACCCAAAACCGTGGACTATAGCCCACGAAAACGGCCAGAAATGCCTGAAAACACGAGTTTTGACGATGCCGCTAGAATCGTGTACTGGGGGTCACGGAGCATCGAAAACCTCACGGGACCGAAAAACCGTGGACTATAGCCCACGATAACAGTCAGAAATGGCCGAAATCACGAGTTTTGACGATGTTAGCAGAGTAGTGTATCGGGGGTCACGGGGCATCGAAATCCTCCCGGGACCCCAAACCGTGGACTATAGCCCACGAAAACGGCCAGAAATGCCTGAAAACACGAGTTTTGACGATGCCGCTAGAGTCGTGTACTGGGGGTCACGGGGCATCGAAAACCTCACGGGACCCAAAAAACGTGGACTATAGCCCACGAAAACGGCCCGAAACGACCGAAATAACGAGTTTTGACGATGTTAGCAGAGTAGTGTATCTGGGGTCACAGGGCATCAAAATCCTACCGGAAACCAAAACCGTAGACTATAGCCCACGGAAACGGCCAGAAATGCCCGAAATTACGAGTTTTGACGATACCAGTTGAGTCATGTACAAGGGGTCACAGGGCTTCGAAATCCTACCGGGATCCAAAACCGTGGACTATAGCCCACGGAAACGGCCAGAAATGCCCGAAATCACGAGTTTTGACGATGCCGCTAGAGTCCTGTACTGGGGGTCACAGGGCATCGAAAACCTCACGGGACCCAAAAACCGTGGACTATAGCCCACGAAAACGGCCAGAAATGCCAGAAATCACGAGTTTTGACGATGCCGCTAGAGTCCTGTACCGGGAGCCACGGGGCATCGAAATCCTCCGGGGACCCAAAACCGTGGACTATAGCCCACGAAAACGACCAGAAATGCCTGAAATCACGAGTTTTGACGATGTTAGCAGAGTAGTGTATCGAGGGTCACGGGGCATCGATATCCTCCTAGGACCCAAAAACCGTGGACTATAGCCCACGATAACGGTCAGAAATGGCCGAAATCACGAGTTTTGACGATGTTAGCAGAGTAGTGTATCGGGGGTCACGGGACATCGAAATCCTCCGGGGACCCAAAACCGTGGACTATAGCCCACGAAAACGGCCTAAAATGCCTGAAAACACGAGTTTTGACGATGCCGCAAGAGTCGTGTACTGGGGTTCACGGGGCATCGAAAACCTCACGGGACCCAAAAACCATGGACTATAGCCCACGAAAACGGTCAGAAACGGCCGAAATAACGAGTTTTGACGATGTTAGCAGAGTAGTGTATCGGGCGTCACGGGGCATCAAAATCCTACAGGGACCCAAACCGTAGACTATATCCCACGGAAACGGCCAGAAATGCGCGAAATTACGAGTTTTGACGATGCCAGTTGAGTCATCTACGAGGGGTCACAGGGCTTTGAAATCCTACCGGGACCCAAAACCGTGGACTATAGCCCACGGAAACGTCAGAAATGTCCGAAATCACGAGTTTTGACGATGCCGCTAGAGTCATGTACTGGGGGTCACAGGGCATCAAACACCTCACGGGACCCAAAAACCATGGACTATAGCCCACGAAAACGGCCAGAAATGCCAGAAATCACGAGTTTTGACGATGCCGCTAGATTCCTGTACCGGGGGTCATGGGCCATCGAAATCCTCAGGGGACCCAAAACCGTGGACTATAGCCCACGAAAACGACCAGAAATGCCTGAATTCACGAGTTTTGACGCTGCCGCTACAGTCGTGTACCGGGGATCACGGGCATCGAAATTCTCCCGGGACCCAAAACCATGGACTATAGCCCACGAAAACGGCCAAAAATGCCTGAAATCACGAGTTTTGACGATGCCGCTAGAGTCGTGTACTGGGGGTCACGGAGCATCGAAAACCTCACGGGACCGAAAAACCGTGGACTATAGCCCACGATAACAGTCAGAAATGGCCAAAATCACGAGTTTTGACGATGTTAGCAGAGTAGTGTATCGGGGTTCACGGGGCATCGAAATCCTCCCGGGACCCAAAACCGTGGACTATAGCCCACAAAAACGGCCAGAACTGCCTGAAAACACGAGTTTTGACGATGCCGCTAGAATCGTGTACTGGGGGTCACGGGGCATCGAAAACCTCACGGGACCCAAAAACCGTGGACTATAACCCACGAAAACGGTCAGAAACGACCGAAATAACGAGCTTTGACGATGTTAGCAGAGTAGTGTATCTGGGGTCACAGGGCATCAAAATCCTACCGGAACCCAAAACCGTAGACTATAGCCCACGGAAACGGCCAGAAATGCCCGAAATTATGAGTTTTGACGATACCAGTTGAGTGATGTACAAGGGGTCACAGCGCTTCGAAATCCTACCGGGATCCAAAGCCGTGGACTATAGCCCACGGAAACGGCCAGAAATGCCCGAAATCACGAGTTTTGACGATGCCGCTAGAGTCATGTACTGGGGGTCACAGGGCATCGAAAACCTCACGGGACCCAAAACCCGTGGACTATAGCCCACGAAAACGGCCAGAAATGCCAGAAATCACGAGATTTGATGATGCCGCTAGAGTCCTGTACCGGGAGCCACGGGGCATCGAAATCCTCCGGGGACCCAAAACCGTGGACTATAGCCCACGAAAACGACCAGAAATGCCTGAAATCACGAGTTTTGACGATGTTAGCAGAGTAGTGTATCGAGGGTCACGGGGCATCGATATCCTCCTAGGACCCAAAAACCGTGGACTATAGCCCACGATAACGGTCAGAAATGGCCGAAATCACGAGTTTTGACGATGTTAGCAGAGTAGTGTATCGGGGGTCACGGGACATCGAAATCCTCCCGGGACCCAAAACCGTGGACTATAGCCCACGAAAACGGCCTAAAATGCCTGAAAACACGAGTTTTGACGATGCCGCAAGAGTCGTGTACTAGGGTTCACGGGGCATCGAAAACCTCACGGGACCCAAAAACCATGAACTATAGCCCACGAAAACGGTCAGAAACGGCCGAAATAACGAGTTTTGACGATGTTAGCAGAGTAGTGTATCAGGAGTCACGGGGCATCAAAATCCTATAGGGACCCAAACCGGAGACTATAGCCCACGGAAACGGCCAGAAATGCGCGAAATTACGAGTTTTGACGATGCCAGTTGAGTCATGTACAAGGGGTCACAGGGCTTCGAAATCCTACCGGGACCCAAAACAGTGGACTATAGCCCACGGAAACGGCCAGAAATGTCCGAAATCACGAGTTTTCACGATGCCGCTAGAGTCATGTACTGGGGGTCACAGGGCATCGAACACCTCACGGGACCCAAAAACCGTGGACTATAGCCCACGAAAACGGCCAGAAATGCCTGAAATCACGAGTTTTGGTGATGCCGCTAGAGTCGTGTACTGGGGGTCACGGGCCATCGAAAACCTCACGGGACCCAAAAACCGTTGACTATAGCCCACGAAAACGGCCAGAAATGGCCGAAATCACGAGTTTTGACGATGTTAGCAGAGTAGTGTATCGGGGTTCACGAGGCGTCGAAATCCTCCCGGGACCCAAAAACCGTGGACTATAACCCACGAAATCGGCCAGAAATGCCAGAAATCACGAGTTTTGACGATGCCCCTAGAGTCGTGTACAGGGAGCCACATGGCATCGAAATCCTCCGGGGACCCAAAACCGTGGACTATAGCCCACGAAAACGACTAGAAATGCCTGAAATCACGAGTTTTGACGCTGCCGCTACAGTCGTGTACCGGGGATCACGGGCATCGAAATCCTCCCGGGACCCAAAACCATGGACTATAGCCCACGAAAATGGCCAAAAATGCCTGAAATCACGAGTTTTGACGATGCCGCTAGAGTCGTGTACTGGGGGTCACGGAGCATCGAAAACCTCACGGGACCGAAAAACCGTGGACTATAGCCCACGATAACAGTCAGAAATGGCCGAAATCACGAGTTTTGACGATGTTAGCAGAGTAGTGTATCGGGGGTCACGGGGCATCGAAATCCTCCCGAAACCCCAAACCGTGGACTATAGCCCACGGAAACGGCCAGAAATGCCTGAAAACACGAGTTTTGACGATGCCGCTAGAGTCGTGTACTGGGGGTCACGGGGCATCGAAAACCTCACGGGACCCAAAAACCGTGGGCTATAGCCCACGAAAACGGACCGAAACGACCGAAATAACGAGTTTTGACGATGTTAGCAAAGTAGTGTATCTGGGGTCACAGGGCATCAAAATCCTACCGGAAACCAAAACCGTAGACTATAGCCCACGGAAACGGCCAGAAATGCCCGAAATTACGAGTTTTGACGATACCAGTTGAGTCATGTACAAGGGGTCACAGGGCTTCGAAATCCTACCGGGATCCAAAACCGTGGACTATAGCCCACGGAAACGGCCAGAAATGCCCGAAATCACGAGTTTTGACGATGCCGCTAGAGTCATGTACTGGGGGTCACAGGGCATCGAAAACCTCACGGGACCCAAAAACCGTGGACAATAGCTCACAAAAACGGCCAGAAATGCCAGAAATCACGAGTTTTGACGATGCCGCTAGAGTCCTCTACCGGGAGCCACGGGGCATCGAAATCCTCCGGGGACCCAAAACCGTGGACTATAGCCCACGAAAACGACCAGAACTGCCTGAAATCACGAGTTTTGATGATGTTAGCAGAGTAGTGTATCGAGGGTCACGGGGCATCGAAATCCTCCTAGGACCCAAAAACCGTGGACTATAGCCCAGGATAACGGTCAGAAATGGCCGAAATCACGAGTTTTGACGATGTTAGCAGAGTAGTGTATCGGGGGTCACGGGACATCGAAATCCTCCCGGGACCCAAAACCGTGGACTATAGCCCACGAAAACGGCCTAAAATGCCTGAAAACACGAGTTTTGACGATGCCGCAAGAGTCGTGTACTGGGGTTCACGGGGCATCGAAAACCTCACGGGACCCAAAAACCATGGACTATAGCCCACGAAAACGGTCAGAAACGGCCGAAATAACGAGTTTTGACGATGTTAGTAGAGTAGTGTATCGGGCGTCACGGGGCATCAAAATCCTACAGGGACCCAAACCGTAGACTATATCCCACGGAAACGGCCAGAAATGCGCGAAATTACGAGTTTTGACGATGCCAGTTGAGTCATGTACGAGGGGTCACAGGGCTTCGAAATCCTACCGGGACCCAAAACTGTGGACTATAGCCCACGGAAACGTCAGAAATGTCCGAAATCACGAGTTTTGACGATGCCGCTAGAGTCATGTACTGGGGGTCACAGGGCATCGAACACCTCACGGGACCCAAAAACCGTGGACTATAGCCCACGAAAACGGCCAGAAATGCCAGAAATCACGAGTTTTGACGATGCCGCTAGATTCCTGTACCGGGGGTCACGGGCCATCAAAATCCTCCGGGGACCCAAAACCGTGGACTATAGCCCACGAAAACGACCGGAAATGCCTGAATTCACGAGTTTTGACGCTGCCGCTACAGTCGTGTACCGGGGATCACGGGCATCGAAATCCTCCCGGGACCCAAAACCATGGACTATAGCCCACGAAAACGGCCAAAAATGCCTGAAATCACGAGTTTTGACGATGCCGCTAGAGTCGTGTACTGGGGGTCACGGAGCATCGAAAACCTCACGGGACCGAAAAACCGTGGACTATAACCCACGAAAACGGTCAGAAACGACCGAAATAACGAGCTTTGACGATGTTAGCAGAGTAGTGTATCTGGGGTCACAGGGCATCAAAATCCTACCGGAACCCAAAACCGTAGACTATAGCCCACGGAAACGGCCAGAAATGCCCGAAATTACGAGTTTTGACGATACCAGTTGAGTCATGTACAAGGGGTCACAGGGCTTCGAAATCCTACCGGGATCCAAAGCCGTGGACTATAGCCCACGGAAACGGCCAGAAATGCCCGAAATCACGAGTTTTGACGATGCCGCTAGAGTCATGTACTTGGGGTCACAGGGCATCGAAAACCTCACGGGACCCAAAACCAGTGGACTATAGCCCACGAAAACGGCCAGAAATGCCAGAAATCACGAGTTTTGACGATGCCGCTAGAGTCCTGTACCGGGAGCCACGGGGCATCGAAATCCTCCGGGGACCCAAAACCGTGGACTATAGCCCACGAAAACGACCAGAAATGCCTGAAATCACGAGTTTTGACGATGTTAGCAGAGTAGTGTATCGAGGGTCACGGGGCATCGAAATCCTCCTAGGACCCAAAAACCGTGGACTATAGCCCACGATAACGGTCAGAAATGGCCGAAATCACGAGTTTTGACGATTTTAGCAGAGTAGTGTATCGGGGGTCACGGGACATCGAAATCCTCCCGGGACCCAAAACCGTGGACTATAGCCCACGAAAACGGCCTAAAATGCCTGAAAACACGAGTTTTGACGATGCCGCAAGAGTCGTGTACTGGGGTTCACGGGGCATCGAAAACCTCACGGGACCCAAAAACCATGGACTATAGCCCACGAAAACGGTCAAAAACGGCCGAAATAACGAGTTTTGACGATGTTAGGAGAGTAGTGTATCGGGCGTCACGGGGCATCAAAATCCTACAGGGACCCAAACCGTAGACTATAGCCCACGGAAACGGCCAGAAATGCGCGAAATTACGAGTTTTGACGATGCCAGTTGAGTCATGTACAAGGGGTCACAGGGCTTTGAAATCCTACCGGGACCCTAAACAGTGGACTATAGCCCACGGAAACGGCCAGAAATGTTCGAAATCACGAGTTTTCACGATGCCGCTAGAGTCTTGTACTGGGGGTCACAGGGCATCGAACACCTCACGGGACCCAAAAACCGTGGACTATAGCCCACGAAAACGGCCAGAAATGCCTGAAATCACGAGTTTTGGTGATGCCGCTAAAGTCGTGTACTGGGGGTCACGGGCCATCGAAAACCTCACGGGACCCAAAAACCGTTGACTATAGCCCACGAAAACGGCCAGAAATGGCCGAAATCACGAGTTTTGACGATGTTAGCAGAGTAGTGTATCGGGGTTCACGAGGCGTCGAAATCCTCCCGGGACCCAAAAACCGTGGACTATAACCCACGAAATCGGCCAGAAATGCCAGAAATCACGAGTTTTGACGATGCCCCTAGAGTCGTGTACAGGGAGCCACAGGGCATCGAAATCCTCCGGGGACCCAAAACCGTGGATATAGCCCACGAGAACGACCAGAAATGCCTGAAATCACGAGTTTTGACGCTGCCGCTACAGTCGTGTACCGGGGATCACGGGCATCGAAATCCTCCCGGGACCCAAAACCATGGACTATAGCCCACGAAAATGGCCAAAAATGCCTGAAATCACGAGTTTTGACGATGCCGCTAGAGTCGTGTACTGGGGGTCACGGAGCATCGAAAACCTCACGGGACCGAAAAACCGTGGACTATAGCCCACGATAACAGTCAGAAATGGCCGAAATCACGAGTTTTGACGATGTTAGCAGAGTAGTGTATCGGGGGTCACGGGGCATCGAAATCCTCCCGGGACCCCAAACCGTGGACTATAGCCCACGGAAACGGCCAGAAATGCCTGAAAACACGAGTTTTGACGATGCCGCTAGAGTCGTGTACTGGGGGTCACGGGGCATCGAAAACCTCACGGGACCCAAAAACCGTGGGCTATAGCCCACGAAAACGGCCCGAAACGACCGAAATAACGAGTTTTGACGATGTTAGCAAAGTAGTGTATCTGGGGTCACAGGGCATCAAAATCCTACCGGAAACCAAAACCGTAGACTATAGCCCACGGAAACGGCCAGAAATGCCCGAAATTACGAGTTTTGACGATACCAGTTGAGTCATGTACAAGGGGTCACAGGGCTTCGAAATCCTACCGGGATCCAAAACCGTGGACTATAGCCCACGGAAACGGCCAGAAATGCCCGAAATCACGAGTTTTGACGATGCCGCTAGAGTCATGTACTGGGGGTCACAGGGCATCGAAAACCTCACGGGACCCAAAAACCGTGGACAATAGCTCACAAAAACGGCCAGAAATGCCAGAAATCACGAGTTTTGACGATGCCGCTAGAGTCCTCTACCGGGAGCCACGGGGCATCGAAATCCTCCGGGGACCCAAAACCGTGGACTATAGCCCACGAAAACGACCAGAACTGCCTGAAATCACGAGTTTTGATGATGTTAGCAGAGTAGTGTATCGAGGGTCACGGGGCATCGAAATCCTCCTAGGACCCAAAAACCGTGGACTATAGCCCAGGATAACGGTCAGAAATGGCCGAAATCACGAGTTTTGACGATGTTAGCAGAGTAGTGTATCGGGGGTCACGGGACATCGAAATCCTCCCGGGACCCAAAACCGTGGACTATAGCCCACGAAAACGGCCTAAAATGCCTGAAAACACGAGTTTTGACGATGCCGCAAGAGTCGTGTACTGGGGTTCACGGGGCATCGAAAACCTCACGGGACCCAAAAACCATGGACTATAGCCCACGAAAACGGTCAGAAACGGCCGAAATAACGAGTTTTGACGATCGGCGTCACGGGGCATCAAAATCCTACAGGGACCCAAACCGTAGACTATATCCCACGGAAACGGCCAGAAATGCGCGAAATTACGAGTTATTGACGATGCCAGTTGAGTCATGTACGAGGGGGTCACAGGCTTCGAAATCCTACCGGGACCCAAAACTGTGGACTATAGCCCACGGAAACGTCAGAAATGTCCGAAAATCACGAGTTTTGACGATGCCGCTAGAGTCATGTACTGGGGTCACAGGGCATCGAACACCTCACGGGACCCAAAAACCGTGGACTATAGCCCACGAAAACGGCCAGAAATGCCAGAAATCACGAGTTTTGACGATGCCGCTAGATTCCTGTACCGGGGGTCACGGGCCTCCAAAATCCTCCGGGGACCCAAAACCGTGGACTATAGCCCACGAAACGACGGAAATGCCTGAATTCACGAGTTTTGACGCTGCCGCTACAGTCGTGTACCGGGGATCACGGGCATCGAAATCCTCCCGGGACCCAAAACCATGGACTATAGCCCACGAAAACGGCCAAAAATGCTGAAATCACGAGTTTTGACGATGCCGCTAGAGTCGTGTACTGGGGGTCACGGAGCATCGAAAACCTCACGGGACCGAAAAACCGTGGACTATAACCCACGAAAACGGTCAGAAAACGACCGAAATAACGAGCTTTGACGATGTTAGCAGAGTAGTGTATCTGGGGTCACAGGGCATCAAAATCCTACCGGAACCCAAAACCGTAGACTATAGCCCACGGAAACGGCCAGAAAATGCCCGAACATTACGAGTTTTGACGATACCAGTTGAGCTCATGTACAAGGGGTCACAGGGCTTCGAAATCCTACCGGGATCCAAAGCCGTGGACTATAGCCCACGGAAACGGCCAGAAATGCCCGAAATCACGAGTTTTGACGATGCCGCTAGAGTCATGTACTTGGGGTCACAGGGCATCGAAAACCTCACGGGACCCAAAACCAGTGGACTATAGCCCACGTAAAACGGCCAGAAATGCCAGAAATCACGAGTTTTGACGATGCCGCTAGAGTCCTGTACCGGGAGCCACGGGGCATCGAAATCCTCCGGGGACCCAAAACCGTGGACTATAGCCCACGAAAACGACCAGAAATGCCTGAAATCACGAGTTTTGACGATGTTAGCAGAGTAGTGTATCGAGGGTCACGGGCATCGATATCCTCCTAGGACCCAAAAACCGTGGACTATAGCCCACGATAACGGTCAGAAATGGCCGAAATCACGAGTTTTGACGATGTTAGCAGAGTAGTGTATCGGGGGGTCACGGGACATCGAAATCCTCCCGGGACCCAAAACCGTGGACTATAGCCCCACGAAAACGGCCTAAAATGCCTGAAAACACGAGTTTTGACGATGCCGACAAGAGTCGTGTACTAGGGTTCACGGGGCATCGAAAACCTCACGGGACCCAAAAACACATTGAACTATAGCCACGAAAACGGTCAGAAACGGCCGAAATAAACGAGTTTTGACGATGTTAGGAGAGTAGTGTATCGGCGTCACGGGGCATCAAAATCCTACAGGGACCCAAACCGTAGACTATAGCCCACGGAAACGGCCAGAAATGCGCGAAATTACGAGTTTTGACGATGCCAGTTGAGTCATGTACAAGGGGTCACAGGGCTTTGAAATCCTACTCGGGACCCTAAACAGTGGACTATAGCCCACGGAAACGGCCAGAAATGTTCGAAATCACGAGTTTTCACGATGCCGCTAGAGTCTTGTACTGGGGGTCACAGGGCATCCGAACACCTCACGGGACCCAAAAACCGTGGACTATAGCCCACGAAAACGGCCAGAAATGCCTGAAATCACGAGTTTTGGTGATGCGCTAAAGTCGTGTACTGGGGGTCACGGGCCATCGAAAACCTCACGGGACCCAAAAACCGTTGACTATAGCCCACGAAAACGGCCAGAAATGGCCGAAATCACGAGTTTTGACGATGTTAGCAGAGTAGTGTATCGGGGTTCACGAGGCGTCGAAATCCTCCCGGGACCCAAAAACCGTGGACTATAACCCACGAAATCGGCCAGAAATGCCAGAAATCACGAGTTTTGACGATGCCCCTAGAGTCGTGTACAGGGAGCCACAGGGCATCGAAATCCTCCGGGGACCCAAAACCGTGGATATAGCCCACGAGAACGACCAGAAATGCCTGAAATCACGAGTTTTGACGCTGCCGCTACAGTCGTGTACCGGGGATCACGGGCATCGAAATCCTCCCGGGACCAAAACCATGGACTATAGCCCACGAAACGGCCAAAAATGCCTGAAATCACGAGTTTTGACGATGCCGCTAGAGTCGTGTACTGGGGGTCACGGAGCATCGAAAACCTCACGGGACCGAAAAACCGTGGACTATAGCCCACGATAACAGTCAGAAATGGCCGAAATCACGAGTTTTGACGATGTTAGCAGAGTAGTTTATCGGGGGTCACGGGGCATCGAATCCTCCCGGGACCCCAAACCGTGGACTATAGCCCACAAAAACGGCCAGAAATGCCTGAAAACACGAGTTTTTGACGATGCCGCTAGAGTCGTGTACTGGGGGTCACGGGGCATCGAAAACCTCACGGGACCCAAAAACCGTGGACTATAGCCCACGACAACGGCCCGAAACGACCGAAATAACGAGTTTTGACGATGTTAGCAGAGTAGTGTATCTGGGGTCACAGGGCATCAAAATCCTACCGGAAACCAAAACCGTTAGACTTATAGCCCACGGAAACGGCCAGAAATGCCCGAAATTACGAGTTTTGACGATACCAGTTGAGTCATGTACAAGGGGTCACAGGGCTTCGAAATCCTACCGGGATCCAAAACCGTGGACTATAGCCCACGGAAACGGCCAGAAATGCCCGAAATCACGAGTTTTGACGATGCCGCTAGAGTCCTGTACTGGGGGTCACAGGGCATCGAAAACCTCACGGGACCCAAAAAACCGTGGACTATAGCCCACGAAAACGGCCAGAAATGCCTGAAATCACGAGTTTTGGTGATGCCGCTAGAGTCGTGTACTGGGGGTCACGGGCCATCGAAAACCTCACGGGACCCAAAAACCGTTGACTATAGCCCACGAAAACGGCCAGAAATGGCCGAAATCACGAGTTTTGACGATGTTAGCAGAGTAGTGTATCGGGGTTCACGAGGCATTCGAAATCCTCCCGGGACCCAAAAAACCGTGGACTATAACCCACGAAATCGGCCAGAAATGCCAGAAATCACGAGTTTTGACGATGCCCCTAGAGTCGTGTACAGGTAGCCACAGGGCATCGAAATCCTCCGGGGACCCAAAACCGTGGACTATAGCCCACGAAAACGACCAGAAATGCCTGAAATCACGAGTTTTGACGCTGCCGCTACAGTCGTGTACCGGGGATCACGGGCATCGAAATCCTCCCGGGACCCAAAACCATGGACTATAGCCCACGAAAATGGCCAAAAATGCCTGAAATCACGAGTTTTGACGATGCCGCTAGAGTCGTGTACTGGGGGTCACGGAGCATCGAAAACCTCACGGGACCGAAAAACCGTGGACTATAGCCCACGATAACAGTCAGAAATGGCGAAATCACGAGTTTTGACGATGTTAGCAGAGTAGTGTATCGGGGGTCACGGGGGCATCGAAATCCCTCCGGGACCCAAAACCGTGGACTATAGCCCACAAAAAACGGCCAGAACTGCCTGAAAACACGAGTTTTGACGATGCCGCTAGAATCGTGTACTGGGGGTCACGGGGCATCGAAAACCTCACGGGACCCAAAAACCGTGGACTATAAACCCACGAAAAACGGTCAGAAACGACCGAAATAACGAGCTTTGACGATGTTAGCAGAGTAGTGTATCTGGGGTCACAGGGCATCAAAATCCTACCGGAACCCAAAACCGTAGACTATAGCCCACGGAAACGGCCAGAAATGCCCGAAATTATGAGTTTTGACGATACCAGTTGAGTGATATACAAGGGGTCACAGCGCTTCGAAATCCTACCGGGGATCCAAAGCCGTGGACTATAGCCCACGGAAACGGCCAGAAATGCCACGAAATCACGAGTTTTGACGATGCCGCTAGAGTCATGTACTGGGGGTCACAGGGCATCGAAAACCTCACGGGACCCAAAACCCGTGGACTATAGCCCACGAAAACGGCCAGAAATGCCAGAAATCACGAGTTTTGATGATGCCGCTAGAGTCCTGTACCGGAGCCACGGGGCATCGAAACTCCTCCGGGGACCCAAAACCGTGGACTATAGCCCACGAAAACGACCAGAAATGCCTGAAATCACGAGTTTTGACGATGTTAGCCAGAGTAGTGTATCGAGGGTCACGGGGCATCGATATCCTCCTAGGACCCAAAAACCGTGGACTATAGCCCACGATAACGGTCAGAAATGGCCGAAATCAACGAGTTTTGACGATGTTAGCAGAGTAGTGTATCGGGGGTCACGGGACATCGAAATCCTCCCGGGACCCAAAACCGTGGACTATAGCCCACGAAAACGGCCTAAAATGCCTGAAAACACGAGTTTTTGACGATGCCGCAAGAGTCGTGTACTAGGGTTCACGGGGCATCGAAAACTCACGGGACCCAAAAACCATGAACTATAGCCCACGAAAACGGTCAGAAACGGCCGAAAATAACGAGTTTTGACGATGTTAGCAGAGTAGTGTATCAGGAGTCACGGGGCATCAAAATCCTACAGGGACCCAAACCGGAGACTATAGCCCACGGAAACGGCCAGAAATGCGCGAAATTACGAGTTTTGACGATGCCAGTTGAGTCATGTACAAGGGGTCACAGGGCTTCGAAATCCTACCGGGACCCAAAAACAGTGGACTATAGCCCACGGAAACCGGCCAGAAATGTCCGAAATCGCGAGTTTTCACGATGCCGCTAGAGTCATGTACTGGGGGTCACAGGGCATCGAACACCTCACGGGACCCAAAAACCGTGGACTATAGCCCACGAAAACGGCCAGAAATGCCTGAAATCACGAGTTTTGGTGATGCCGCTAGAGTCGTGTACTGGGGGTCACGGGCCATCGAAAACCTCACGGGACCCAAAAACCGTTGACTATAGCCCACGAAAACGGCCAGAAATGGCCGAAATCACGAGTTTTGACGATGTTAGCAGAGTAGTGTATCGGGGTTCACGAGGCGTCGAAATCCTCCCGGGACCCAAAAACCGTGGACTATAACCCACCGAAATCGGCCAGAAATGCCAGAAATCACGAGTTTTGACGATGCCCCTAGAGTCGTGTACAGGGAGCCACAGGGCATCGAAATCCTCCGGGGACCCAAAACCGTGGACTATAGCCCACGAAAACGACCAGAAATGCCTGAAATCACGAGTTTTGACGCTGCCTAGCTACAGTCGTGTACCGGGGATCACGGGCATCGAAATCCTCCCGGGACCCAAAACCATGGACTATAGCCCACGAAAATGGCCAAAAAATGCCTGAAATCACGAGTTTTGACGATGCCGCTAGAGTCGTGTACTGGGGGTCACGGAGCATCGAAAACCTCACGGGACCGAAAAAACCGTGGACTATAGCCCACGATAACAGTCAGAAATGGCCGAAATCACGAGTTTTGACGATGTTAGCAGAGTAGTGTATCGGGGGTCACGGGGCATCGAAATCCTCCCGGGACCCCAAACCGTGGACTATAGCCCACGGAAACGGCCAGAAATGCCTGAAAACACGAGTTTTGACGATGCCGCTAGAGTCGTGTACTGGGGGTCACGGGGCATCGAAAACCTCACGGGGCCCAAAAACCGTGGGCTATAGCCCACGAAAACGGCCCGAAACGACCGAAATAACGAGTTTTGACGATGTTAGCAAAGTAGTGTATCTGGGGTCACAGGGCATCAAAATCCTACCGGAAACCAAAACCGTAGACTATAGCCCACGGAAACGGCCAGAAATGCCCGAAATTACGAGTTTTGACGATACCAGTTGAGTCATGTACAAGGGGTCACAGCGCTTCGAAATCCTACCGGGATCCAAAGCCGTGGACTATAGCCCACGGAAACGGCCAGAAATGCCCGAAATCACGAGTTTTGACGATGCCGCTAGAGTCATGTACTGGGGGTCACAGGGCATCGAAAACCTCACGGGACCCAAAACCCGTGGACTATAGCCCACGAAAACGGCCAGAAATGCCAGAAATCACGAGATTTGATGATGCCGCTAGAGTCCTGTACCGGGAGCCACGGGGCATCGAAATCCTCCGGGGACCCAAAACCGTGGACTATAGCCCACGAAAACGACCAGAAAATGCCTGAAATCACGAGTTTTGACGATGTTAGCAGAGTAGTGTATCGAGGGTCACGGGGCATCGATATCCTCCTAGGACCCAAAAACCGTGGACTATAGCCCACGATAACGGTCAGAAATGGCCGAAATCACGAGTTTTGACGATGTTAGCAGAGTAGTGTATCGGGGGTCACGGGACATCGAAATCCTCCCGGGACCCAAAACCGTGGACTATAGCCCACGAAAACGGCCTAAAATGCCTGAAAACACGAGTTTTGACGATGCCAGCAAGAGTCGTGTACTAGGGTTCACGGGGCATCGAAAACCTCACGGGACCCAAAAACATGAACTATAGCCCACGAAAACGGTCAGAAACGGCCGAAATAACGAGTTTTGACGATGTTAGCAGAGTAGTGTATCAGGAGTCACGGGGCATCAAAATCCTATAGGGACCCAAACCGGAGACTATAGCCCACGGAAACGGCCAGAAATGCGCGAAATTACGAGTTTTGACGATGCCAGTTGAGTCATGTACAAGGGTCACAGGGCTTCGAAATCCTACCGGGACCCAAAACAGTGGACTATAGCCCACGGAAACGGCCAGAAATGTCCGAAATCACGAGTTTTCACGATGCCGCTAGAGTCATGTACTGAGGGGTCACAGGGCATCGAACACCTCACGGGACCCAAAAACCGTGGACTATAGCCCATGAAAACGGCCAGAAATGCCTGAAATCACGAGTTTTTGGTGATGCCGCTAGAGTCGTGTACTGGGGGTCACGGGCCATCGAAAACCTCACGGGACCCAAAAACCGTTGACTATAGCCCACGAAAACGGCCAGAAATGGCCGAAATCACGAGTTTTGACGATGTTAGCAGAGTAGTGTATCGGGGTTCACGAGGCGTCGAAATCCTCCCGGGACCCAAAAACCGTGGACTATAACCCACGAAATCGGCCAGAAATGCCAGAAATCACGAGTTTTGACGATGCCCCTAGAGTCGTGTACAGGGAGCCACATGGCATCGAAATCCTCCGGGGACCCAAAACCGTGGACTATAGCCCACGAAAACGACTAGAAATGCCTGAAATCACGAGTTTTGACGCTGCCGCTACAGTCGTGTACCGGGGATCACGGGCATCGAAATCCTCCCGGGACCCAAAACCATGGACTATAGCCCACGAAAATGGCCAAAAATGCCTGAAATCACGAGTTTTGACGATGCCCGCTAGAGTCGTGTACTGGGGGTCACGGAGCATCGAAAACCTCACGGGACCGAAAAACCGTGGACTATAGCCCACGATAACAGTCAGAAATGGCCGAAATCACGAGTTTTGACGATGTTAGCAGAGTAGTGTATCGGGGGTCACGGGGCATCGAAATCCTCCCGGGACCCCCAAACCGTGGACTATAGCCCACGGAAACGGCCAGAAATGCCTGAAAACACGAGTTTTGACGATGCCCGCTAGAGTCGTGTACTGGGGGTCACGGGGCATCGAAAACCTCACGGGACCCAAAAACCGTGGGCTATAGCCCACGAAAACGGCCCGAAACGACCGAAATAACGAGTTTTGACGATGTTAGCAAAGTAGTGTATCTGGGGTCACAGGGCATCAAAATCCTACCGGAAACCAAAACCGTAGACTATAGCCCACGGAAACGGCCAGAAATGCCCGAAATTACGAGTTTTGACGATACCAGTTGAGTCATGTACAAGGGGTCACAGGGCTTCGAAATCCTACCGGGATCCAAAGCCGTGGACTATAGCCCACGGAAACGGCCAGAAATGCCCGAAATCACGAGTTTTGACGATGCCGCTAGAGTCATGTACTTGGGGTCACAGGGCATCGAAAACCTCACGGGACCCAAAACCAGTGGACTATAGCCCACGAAAACGGCCAGAAATGCCAGAAATCACGAGTTTTGACGATGCCGCTAGAGTCCTGTACCGGGAGCCACGGGGCATCGAAATCCTCCGGGGACCCAAAACCGTGGGACTATAGCCCACGAAAACGACCAGAAATGCCTGAAATCACGAGTTTTGACGATGTTAGCAGAGTAGTGTATCGAGGGTCACGGGGCATCGAAATCCTCCTAGGACCCAAAAACCGTGGATTATAGCCCACGATAACGGTCAGAAATGGCCGAAATCACGAGTTTTGACGATGTTAGCAGAGTAGTGTATCGGGGGTCACGGGACATCGAAATCCTCCCGGGACCCAAAACCGTGGACTATAGCCCACGAAAACGGCCTAAAATGCCTGAAAACACGAGTTTTGACGATGCCGCAAGAGTCGTGTACTGGGGTTCACGGGGCATCGAAAACCTCACGGGACCCAAAAAACCATGGACTATAGCCCACGAAAACGGTCACAAACGGCCGAAATAACGAGTTTTTGACGATGTTAGGAGAGTAGTGTATCGGGCGTCACGGGGCATCAAAATCCTACAGGGACCCAAACCGTAGACTATAGCCCACGGAAACGGCCAGAAATGCGCGAAATTACGAGTTTTGACGATGCCAGTTGAGTCATGTACAAGGGGTCACAGGGCTTTGAAATCCTACCGGGACCCTAAACAGTGGACTATAGCCCACGGAAACGGCCAGAAATGTTCGAAATCACGAGTTTTTCACGATGCCGCTAGAGTCTTGTACTGGGGGTCACAGGGCATCGAACACCTCACGGGACCCAAAAACCGTGGACTATAGCCCACGAAAACGGCCAGAAATGCCTGAAATCACGAGTTTTGGTGATGCCGCTAAAGTCGTGTACTGGGGGTCACGGGCCATCGAAAACCTCACGGGACCCAAAAACCCGTTGACTATAGCCCACGAAAACGGCAGAAATGGCCGAAAATCACGAGTTTTGACGATGTTAGCAGAGTAGTGTATCGGGGTTCACGAGGCGTCGAAATCCTCCCGGGACCCAAAAACCGTGGACTATAACCCACGAAATCGGCCAGAAATGCCAGAAATCACGAGTTTTGACGATGCCCCTAGAGTCGTGTACAGGGAGCCACAGGGCATCGAAATCCTCCGGGGACCCAAAACCGTGGATATAGCCCACGAGAACGACCAGAAATGCCTGAAATCACGAGTTTTGACGCTGCCGCTACAGTCGTGTACCCGGGGATCACGGGCATCGAAATCCTCCCGGGACCCAAAACCATGGACTATAGCCCACGAAACGGCCAAAAATGCCTGAAATCACGAGTTTTGACGATGCCGCTAGAGTCGTGTACTGGGGGTCACGGAGCATCGAAAACCTCACGGGACCGAAAAACCGTGGACTATAGCCCACGATAACAGTCAGAAATGGCCGAAATCACGAGTTTTGACGATGTTAGCAGAGTAGTTTATCGGGGGTCACGGGGCATCGAAATCCTCCCGGGACCCCAAACCGTGGACTATAGCCCACAAAAACGGCCAGAAATGCCTGAAAACACGAGTTTTGACGATGCCGCTAGAGGTCGTGTACTGGGGGTCACGGGGCATCGAAAACCTCACGGGACCCAAAAACCGTGGACTATAGCCCACGACAACGGCCCGAATAACGACCGAAATAACGAGTTTTGACGATGTTAGCAGAGTAGTGTATCTGGGGTCACAGGGCATCAAAATCCTACCGGAAACCAAAACCGTAGACTATAGCCCACGGAAACGGCCAGAATGCCCGAAATTACGAGTTTTGACGATACCAGTTGAGTCATGTACAAGGGGTCACAGGGCTTCGAAATCCTACCGGGATCCAAAACCTGGACTATAGCCCACGGAAACGGCCAGAAATGCCCGAAATCACGAGTTTTGACGATGCCGCTAGAGTCCTGTACTGGGGGTCACAGGGCATCGAAAACCTCACGGGACCGCAAAAACCGTGGACTATAGCCCACGAAAACGGCCAGAAATGCCTGAAATCACGAGTTTTGGTGATGCCGCTAGAGTCGTGTACTGGGGGTCACGGGCCATCGAAAACCTCACGAGGACCCAAAAACCGTTGACTATAGCCCACGAAAACGGCCAGAAATGGCCGAAATCACGAGTTTTGACGATGTTAGCAGAGTAGTGTATCGGGGTTCACGAGGCGTCGAAATCCTCCCGGGACCCAAAAACCGTGGACTATAACCCACGAAATCGGCCAGAAATGCCAGAAATCACGAGTTTTGACGATGCCCCTAGAGTCGTGTACAGGGAGCCACAGGGCATCGAAATCCTCCGGGGACCCAAAACCGTGGACTATAGCCCACGAAAAACGACCAGAAATGCCTGAAATCACGAGTTTTGACGCTGCCGCTACAGTCGTGTACCGGGGATCACGGGCATCGAAATCCTCCCGGGACCCAAAACCATGGACTATAGCCCCACGAAAATGGCCAAAAATGCCTGAAATCACGAGTTTTGACGATGCCGCTAGAGTCGTGTACTGGGGGTCACGGAGCATCGAAAACCTCACGGGACCGAAAAACCGTGGACTATAGCCCACGATAACAGTCAGAAAATGGCCGAAATCACGAGTGTTTGACGATGTTAGCAGAGTAGTGTATCGGGGGTCACGGGGCATCGAAATCCTCCCGGGACCCAAAACCGTGGACTATAGCCCACAAAAACGGCCAGAACTGCCTGAAAACACGAGTTTTGACGATGCCGCTAGAATCGTGTACTGGGGGTCACGGGGCATCGAAAAACCTCACGGGACCCAAAAACGTGGACTATAACCCACGAAAACGGTCAGAAACGACCGAAATAACGAGCTTTGACGATGTTAGCAGAGTAGTGTATCTGGGGTCACAGGGCATCAAAATCCTACCGGAACCCAAAACCGTAGACTATAGCCCACGGAAACGGCCAGAAATGCCCGAAATTATGAGTTTTTGACGATACCAGTTGAGTGATATACAAGGGGTCACAGCGCTTCGAAATCCTACCGGGATCCAAAGCCGTGGACTATAGCCCACGGAAACGGCCAGAAATGCCCGAAATCACGAGTTTTGACGATGCCGCTAGAGTCATGTACTGGGGGTCACAGGGCATCGAAAACCTCACGGGACCCAAAACCCGTGGACTATAGCCCACGAAAACGGCCAGAAATGCCAGAAATCACGAGTTTTGATGATGCCGCTAGAGTCCTGTACCGGGAGCCACGGGGCATCGAAATCCTCCGGGGACCCAAAACCGTGGACTATAGCCCACGAAAACGACCAGAAATGCCTGAAATCACGAGTTTTGACGATGTTAGCAGAGTAGTGTATCGAGGGTCACGGGGCATCGATATCCTCCTAGGACCCAAAAACCGTGGACTATAGCCCACGATAACGGTCAGAAATGGCCGAAATCACGAGTTTTGACAATGTTAGCAGAGTAGTGTATCGTGGGTCAACGGGACATCGAAATCCTCCCGGGACCCAAAACCGTGGACTATAGCCCACGAAAAACGGCCTAAAATGCCTGAAAACACGAGTTTTGACGATGCCGCAAGAGTCGTGTACTAGGGTTCACGGGGCATCGAAAACCTCACGGGACCCAAAAACCATGAACAATAGCCCACGAAAACGGTCAGAAAACGGCCGAAATAACGAGTTTTGACGATGTTAGCAGAGTAGTGTATCAGGAGTCACGGGGGCATCAAAATCCTACAGGGACCCAAACCGGAGACTATAGCCCACGGAAACGGCCAGAAATGCGCGAAATTACGAGTTTTGACGATGCCAGTTGAGTCATGTACAAGGGGTCACAGGGCTTCGAAATCCTACCGGGACCCAAAAACAGTGGACTATAGCCCACGGAAACGGCCAGAAATGTCCGAAATCACGAGTTTTCACGATGCCGCTAGAGTCATGTACTGGGGGTCACAGGGCATCGAACACCTCACGGGACCCAAAAACCGTGGACTATAGCCCACGCAAAACGGCCAGAAATGCCTGAAATCACGAGTTTTGGTGATGCCGCTAGAGTCGTGTACTGGGGGTCACGGGCCATCGAAAACCTCACGGGACCCAAAAACCGTTGACTATAGCCCACGAAAAACGGCCAGAAATGGCCGAAATCACGAGTTTTGACGATGTTAGCAGAGTAGTGTATCGGGGTTCACGAGGCGTCGAAATCCTCCCGGGACCCAAAAACCGTGGACTATAACCCACGAAATCGGCCAGAAATGCCAGAAATCACGAGTTTTGACGATGCCCCTAGAGTCGTGTACAGGGAGCCACAGGGCATCGAAATCCTCCGGGTACCCAAAACCGTGGACTATAGCCCACGAAAACGACCAGAAATGCCTGAAATCACGAGTTTTGACGCTGCCGCTACAGTCGTGTACCGGGGATCACGGGCATCGAAATCCTCCCGGGACCCAAAAACCATGGACTATAGCCCACGAAAATGGCCAAAAATGCCTGAAATCACGAGTTTTGACGATGCCCGCTAGAGTCGTGTACTGGGGGTCACGGAGCATCGAAAACCTCACGGGACCGAAAAACCGTGGACTATAGCCCACGATAACAGTCAGAAATGGCCGAAATCACGAGTTTTGACGATGTTAGCAGAGTAGTGTATCGGGGGTCACGGGGCATCGAAATCCTCCCGGGACCCCAAACCGTGGACTATAGCCCACGGAAACGGCCAGAAATGCCTGAAAACACGAGTTTTGACGATGCCGCTAGAGTCGTGTTACTGGGGGTCACGGGGCATCGAAAACCTCACGGGGCCCAAAAACCGTGGGCTATAGCCCACGAAAACGGCCCGAAACGACCGAAATAACGAGTTTTGACGATGTTAGCAAAGTAGTGTATCTGGGGTCACAGGGCATCAAAATCCTACCGGAAACCAAACCGTAGACTATAGCCCACGGAAACGGCCAGAAATGCCCGAAATTACGAGTTTTGACGATACCAGTTGAGTCATGTACAAGGGGTCACAGGGCTTCGAAATCCTACCGGGATCCAAAACCGTGGACTATAGCCCACGGAAACGGCCAGAAATGCCCGAAATCACGAGTTTTGACGATGCCGCTAGAGTCATGTACTGGGGGTCACAGGGCATCGAAAACCTCACGGGACCCAAAAACCGTGGACTATAGCTCACAAAAACCGGCCAGAAATGCCAGAAATCACGAGTTTTGACGATGCCGCTAGAGTCCTGTACCGGGAGCCCACGGGGCATCGAAATCCTCCGGGGACCCAAAACCGTGGACTATAGCCCACGAAAACGACCAGAAATGCCTGAAATCACGAGTTTTGACGATGTTAGCAGAGTAGTGTATCGAGGGTCACGGGGCATCGAAATCCTCCTAGGACCCAAAAACCGTGGACTATAGCCCAGGATAACGGTCAGAAATGGCCGAAATCACGAGTTTTGACGATGTTAGCAGAGTAGTGTATCGGGGGTCACGGGACATCGAAATCCTCCCGGGACCCAAAACCGTGGACTATAGCCCACGAAAACGGCCTAAAATGCCTGAAAACACGAGTTTTGACGATGCCGCAAGAGTCGTGTACTGGGGTTCACGGGGGCATCGAAAACCTCACGGGACCCAAAAACCATGGACTATAGCCCACGAAAACGGTCAGAAACGGCCGAAATAACGAGTTTTGACGATGTTAGCAGAGTAGTGTATCGGGCGTCACGGGGCATCAAAATCCTACAGGGACCCAAACCGTAGACTATATCCCCACGGAAACGGCCAGAAATGCGCGAAATTACGAGTTTTGACGATGCCAGTTGAGTCATGTACGAGGGGTCACAGGGCTTCGAAATCCTACCGGGACCCAAAACCGTGGACTATAGCCCACGGAAACGTCAGAAATGTCCGAAATCACGAGTTTTGACGATGCCGCTAGAGTCATGTACTGGGGGTCACAGGCATCGAACACCTCACGGGACCCAAAAACCGTGGACTATAGCCCACGAAAACGGCCAGAAATGCCAGAAATCACGAGTTTTGACGATGCCGCTAGATTCCTGTACCGGGGGTCACGGGCCATCAAAATCCTCCGGGGACCCAAAACCGTGGACTATAGCCCACGAAAACGACCGGAAAATGCCTGAATTCACGAGTTTTGACGCTGCCAGCTACAGTCGTGTACCGGGGATCACGGGCATCGAAATCCTCCCGGGACCCAAAAACCATGGACTATAGCCCACGAAAACGGCCAAAAATGCCTGAAATCACGAGTTTTGATGATGCCGCTAGAGTCGTGTACTGGGGGTCACGGAGCATCGAAAACCTCACGGGACCGAAAAACCGTGGACTATAACCCACGAAAACGGTCAGAAACGACCGAAATAACGAGCTTTGACGATGTTAGCAGAGTAGTGTATCTGGGGTCACAGGGCATCAAAATCCTACCGGAACCCAAAACCGTAGACTATAGCCCACGGAAACGGCCAGAAATGCCCGAAATTACGAGTTTTGACGATACCAGTTGAGTCATGTACAAGGGGTCACAGGGCTTCGAAATCCTACCGGGATCCAAAGCCGTGGACTATAGCCCACGGAAACGGCCAGAAATGCCCGAAATCACGTGTTTTGACGATGCGCTAGAGTCATGTACTTGGGGTCACAGGGCATCGAAAACCTCACGGGACCAAAACCAGTGGACTATATAGCCCACGAAAACGGCCAGAAATGCCAGAAATCACGAGTTTTGACGATGCCGCTAGAGTCCTGTACCGGGAGCCACGGGGCATCGAAATCCTCCGGGGACCCAAAAACCGTGGACTATAGCCCACGAAAACGACCAGAAATGCCTGAAATCACGAGTTTTGACGATGTTAGCAGAGTAGTGTATCGAGGGTCACGGGGCATCGAAATCCTCCTAGGACCCAAAAACCGTGGACTATAGCCCACGATAACGGTCAGAAATGGCCGAAATCACGAGTTTTGACGATGTTAGCAGAGTAGTGTATCGGGGGTCACGGGACAATCGAAATCCTCCCGGGACCCAAAACCGTGGACTATAGCCCACGAAAAACGGCCTAAAATGCCTGAAAACACGAGTTTTGACGATGCCGCAAGAGTCGTGTACTGGGGTTCACGGGGCATCGAAAACCTCACGGGACCCAAAAACCATGGACTATAGCCCACGAAAACGGTCAAAAACGGCCGAAATAACGAGTTTTGACGATGTTAGGAGAGTAGTGTATCGGGCGTCATGGGGCATCAAAATCCTACAGGGACCCAAAACCGTAGACTATAGCCCACGGAAACGGCCAGAAATGCGCGAAATTACGAGTTTTGACGATGCCAGTTGAGTCATGTACAAGGGGTCACAGGGCTTTGAAATCCTACCGGGACCCTAAACAGTGGACTATAGCCCACGGAAACGGCCAGAAATGTTCGAAATCACGAGTTTTCACGATGCCGCTAGAGTCTTGTACTGGGGGTCACAGGGCATCGAACACCTCACGGGACCCAAAAAAACCGTGGACTATAGCCCACGAAAACGGCCCAGAAATGCCAGAAATCACGAGTTTTGGTGATGCCGCTAAAGTCGTGTATCGAGGGTCACGGGGCATCGAAATCCTCCTAGGACCCAAAAACCGTTGACTATAGCCCACGAAAACGGTCAGAAAATGGCCGAAATCACGAGTTTTGACGATGTTAGCAGAGTAGTGTATCGGGGTTCACGAGGCGTCGAAATCCTCCCGGGACCCCAAAAACCGTGGACTATAACCCACGAAATCGGCCAGAAATGCCAGAAATCACGAGTTTTGACGATGCCCCTAGAGTCGTGTACAGGGAGCCACAGGGCATCGAAATCCTCCGGGGACCCAAAACCGTGGATATAGCCCACGAGAACGACCAGAAATGCCTGCAATCACGAGTTTTGACGCTGCCGCTACAGTCGTGTACCGGGGATCACGGGCATCGAAATCCTCCCGGGACCCAAAACCATGGACTATAGCCCACGAAACGGCCAAAAATGCCTGAAATCACGAGTTTTGACGATGCCGCTAGAGTCGTGTACTGGGGGTCACGGAGCATCGAAAACCTCACGGGACCGAAAAACCGTGGACTATAGCCCACGATAACAGTCAGAAATTGCCGAAATCACGAGTTTTGACGATGTTAGCAGAGTAGTGTATCGGGGGTCACGGGGCATCGAAATCCTCCCGGGACCCCAAACCGTGGACTATAGCCCACAAAAACGGCCAGAAATGCCTGAAAACACGAGTTTTTGACGATGCCGCTAGAGTCGTGTACTGGGGGTCACGGGGCATCGAAAACCTCACGGGACCCAAAAACCGTGGACTATAGCCCACGAAAACGGCCACGAAACGACCGAAATAACGAATTTTGACGATGTTAGCAGAGTAGTGTATCTGGGGTCACAGGGCATCAAAATCCTACCGGAAACCAAAACCGTAGACTATAGCCCACGGAAACGGCCAGAAATGCCCGAAATTACGAGTTTTGACGATACCAGTTGAGTCATGTAAAAGGGGTCACAGGGCTTCGAAATCCTACCGGGACTCCAAAACCGTGGACTATAGCCCACGGAAACGGCCAGAAATGCCCGAAATCACGAGTTTTGACGATGCCCGCTAGAGTCATGTACTGGGGGTCACAGGGCATCGAAAACCTCACGGGACCCAAAAACCGTGGACTATAGCTCACAAAAACGGCCAGAAATGCCAGAAATCACGAGTTTTGACGATGCCGCTAGAGTCCTGTACCGGGAGCCACGGGGCATCGAAATCCTCCGGGGACCCAAAACCGTGGACTATAGCCCACGAAAACGACCAGAAATGCCTGAAATCCACGAGTTTTGACGATGTTAGCAGAGTAGTGTATCGAGGGTCACGGGGCATCGAAATCCTCCTAGGACCCCAAAACCGTGGACTATAGCCCAGGATAACGGTCAGAAATGGCCGAAATCACGAGTTTTGACGATGTTAGCAGAGTAGTGTATCGGGGGTCACGGGACATCGAAATCCTCCCGGGACCCAAAACCGTGGACTATAGCCCACGAAAACGGCCTAAAATGCCTGAAAACACGAGTTTTGACGATGCCGCAAGAGTCGTGTACTGGGGTTCACGGGGCATCGAAAACCTCACGGGACCCAAAAACCATGGACTATAGCCCACGAAAACGGTCAGAAACGGCCGAAATAACGAGTTTTGACGATGTTAGCAGAGTAGTGTATCGGGCGTCACGGGGCATCAAAATCCTACAGGGACCCAAAACCGTAGACTATATCCCACGGAAACGGCCAGAAATGCGCGAAATTACGAGTTTTGACGATGCCAGTTGAGTCATGTACGAGGGGTCACAGGGCTTCGAAATCCTACCGGGACCCAAAACCGTGGACTATAGCCCACGGAAACGTCAGAAATGTCCGAAATCACGAGTTTTGACGATGCCGCTAGAGTCATGTACTGGGGGTCACAGGGCATCGAACACCTCACGGGACCCAAAAACCGTGGACTATAGCCCACGAAAACGGCCAGAAATGCCAGAAATCACGAGTTTTGACGATGCCGCTAGATTCCTGTACCGGGGTCACGGGCCATCAAAATCCTCCGGGGACCCCAAAACCGTGGACTATAGCCCACGAAAACGACCGGAAATGCCTGAATTCACGAGTTTTGACGCTGCCGCTACAGTCGTGTACCGGGGATCACGGGCATCGAAATCCTCCCGGGACCCAAAACCATGGACTATAGCCCACGAAAACGGCCAAAAATGCCTGAAATCACGAGTTTTGACGATGCCGCTAGAGTCGTGTACTGGGGGTCACGGAGCATCGAAAACCTCACGGGACCGAAAAACCGTGGACTATAACCCACGAAAACGGTCAGAAACGACCGAAATAACGAGCTTTGACGATGTTAGCAGAGTAGTGTATCTGGGGTCACAGGGCATCAAAATCCTACCGGAACCCAAAACCGTAGACTATAGCCCACGGAAACGGCCAGAAATGCCCGAAAATTACGAGTTTTGACGATACCAGTTGAGTCATGTACAAGGGGTCACAGGGCTTCGAAATCCTACCGGGATCCAAAGCCGTGGACTATAGCCCACGGAAACGGCCAGAAAATGCCCGAAATCACGAGTTTTGACGATGCCGCTAGAGTCATGTACTTGGGGTCACAGGGCATCGAAAACCTCACGGGACCCAAAACCAGTGGACTATAGCCCACGAAAACGGCCAGAAATGCCAGAAATCACGAGTTTTGACGATGCCGCTAGAGTCCTGTACCGGGAGCCACGGGGCATCGAAATCTTCCGGGGACCCAAAACCGTGGACTATAGCCCACGAAAACGACCAGAAATGCCTGAAATCACGAGTTTTGACGATGTTAGCAGAGTAGTGTATCGAGGGTCACGGGGCATCGAAATCCTCCTAGGGACCCAAAAACCGTGGACTATAGCCCACGATAACGGTCAGAAATGGCCGAAATCACGAG